>RJVU01063374.1:1564303-1588253 GCA_003731715.1 Anabarilius grahami | reverse complement strand
CTCCTGACCCGCCGTGGCCGCCCAAGGCTCGGCTCCGCTCGACCTCCTGACCCGCCGTGGCCGCCCAAGGCTCGGCTCCGCTCGACCTCCTGACCCGCCGTGGCCGCCCAAGGCTCGGCTCCGCTCGACCTCCTGACCCGCCGTGGTCGCCCAAGGCTCGGCTCCGCTCGACCTCTGACCCGCCATGGCTCATGGATCCGCCCTGGAGACCTCCGTTCCAGTCCGCTCCTCTCCCTGAGGTCTCCAGGTCGTGCCTACCGGGAGGGGGAGGTACTGTCACAGTTCCCTTGTCTGCCTTAGGGAACTGACCTTCCTCGGGGGTGTCGCAACGGCCTATTTCGCACTCCGTGGACCGCCGTTCGTGGACACTCAGCATCGCCCCCTAGCGGTCGGGCTCCGTACAGGAACGTCCTTTCTGTCCCCTTTCGGCCTATTATGCACGCCGCGTTAGGCCGTTCGTGGACACTCATCGTCGCCCCCTAGCGGTTTCACCCGTACAGGAACGTCCTTTCTGTCCGCTTTCGGCCTATGCCAGGGGTAAGGGGGAAAACATACACTTGGCCGCTCATTTAAGAAGGAAATGGGCGTCCATTTGTTGCAGCCCTCCCTCCGACTGACTAAAGGTACAGTGGAAACTTAAATGAATGGGGTTTTTTCCACCAACGACCTAAATTCCCTTCACTGCCTTAGGGAAGTACCCTTACTCGGGGGGTGTCCGAACGGCCTATTTTGCACGTCGTGTACGGCCGTTCGTGGACACTCAGCATCGCCCCCTAGCGGTCGCGCTCCGTACAGGAACGTCCTATCTGTCCACTTTCGGCCTATTATGCATGCCGTGTACAGCTGTTCGTGGACACTCATCATCGCCCCCTAGCGGTTTCACCCGTACAGGAACGTCCTTTCTGTCCGCTTTCGGCCTATGCCAGGGGTAAGGGGGAAAACGTACACTTGGCCGCTCATTTAAGAAGGAAATGGGCGTCCATTTGTTGCAGCGCTCCCTCCGACTGAAAGAACAGTGGCAACTTAAATGAATGGGGTTTTTTCCACCAACGACCTAAATTCCCTTCTCTCCCGGACTCCATTTCCCATCATCCTCTTGTCTCCACACCTGCACTCACTTCCCTCGTCATCTCCCCATCATCACGGATCACCTGCACCTGTTCCTGATCATCATCACTGCCTTTATAATGGACTCACTCCCTTCACTCCCTGTCTGTTCTGAACGTTATGTTTATGTGGTTGCTAAGTGTGCTATGTTGTATTATACTCCTGGATTATCATTAAAGCTTATCGTTTGTGGATCTCCGTACTCGCCTCATCTCTCCAACATACACCACTGTAACAACCACCACATTAACCGAGTTGCTGAAAAGCAGCCTTGTCTCATTCCACTATACATTTCTCATTTCATTTAACATGCTGAGACAAACCATTGAAATCTGTTTTACAATCTGTTATTCCCTCAGAATTAGAACAGTTTTAGAACATTTATTATACAGAGACTATGGATGGCAATTTGTCATAAATCAACAATAATCTTTCACAATAAAAGTTAACGTGAGAAATTTGTGAATTTATAAATAAATGATGTCTATGAAAAAAATCTTTAATGTATATGATGAAATTAAAGTGACAGCTAAATGACAGGTCAGAAAGTTAACTCAAACATTATTTCACTATACATTTGCTGTATCTGAATCTCACAGTTTATCTGTATTTAACTTTTGCTCACAACATTACACATTGTCAGTGAAATGGTCATTTTATTTGTTATTGTACAGAGCTTATAGACAATTTTTATGGTGCAGAGAAATGTGTACACTTCAATAAATCTGTTATATAAACAAAAGTAAAAAAGAAAAAAATCCATATTAAATCTAAAAGCTCAAATTGAGGTAATTGTTTCATATATTGACAAATAACTGATTATTGTCGCCAACTCCTGCGAGGACTTCAGATGATCTGGATCAACATGCACATTCCCAAATTTCACTTTATGTGAACCTCACATGATTTACTTTAAAGTTTTGGATCTGAAGAATACATTTGCTCACTGTGACAGAACAATGCTTTTTATGATTCATTAGATGATGTGATTGAGTGAAACTCTCTCCACACTGAGTACAGTAGTACGGCTTCTCTCCAGTATGAACTCGCTCATGTGATTTCAGGTTTCTAGACACAGTGAAACTCTTGTCACAATATGCGCACTTGTAAGGTTTTTCTCCAGTATGAATTCTTCGGTGCTGTTTCAGATGTTCAGCTGCTGTACAGCCCTTTCCACAATCAAAGCACATAATCTCTCACTTCATCATGTGTTTTCTGGTGCTGTTTAAAACTGCTCAGCCATGAAAAACTCTTTCCACAGAGAGAACACACATAAGGCTTCTCGTCTGAATGAACCTTCAGGTGAGCTTTTAGATTTGATGATGAAATAAACTTTTTTCCACACTGATCACACTTGAATGGTTTTTCTCCAGAGTGAAATCTTATGTGTGTTTTAAGGTCTCCTTTAACTTTGAAACACTTTCCACACTGAGTGCATGTATACGGTTTCTCTCCAGTGTGAATTCTCATGTGATTGTTAAGGGTTCCTTTTACTGTGAATCTCTTTCCACACTGAGTGCATTTATACGGTTTTTCTCCAGTGTGAATTTTTAAGTGTGTTTTAAGGTTTCCTTTTCTTGTGAATCTCTTTCCACACTGAGCGCAGGTGAACAGTTTCTCTCCAGTGTGAGCTCTCACGTGATAGTTAAGGTATTCTTTTTCTCTGAAACTTTGTCCACACTGAGTGCATGTATACGGTTTTTCTCCAGTGTGAATTCTCATGTGATTGTTAAGGTCTCCTTTTTCTCTGAAACTCTTTCCACACTGAGAGCATGTATACGGTTTCTCTCCAGTGTGAATTTTTAAGTGTGTTTTAAGGGTTGTTTTTTGTGTGAAACCTTTTCCACACTGAGTGCATGTAAACGGTTTCTCTCCTGTGTGAAATCTCATGTGTATTTTAAGATGTCCTTTTTGTCTGAAACTCTTTCCACACTGAGTGCATGTATACGGTTTCTCTCCAGTGTGAAATCTCATGTGTGTTGTAAGGAATCCTTTTCTTGTGAAACTCTTTCCACACTGAGTGCAGGTGTGCAGCTTTATGGCATTTGTTCTTTGAATTTTAAAGTTACGATGTTTCTCCTCCACTTCATTCAGTTCTTCTCTTTGCTGTTTCACTTCCACCTGGTCTAAAACACACATCAAGTTAGAATCAGTTGAAGTGAACCCTGATTTAATGGAAGAAAGCAACAGAGATCAGGTATCATCAGGTATCCACCCCTTCCCCCCAGAAATTTGCATAGCACCGGTGCAGCCCCCCAAAGAATTTCTAATGATTTTCCAGTTTTTTACTCTCAGTGTCACTTTCATTAAAAATAAAAAGTCATTAAAAAAGATTTAATAAATGTTTTAATGTGCCTTTATGTATAAACAATGTTCTTGATGGGGGAGGAGTCAATTAGTCAATTAGGCCATGTTCATGTACTGTGCACATTAGTGGATAATTAACGTATTAAGCTCCTCAAGAGTGATCATATGAAGCACTTCATACACATCTCAGAATTGCTCAGAAAATAACAACAAATGTCCTCTTATAATTTGCAAATTGGTGAGTATCTACTTTGCTGGCTTAAGCCGCAGATTATTGTCAAATTCACTTGATATTTGTGAAGATTCACTTATGTTATAAACATCAAATAATATAGATTTTTGTATACATTTTTGCACTGAATATAAATTCTTCGCCCTGGGCTATGGTGATGAAAAAGAGGTTGTTTTTGTATCTATCGCAACATAATTTAAAAACAGACGTCTTGATGCCTTGCCTGCTTTACATTTTTATCACACCGTGTTTTAAAACGGCATGTCAAATTAAAACTTCAACTTTTAAAAAACACGTCTTGACAAACTGCAGTCTTTTCCATTTTGTTTGAATTTTTCAAGCATAAACCCATTCCTTTCTTTTAGTTTATAAGCTTTTAAAGTCCTCATTATCTGTTCCAGTCAGAAAGTGGGACTCTCCGTCCACAGACATAATAAATACAGACATATATGTCTATGTGATTGTAAGTCTCAGGTTTCAAAAAACGGTTATTTCTTCAAAGCTCGATGGTAATAATAAAGATGTTCAGAGAAAATGGATTGTGTCTAATAAATGTGCCGTTTACAATGTGACATTTTAAATTTATAGTTTTTAGGTCAAATTAAAAATGCAGAACATTGAAGTTATAGATGCACTTAAAAAAGAAATCTTGGCACCTGCATATACTGCTTATTAATTCACATCTACCAAAGCAGTCAACAATGAAGAATCAAGAATGGACACCAACCTATTTGTTCCTCAGGTTCTTCTTGTTTTATTCTGGATGGTTCTGGATCACTCATGTCTTCAATCTCCTCTTTAATAAACTCCATCTTTAACAGTCACACAGATTTCAGCTGCTACACCTGGAGTTTGTCCTTCTCTTGTAGGATGATGTGAATTTTCCCAGTATTTATTGGTGAATTGTAGTGGGAGGAGCTTCACTGCAGGTGTGAACTGTGATCACTGTGTTTCTGTTCAATCTGCATTTAAAAAGTACAGGACCATCATGTTTAACTGAGCTGCTGAAAAGCCAATAGTTACATGTTTTCACCTCATTCATTAGGGTGATGTCTGAGATCTTCTGTAAATTGGCACATTAAGCACATCATATTGGTGTCAACAGACTGAAACAAACTACAGGATCGTCACCTTTGAAATTTCATTTCAGTTCTTGTCAAACTATTTAATCTGGATCTTAATTTGGTAGGATGTAGTCAACTTTTAATAAAACAGACAAATATAATGTATTATATACAACAAAGTATTATATCACATTCATAATAGTAATTCACAAAATAAAATTACATCACCAGTAAATTCATTCACATTTAAATTATAGCCAATATGCGACTGTGTGTGTGTTGATGGAGTAATTCACACTGAGATCTGAGGGGTATTGCACAAAACAAAATAAGGGATTAAGCTGGGATTTTCCAGTATGAATTATACGGACTACAAGCGTTTTCAGGTTAAAAATGAAAATAACGACATGGCTCTGGTCTCCATGAATACAGTAAGAAACAATGGTAACTTTAACCACATTTAACAGTACATTAGCAACATGCTAACTAACATTTAGAAAGACAATTTACAAATATCACTAAATATATCATAATATCATGGATCATGAACAGTTATTATGGATCAATCCTCCATTTTCGCTATTGTCCTTGTTTGCTTGCTTCACAATACCTGCAGAACTTCTGATGATTCGGCTGTGCAGCTCCAGAACGTTAATACTGCCTTGAACATGGGCTGGTAAATGCAAAAGTTGGGGGCGTACATATTAATGATCCCGACTGTTGCGTCACAGTCAGTGTTATGTTGAGATTCGTCTGTTTTTCAGAGGTCCTTTGCACGAACGAGATTTACATAAGAAGGAGGAAACAATGGTGTTTGAGACTCAATGTAGGTCATTTCCGTGTACAGAACTCTAATTATTTAACTATGCCAAGGTAAATTCAATTTTAAATTCTAGGGCACCTTTAAGCCCAATCTTTTTCTATCTGTTGCAGTTGAGACATGTACATTTTATTGTGCTTTTTGTCCAGAAAAAAAGGCACCAATGAGGTGCCTTTATATATATTATTTAGACTTAGAAAACTTTAATGTCCTCAGAGAGGCAATTTGTTATGCAGTACAGACATATTGACATAATCCACAACACAAACATTATCCACATACACAATATCATAAATTTAAAAAATAAATAAATAAAAACTACTTCACATATGTTCTCCAGTCATACCCCTCCCTATAACTTATTTAATTGGGTTATTGCCATGGGAATGAATGAGTTTTTTGCTCGGTTAGTTCTAACCTTAGGGTATCTATATCTACGACCAGAAAGGAGACGCTTGAACTCCACTGAAAGAGGATGGGTTGTATCCATGCAAACCTTGTCTGCCTTCTGTACCAATCTCGTCAGATATAGTTGGTACAGGTCTACCTGTTGTTTACCAATAATTCTTCCACAGGTTTTAACAATCTTCCCCAATTTCTATTATGTCTATATACAAACTGCATATGGCCCTGTATCAATGTACAATGGCTGTTTGTATAATAAAGACAGAAATAACAGTACCACCGCATTAACCAAATTGCTGAAAAGCAGCCTTGTCTCATTCCACTATACATTTCCCATTTTATTTCATTTAACATTCTGAGGCAAACCATTGAAATCTGTTTTACAATCTGTTCCTGCCTCAGAATTAGAACAGTTTTAGAACATTTATTATACAGAGACTATGGATGGCATTTTGTCATAAATCAACAGTATTCTTTCACAATAAAAGTAAACGTGAGAAATTTGTGAATTTATAAATAAATGATGTACAGTGCCCTCCACAATTATTGGCACCCTTAGTAATTATGAGCAAAGGCGGCTGTGAAAATAAATCTGCATTGTTTATCCTTTTGATCTTTTTTTCAAAAAATTCACAAAATTATAACCTTTCATCGAAGGAAAAGAATTGAAAGTGGGGGGAAATTCACATTATGAAATAAATGTTTTTCTCCAAAACACGTTGGCCACAATTATTGGCACCCTTTTACTCAAAACTTTTTGCAACCTCCTTTTGCCAAGATAACAGCTCTGAGTCTTCACCTATAATGCCTGATGAGTTTGGAGAACACCTGACAAGAGATCAGAGACCATTCCTTCATGCAGAATCTCTCCAGATCCTTCAGATTCCAGCTCCATGCTGGTGCTTCTTCTCTTCAGTTCGATCCACTAATTTTCTTTAGGGTTCAGGTCAGGGAACTGGGACGACCATGGCAGAAGCTTCATTTTGTGGTCATTTTTGTGGTGGTTTTGATTTTTGTTTTGGATCATTGTCCTGATGGAAGATCCAACCACGGCCCATTATTGGATTCCTAGCAGAAGGTTTAGATTTTTTATCTTTTGGTATTTGCTAGAATCCAAAATACCATGTATCTGAACAAGATGTCCAGGACCTCCAGCAGAAAAATAGGCCCACAACATTAAAGATCCAGCAGTATATTTAACTGTGGGCATGGGGTACTTTTTATCCATGTGTGCACCAAATCCATCTGGTGGGTTTGCTGCCAAAAACGCTTTTTTTAAGTTTCATATGACCATAGAAGCCGGTCCCGTTTGAAGTTCCAGTCTTGTCTGACAACTGAGTATGCTGGAGATTGTTTCTGGATGAGAGCAGAGTATCTTTCTTGAAACCCACTACTTGTGGGGATGTAGGTTCTGTTTGATCATTTTTTTTAGGCTTTCTGAAACTCAAGACTCAACTAATCTCTGCAATTCTCCAGCTGTGATCCTTGGAGAATCTTTGGACACTCAAACTTTCTTCCTCTCTGCACATTAGGACGATTTAGACACACGTCCTCTTCCAGGCAGATTTATAACATCTTTAGTTGTTTGGAACTTCTTAATTATTGCCCTGATGGTGGAAATNTTTCTTATTGCCACTTTCTATTTTGTGAAGCTCAACAATCTTTTGCTGAACATCAGAACTATATTCTTTGGTTTTTCTCATTGTGATGAATGATTAAGGGAATTTGGCCTTTGTGTTTACACATATTTATACTCCTGTGGAACAGGAAGTCATGACTGGACAATTTCATGCTCCTAGTCACCCTGGTGTGCTAAAAAAAAATGGGAATATGAATGGGAATATACTTCAGAGATATTTTACTCATAAGAATTTCTAGGGGTGCCAATAATTGTGGCCAACATGTATTGGAGAGAAAAACATTTATTTCATAATGTGAGTTTCCCCCACTTTCAATTGTTTTACTTAGATGAAAGGTTAGAATTTTGTGAATTTTTTTAATGAAAGATCAAAAGGATAAACAATGCAGATTTATTTTCACAGCTGCCTTTGCTTATATTTACTAAGGGTGCCAATATTTGTGGAGGGCACTGTAAATATAAATAAGATTTTCTTATCAAAGTGATAAAATGTTGTGTTACAAAATTGAGCACCCATTTACTAAATAGAGCTAAATAATAATAATTAAAAAAAATGGTGTAAGTTTAAGGCAATTTTTGATTAAAATGTAAGTATGTTGAACCAAAACATTTAAAGAGAAGTCATTTCTTAAAAATTAAGTGTTATATAGCGCACTGAATCATTCTCAGACTTAATACTGACAACAATGGAACCACATGGGAGAGAATCGTCAGGAGACTTATTTCTTAGTACAAAAGAGTACAAGAGGATTACCAAATCATTGTTTTAAGTGTGAAAATATAGCAAAAATAACACATAAATTCTAAATCAATAGACCTGTGACAAGGCCCCTGAAACAATCAGGCCTTCATTTTTAAGCTTTCATTAAGTGATGAGTAATTTTTTTGCTAGACAAAGAGCAGGAGAAATACCAAGTGAGTGTTTCAGAGCCAGCAAAAGCTATGAAAAGAGTGGCTGAGTAAGATGCAGCCTGCAGAAGTGGCATGCATGGTTGTTGTCCACACTGGAACTACCTTAAAGCACAATAAAGTCAGCTAGCCTTTTCCAAGGCCCATATTTAATCTATACTCTGGTCTCATATATATATAATGAATTCAGGTTGATTGGGACACTTTTTGCTATTGAAATGACTGGGAAAAAAAGTGTCCCAATCAACCTGAATTGATTGTTTGTGTGTTTGTGTTTGTTTGTTTGTGTGTGTGTGTGTGTGTGTGTGTTAGTTACAGATTTTCTTTTCTTACTGGCTAAATGTTTTGTGCCCAATATTTAATTAGATTGTTTTAAAATATATGAATACATTTCTCTCTGGTTTTGTTTGGCAGCTGTAGTACCTTTATGGTTATTAGAAGAGCAGAAATTAAAAATCACAAAATTAAAATAAATATGCACAGACTAAATTTTAATTGGTAAGATGAATCTAAACTCAGTAATTGGCCCAAAGTATATTGATTTACCCCATTACAATAGTCCATTTACAGTTACTATCATAAAAATACACTTGTAGGTTTAAAATTGTACATAAGGCACATTTAATGTCCAACATAAATTATTTTAGCAAAATGTATATTTTAGAATTATTGCGCTTGTATTGCGTTCCGTCTGTTTAGCGCGCATGCGTGCAGCAGCGCTCGTTCACTGTGAAGTTTAGCAGCAAAATGGAAATATTTGCATGACTTTCTAACATTTACAGATGGAGAATAAACTTGTGAAAAGTAAGTTATGCACTGAGGAAAACACTATGTCTCAAACTCATTAAAATAGCACAAAATGTATGCCGTTTCCTATGGTGGATCGATATGATCCATGATCGACCTCTAGGGCTGCTTAAAAAAAACGTGCACGCGAAATTATCTTGACTAGGTAAACCTGGATCGAATTAGGCTGAGTGAACTTCAATTACCTTTTATGAAACCGTTTTAGCCCCAGCTCATTTGTTAGGTTAATTCAAGTCAGGTTTTGGAGTTTAATCCTCACTTTTCTTAGCATCTTTTATGAAACAGCCCTCAGGAGTTTGTCCTTCTCTTGTAGGATGATGTGAATATTCCCAGTATTTATTGGTGAATTGTTGTGGGAGGAGCTTGAGGGAGATAGTGATTTTCTTTATTAAAGGCGCTCTAAGCGATGTCACGCGTTTTTAGGCCAAATTTTTTTTTTCACATACAGCAAACATCTCCTCACTATCCGCTAGCTGCCTGTCCCCTGAACACACTGTAAAAAAACGCAATCTCTGTAGTCGCCACAAGCTCCGAAAACGGCAATAAAATCAAACTGGTGCAGCCTGGACCACGAAACATAATAAACATGCTCCAGCCAATAACCGACAAGAATGATTTTAAATGCGCGTTCATGACTGTTTCAGGAAGCACTGAGGGGAGGGGGAGGAGGAGGAGGGAGGGTCTAGCTAGCCTCTGTTTTGTTTGACAACACTTCGAACGTCAACAGGAAGTTACTCCACCCAGGATCACTTAGAGCACCTTTAAACATAGTAGAATACATTGCAGAAGGCAATTGACCCTTCGCTAAGCCACGCTCGAAAACCGCCACAGGCCAATCGTGGTTTAGCAACCGTAACTAGGCGCGGGAGGTCTGTCAAGCTTTCGAGCGAGGGAAACATGCCGAAGAGTTGTGCGTATGGATTGTGTTAATCTGATACCCGGTATCCTAAAAGTTTGGACGGGGTGGTGGAAGTTTTTTCCTTCCCGAAACCTAAAACCCAAGAAGAGAAATGCTGGTGTTCTGACAATTTGTGCTACCCTGTGAGATTTTGCTTCCTCCCATTGAAACAGTAGGTAACGTTAGCAAAATCTGACAAAATCCGAAAAACGCTAACGTAACCTATCAGATTGTGCTTCCAGCGTGATATTAACGTGGTTTATGGCTTTATTAACATCTACACCTACCCCAAAACTAAACCTACCCATATAAATTATTTTCTAATCGGTTGCACATTATGTCGTGGATATATCCCTCAAATGCACACTGCAGTCCCTTTTGTCTTGCTCTCTCAGATATTTCACCTGTTCGCCAAAAATGACTAATTATCTCCTTGAAAATGTCTGACACCGGTGCAAATGACTTGTCAGACGCGAAAGCTCGACAGGCGTAGCAACAGTAACTAAGGAGGGCGGGGCTTAGCGAAGGGTCCATTAATTCTCAAAAGGCTGATAAATTCTCTGAAAAATGTACATTTGGGCAACACAAACACCAATTATTATCTTATAAATGGAACATCTCTGACCTGCAGACTGGAAATATACGGCATCCGAAGAAAATTTACCACATTTGTCCTTCATTCACGATCACAGCGTCACTTTCAGCTTCAACTGGTGAAAGTTTCAGCAATCGTCTCGTCTCTCGCGAAATAAAACAAAACTTCAGAGAAGCTCTCGCGCTTCTCTCTTCTGCGCATCCAGTGAGAGCACGCGGTGTCATGTTTCTTAAAGGGACCGCATTCACATCTCCGCACTTCTACACTTTTGAATTTACTCACCCCCATGTCATCCAAGATATTCATGTCTTTCTTTCTTCAGTCGAAAAGAAATTAAGGTTTTTGATGAAAACATTCCAGGATTATTCTCCTTATATTGGACTTCAATGACCTCCAGACGGTTGAAGGTCAAAATTACAGTTTCAGTGCAGCTTCAAAGAGCTCTACATGATCCCAGACGAGGAATAAGGGTCTTATCTAGTAAAACAATAGGTAATTAAAAAAAATTAAAAAAAGTAAATGTATATTTGTGGCGACCAGGGCAGGCGAGAGCCGTGAGAGAACGGCGCGAGGCCGGTGACGCGAGAGATAACGAGCTCCACCTGCGAGGCGCACCGGCCTCGAGTCTCTCACGGAGGAGCTCCGGGAGCATAAAAGGAGGAGCGACGACAGTGAAGGACGAGAGAGGACCAGGCCTGGATATTATTTTATGTTTTCTTATGTTTGTGTGGCCGGCAGATGTCCGCGAGGGTCTGCCGGCATTACTTTCGTTTTGTTCTTTGTTTATTTGATATTAAAGTTTTGTTCAACGTTCGCCGGTTCCCGCCTCCTTCTTCCCATATTTACGAACTGTATTACAATATTCTTTATATAAACAAATGATCGCATTCCAAGTAGTTCCACCAAAACCGCACTTTCGTATTCTTCAAAAAGCTTATGCTGTATGTCCTACACCTTCCCAATTCAACTTACGGAACAAACGCAGCACCAGTTCCATTTTTCCGTAAGGACATTCAGCGTAAGCTTTTTGAAGAATACGGAAATGCGGTCTGGCCAAAGCGCTTGCAAGGCGATCATTTGCGTTTATAAAGCATATACATTTAAAAAGAAATTTTTAGAAAATGAACTGGTTTCGCTAGATAAGACCCTTATTCCTCGTCTGGTATCGTTTAAAATCCTTTGAAGCTGCACTGAAACTGTCATTTTGACCTTCAACTGTTTGGAGGCCATTGAAGTCCACTATAAGGAGAATAATCCTGGAATGTTTTCATCAAAAACATTAATTTATTTTCTGTATGTTTCAATCTCATATCATATACTTTAATGCTATCATTATAGCCAGTAGCTCTTCTGTAAATACAGAAACAAAATCTGATATTCTTTTACTTTCTTCTATTTCCATTTTTGGAATAATGTACGCAATTCCCACTTGGCCTTTCTCCGGATCCTTTGATGCATCGATACCTGTTTATATTGTCCATATTTATTAATGAAATTATTTACTACACCTGAATCCATTTCACATACTTGTCTCTCTTCCAACAAGGATAAATCTGCATTAGGATCGGGAAGAATCCATAGTGGTATTGAAGGCCATATCACACTAAATATTTCTTCAAACCGATTTTATTCCTGAAACATTGACTCGCTCCATTCCGTTCCGGTCCAATGCCAATGACGTCACTCACAAGTAACTTAAAATATTAATTATAAACAAAAATACACATTTATCTTCTGCCTTGCACAATATGATAAACATAAAGGAATATAAGCAATTAACTGTTTGACACATAATTCGATAATAAAACAAATTAAAGTTTGCTGGAACGTTACTAAAAAAACACATTATACATAATTATAATTCATATAATATAAATATAATAAATAATAAGCAGCAAAAGATTGGCAATTCTGTCTCTAAAATGCTTTCACCTTAAACTCCTTTAATTTTCTATGAGAGATACAGGGGCACTCCTCCTATATCTTTATTGCCTCAGATATATGTGACTTTACTCACAGCTGATTGGTCCAGTTTTGGTTTGCAATCTCTAACCCAGAATAAATTCTGTGTAGCATAAATTACCATGGCATTAAAGACAGCTAAAAACCAATCCACCTTCTTGAGCTCGAAAAACCAGAGTAAAACTACTTTCAAACTTACCTGGGCTGTGTTTCCCAAAGCTATGGTCGCAAGTTGCGTCATTACCGACACAATTCAACCAAACTTGCGACCATAGATGGCAAACAATGCTTTTGGGAAACTCACCCCTGGGTAGCAACTGAAACTGGTTCCATGCAACAGGCCAATGGTGATTTAAATGATAAATGTTTTGTCATTAACCTTGCATGCAAATCAAATTACACACTAGTGAATGTCGTCAAAAAATTGTCTTGTAAAGTTTTATATTTGTACAAACTTGCAGCTTACTGCAGCAGTTTTAATGGCTTTTTCATCCATTTGTAAATAAAGAAAACTTAATTGCAATTTTATTTTGCAGTTTGTTTATTGTTTAACATTTTACAGTGTCTTATTTTCTAACTACAGTCACTGACTCTGGTACAATCAGAACAAAATATAGTAAACATTAGTAAATAACTAAATGACATGAATATGTCTTATTCAAGTAGATTTTGCAAAGTAAATACCAGAAATATACAAATAATTATTGACACTGTACATTTTTTTTTCTTTTAATTCCTTAATTAGACTACAAGTCTTTATACTTCTCTAAGCATTTCAAATTCACCAAGTTAAACTAGATAATATTGAGCTTTTATATTATTTTTCATCTCGCACCATTTACTATGTGTATTTGACATGAAGAATGAAATGTTGCTCATTGTGATGACTTCTTAAGACATATCTTCATGTGACTCAGAAGGTTTCTTTTATATTTGAAACTCTTCTCACACTGAGTACAGTACGGCTTCTCTGCAGTATGAACTCGCTCGTGTGATTTCAGGTTTCCAGAATGAGTGAAACTCTTGTCACAATATGAGCACTTGTGATATTTGGTTCCAGTGTGAATTCTTTGGTGATTTTTGAGATGGTCAGCTCTAGTAAAGCTCTTCCCACACTCCAAACACGCATGATCTTTCTCACCTGTGTGTTTTTTCTGGTGTCGTTTACAATGATCCTGTCGCGTAAAAAACTCTCCACAAAAAGAACATGCAAAATAAGACCTCCCGTTTATGTGAGTTTTCAGGTGTTCTTTTAGAGTTGATGATAATTTAAAATCTTTACCACACTGATTACAGTTGTATGGTTTTTCTCCAGAGTGAATGCGGAGATGATACTTGAGATCAGTTTTATATTTGAAACTCTTCTCACACTCAGTACAGTGGTACGGCTTCTCTCCGGTATGAACTCGCTCATGTGATTTCAGGTTTCCAGACTGAGCGAAACTCTTGTCACAATATGAGCACTTGTAAGGTTTTTCTCC
This sequence comes from Anabarilius grahami, assembly GCA_003731715.1. Lineage (NCBI taxonomy): Eukaryota > Metazoa > Chordata > Actinopteri > Cypriniformes > Xenocyprididae > Anabarilius > Anabarilius grahami. The sequence continues at coordinate 1,574,027 of RJVU01063374.1, read as the reverse complement.
AGTATGAATTCTTTGGTGCCGTTTCAGTGTGCAACCTGTTGTAAAGCTCTTCCCACAGTCTAAGCACACATGATCTCTCACTTTATGATGTGTTTTCTTTTGAGTTTTGAAGTTGCAATGTTCCTTCTCAACTTCGTATAGTTTGTGTTTTTGCTCTTTCACTTCCATCTGGTCTAAAGCAAACATAAGAGAATCAGTTTAAGGAGGATAAATGAAAATTCAACTGAACCCTGATTTAATAGCAGAAAACAAAAGATCAGCTATCAGGTAAGTATCAGATCTTTAATGTGCCAAAAGGTTAGTTTTGTCATTCCCTTGTGAATACAATCAAACAGATGTAAGACTGTCATAAATAAGTTTATGATCAATGTGTTGCATTTTCTCTATTATTATAATATTATAATTATAGTGCTCAATATTTTACAGCCAGTAGATCTGTTGAACTGAAGCTTTGATACCTTAATGATTCTCAACAGACAACAATGAAGAATCAAAAATGGACACCAACCTATTTGTTCCTCAGTATCTTCATGTTTTATTCTGGATGGTTCTGGATCACTCATGTCTTCAATCTCCTCTTTAATAAACTCCATCATAGATTTCAGCTGCAACACCTGGAGTTTGTCCTTCTATTCACTGCAAGTGATCACTGTGTGATACTGACGCCCACAGGACCAGATCTGGAAAAAATCAAAAAGAAGTGACTAAATATATACTGAACTACATTAATTATGCTGAGATAATTACAGTGCAACAGCAAAGAGCGTGTTTACATGTTAGATGAGATAACATATGTTAGCAGGTGGCATATATTAGGCAGAAAGTAAACAGTTCATCCTCAAAGTTGATGTGTTAGAAGTAGGAGAAGTGGGCAAGCGTAAGGAATTGAGCGAGTTTGACAAAGGCCAAATTACGATGACTAGACGACTGGGTCGGTTGTTTGCACATGCACGGTTTGTTTGCACATGACAATGGTCTCACGGATGCTTTTTTGTACGACTCCTGTACATCTCCGCAATTATCTTTACCTTGATTGCAATCCTCACCCATCAAAACTTTAATAGCGAGACACTGGTTTGCTTTATTCCAGCTACTTGAAGCCCAACGTGTAATTTGTTTGTCTATTTGCGATCCGTTTGAGCGCGCGTACTCAATTCAGCCTGCGAAACAGCGTCTCTTGCGCGGATTATTGTGCTTTCAACGTTTTAAAACGTTGATAATTATCAAGCATTTACAGTAAAGACTGCATTTTACAACAATCATCGATCGTGCCGATTCTGACTTTAAGTTTGGGTTTAGGGAGGAACGAACACGCACAGCTGTGAATAGAATGAAGGTGTGCTAGACGAAACGCGGCTAGTTTTTAATAGTTTTACCTCAGATATCGAAATCAAAATCGAAATCAAATATAGAATTAGCTTAATATCAATGGCCTAAAGTGTAAGCAGACGTTTAGTTGTTTAGTTCTCTCCTCCATCGTCACCATTAAACAGGGCTTTCATGTGAGCGACTGCGCGTGCTGTAGCTCCTCTGCTTGAGCGCGAACTTTATTCTGGATTGCGAAAGAAAAAATGCATAATAGACAATTGTCCTAATATTATTGCATACAGACACAGCTGGCGACTCTGGCGAGATAGAATAATGATAATGTCTATATAGCAATAATAAATGTACGTGTATTTTCTTCATAATTTCTCCAGTACCGAACCCTTAATGTCAGAGCTTATCGATACACCGGTCTTTCATAATTTAGCCCCGGGGCCAATTTAATACTGGGTTTCGGTACCCATCCCTAGTTATGAACTGCCTTGGCTGCTCTCACGACTGGTGTGAAAATGGATTTCAAACGAAGTGTAATTTCTGCTTACTAGCTTGGAAACATCAGAACACAACAGTGAAAATGATTTCTTCGAGTGTATGATACACGATGAATATGCGCAGTGTTTTGGCAGCAGACTGAGAATGCAAGTAAGGCATTTAAATATTACTGTACTTAAGCAAGTGCAAGCAGTTCTAAAAAAAAAGTAATAACGTACATACAGCCGTTTTTTCTCTGTTGATTTTTATTTGGTGTCAATGTACGCTCCTGAGCCTTTCCTAAAATATGGCGATGACTACCCAGAATGCAACGTGCAATGACGTAGAATCCCATTCTCTATAGAGGGTATGCACGTGACGTCACCGTCGACCGCTATGACTGTGGTTACGTCCACTGAGTGGCAAAAGACTGAGTGGCAGCATTGGTTTTCAGCGTGAATGCCACAAAAAACACACAAAACACATCCAAAACGGGAAAAAGCTTCGACACAAAATCTGAGGTATATTTTTACAGACTGCTGAAAGTTACAGAAAAAATAAACAAATAAGTCGATGCAATTCACAGAAACAGCTGGACTCCAGCAGAGAAACATGTTCTGCAGTTTTCATTTTGTGTCAAAATGTTGGATTTTGGGGTAAAATCATACCCTATATATTGTATTGACAACTCATCAATTAAATATTTACTATCTTATATTCTGCATAATTGGGTGTTTTTTTAAATAAACACTGACAAAAACTATACAAGTTTTATGGCTGGACGATATGACGATATATATAACATTGATATAAGTGATCACTCCGATTTAGACCTACATATATTGTATTTATATGAAGCGTTCACAGGCAGATTTGCTTTATGTATTTCCTCGGCGTTGAAATCATGCACATATAAATGTCAGAAAACAAGATTCCTGGCTGCATGTCAATGAAACCTAATCCATGGATATCGACATGTCATAAGGAATACTTTCGACCTCAACCTTTAGTGTAATCGTTTGTTTTACTCGCGTTTTCCCTAAATAAATCCAGTCACGCAGCAGATTCTTTTGCCACTCAGTCCAACTGAGGGAACGCGTTCCGGCGGGAAAGTGACGTCTATGCATACCCTCTATTAGAAACATCCACATCAGCATTAACTAGTTTTTTTGAATTATTATTATTATTATTAAATTGATGTAAAGGTAATACTATAGTGTTATAAATGCACATTTAAAAAAAATTAAAATATATAAAAAAAAACTTTGCACGATTTACGATACTGATGACCGTTAAAACGCGTCATCAGTGTCTATGAGCGCCAAATTTGCTGTAGAAATAATGACCGTTGTGGCAAATAAATAAATAAGTTACACATGTGGATACGGAAGAGGATTAGGGCCAAGCAATAATAAAAAATAAAACCATCTCGAGATTAAAGTTGTTAAATTTCGAGAAAAAGTCGAGATAAAATGTTGAGAATATTAAATTACGAGAAAAATGTCGTTAAATTTCGAGAACAAATTCGTTAAATGATGAGAAAAAATGTCATAATTTAACGACTTTTTTCTCGAAATTTAACTAGTTTTTTCTCGTAATTTAATGACTTTATTCTCAACATTTTTTCTCGACTTTTTTCTCGAAATTTAACTAGTTTTTTCTCGTAATTTAATGACTTTATTCTCAATTTTCTCTCGACTTTTTTCTCGAAATTTAACGAGTTTTTTCTCGTAATTTAATGACTTTATTCTCAATTTTATCTCGACTTTTTTCTCGAAATTTAACGAGTTTTTTCTCGTAATTTAATGACTTTATTCTCAATTTTATCTCGACTTTTTTCTCGAAATTTAACGAGTTTTTTCTCGTAATTTGAGTTTATTCTCAACATTTTATCTCGACTTTTTTCTCGTAATTTAACAACTTTTACATTTATTATTGCTTGGCCCTAATCCTCTTCCGTATTATCATGTAAGCTTTATGTACACCTCAAACAAGGGATTTATAGTAATTTATAGTGTTAGTGTTAATTAGCGAGTCCACGATGGCTTAATTGGTTCAGGCAGAGCAGCTGCTGTACACACTAATCAAGTTAAAGACTAAATTCAGATATTTAAATTAGGGCATAACCTTAGCTCTATATTATGGTACATTATAAATTAATATTGTTAATCAGTATTAACATCAATTCTTAAATTATAAGATTTAATGTTTATTCAATAATAAACTTGAGCACAATGTGTTAATTAGTAGTTACCTCATCTCTCACGTGTGGCAGCAACATTGAAAATATACAGAATCCAACGAAAAACTTCACAACTGTGCTTCATTCAAACTCTTACACGGTCGTTACCTTGATTAACTTGAACTGGTCTTCAAACGTTCAGCTCTTGTGTCTCTTCTGCGAATCCTCTTGGATTTACACGGTAAACTAGAAACATTTTTAGTGTATTACTGCCACCTACTGGATATTTACATGCACTCATTTTTGTAATGAATCCCATTCGATTACAGATTGTGAAAGCTGTTTATATGAACCCTAAAAATGTACCATTCAATTATTAGTTTGCATGTTACTTTAGCTGAAATTACTTGTCGCATCTCTCACATTGACCATTATGTGTCTTGATAAAAGTGAAATTCCTCATTTAACTCACAGTACCCTATATTCATATTCCTGTAATAAGAAGCGCTTTAGACTATTAAAGATATTAGTTCTTTTGCCCACTTTATTTGTGTAGCCTATGTTGTCCTTTCACACCTGTGCCTCATCATTCCCATTGTCTTTCCCACCTGTTCACTTTTCATGATTTTTTTTAGCCTATTCATGGGCTTCCACATCCTAAACATAATCACATTCAGCGGTTTATCTGGAAACGCTCTATATCTTGTGTGGTATGTGCTATATTGTTGATGTTTTATTGGAGTAGTTTTAAAGGGTTAGTTCACCCCAAAATGAAAGTAATGTAATTTATTACTCACCCTCATGTCGTTCCACACCCGTAAGACCTTCGTTAATCTTCGGAACGTAAATTGAGATATTTTTGTTGAAATCCGATGGCTCAGTGAGGCCTACATAGCCAATGACATTTCCTCTCTCAAGATCCATTAATGTACTAAAAACATATTTAAATCAGTTCATGTGAGTACAGTGGTTCAATATTAATATAATAAAGCGACGAGAATATTTTTGGTGCAACAAAAAAACTAAATAACGACTTATATAGTGATGGCCGATTTCAAAACACTGCTTCAGGAAGCTTCGGAGCACAAATGAATCAGCGTGTCGAATCAGCGGTTCGGAGCGCCAAAGTCACGTGATTTCAGCAGTTTGGTGGTTTGACACGCGACCCGAATCCTGATTCGATACACTGATAAATCTGTGCTTCATGAAGCATTTAAATATGTTTTTAGTACATTAATGGATCTTGAGAGAGGAAATGTCATTGCTGGCTATGTAGGCCTCACTGAGTCATCGGATTTCCACAAAAATATCTCAATTTGTGTTCAGAAGATCAACGAAGGTCTTACGGGTGTGGAACGGCATGACGGTGAGTAATAAATTACATTATTTTCATTTTTGGGTGAACTAACCCTTTAAGGGTACAGTGCAACTTTCATGATACAAAACCGAAAAAAAACGAAGCTTCATGAAGCAGTGTTTTGAAATCGGCCATCTCTATATAAGTCGTTATTTAGTTTTTTTGGCACACCAAAAATATATTCTTGTCGCTTTATAATATTAATATTGAACCACTGTACTCACATGAACTGATTTAAATATGTTTTTAGTACATTAATGGATCTTGAGAGAGGAAATGTCATTGCTGTCTATGCAGGCCTCACGGAGCCATCAGATTTCAACAAAAATATCTCAATTTACGTTCCGAAGATGAACGAAGGTCTTACGGGTGTGGAACGGCATGAGGGTAAGTAATAAATTACATTATTTTCATTTTTGGGTGAACTAACCCTTTAAAACTACTCAGATGACCAGCACCTATGAAGTGACGGCGCCAATTCCTGCGAGGACTTCAGAAGACGCAATCATCTGGATCAACATGCACATTGCCCAATTTCTATATATCCTAATTATTGTTAATGTAATTCATTTTTCCAGGAGCTCATTGCTTCTACCTTCAGTTAATTGCCTAAATTATTACATTATTTGCTAACTGCATTCTTTAAATTGTAATGTTGACATCCATTCTCTTTAAAGCTGCTTTGAAATGATATGTATCGTGAAAAGCGCTATACAAATAAATGTGAATTGAATTGAATACAAATCTAATTACACACCAGTGAAAGTTGTCTTGTAATTTTTTATTTTTTATTTTTTAAATGCAACTTACTGCAGCAGTTTTAATGGCATTTTAAACCATCTAAATAAAGAGATCAACTTTATTTTTTAGTGTTTAACATTTTACAGTGTCTTATTTTCTAACTACAGTCACTCCTTACAATCAGAAATACAGTAAACATTACTAAATAAGTAAATGAAATGATTATGTCTTATTCAAGCAGATTTCACAAGTAATTACCAAGTAGCAGAGACACAAATAATCATTTACACTGTGTTAGTGCTGACAAAATGTAGAAGCAGGAGATGAAGTGATGATAACAAAAAACAAGAGCTTATTGAATAATCTTAGTTGCGTATGTTTCAATGTTCAGAGTTTGTCTGATCAATACAAGTGCAAGTGTTATCATCATGACACTTACGGCTTCACAACATCGTCCTGTGACATTAAACCCTTGAATTGAAGTAAACAAAACAAATAATAAAAAATGAGTAAATGATAAATTAAATGACAACATGATATGATTAAATTGAATATAAAAAATAGAACGCAACACAGATGTACGTTTGCTCTGGTTATTAAGACTCCTTCCATCCTTCAACTGTACTCCATACTTGAATGCATTTGACATGAAAATGAAATGTTGCTCACCGTGACGGCTTATGATATTTCTTCATGTGCCTGAGAAGGCTTTTTGAATGTCTAAAACTCTTCTCACATTGAGTACAGTACAACTTCTCTCCAGTATGAACCGGCTGATGTTCTTTCAGGTGTCCCGACTGAGTGAAACTCTTGTCACAATATGAGCACTTGTAAGGTTTTTCTCCAGTATGAATTCTTTGGTGCAGTTTCAGATGGTCAACTGTAATAAAGCTCTTCCCACACTCCAAACAAACATGATCTTTCTCACCGGTGTGTGTTTTCTGGTGCCGTTTACAATGTTCCAGCCGTGAATAAGTCTCTCCACAAAACGAACATGCATAAGGCCGTTCGTTTGTATGAACTATCAGGTGTTTTTTTAGATTTGATGACATTTTAAAATCTTTACCACACTGATCACAGTTAAATGGCTTTTCTTCAGAGTGAATGCGCAGGTGATGATACTTGAGGTTGATTTTACATTTGAAACTCTTTATACACAGAGCACAGTGGTACGGCTTCTCTCCAGTATGAACTCGCTCGTGTAATTTCAGGGATCCAGACTGAGTGAAACTCTTGTCACAGTATGAGCACTTGTAAGGTTTTTCTCCAGTATGAATTCTTTGGTGCTGTTTCAGATTGGCAGCCGCAGTAAAGCTCTTCCCACAGTCCAAACACACATGATCTCTCACTTCATTATGTGTTTTCTGGTTCTGTGTAAAACTGTTCAACCATGAAAAACTCTTTTGAGCTTTGAAGTCATGTTCCTTTTTTACTTCATTCAGTTTCTGTCTTTGCTCCGTCACTTCCATTTGGTCTGAAATAAACATATTAAGTCGTTAGAATCAGTTAATGTTTCTCAACAGAAAACAATGAAGAATGGAAACCAACCTATTTGTTCCTCAGTATCTTCATGTTTTATTCTGGATGGTTCTGGATCACTCATGTCTTCAATCTCCTCTTTAATAAACTCCATCTTTAACAGTCACACAGATTTCAGCTGCTACACCTGGAGTTTGTCCTTCTCTTGTAGGATGAGGTGAATATTCCCAGTATTTATTGGTGAATTGTTGCGGGAGGAGCTTCACTGCAGGTGTGAACTGGACCAGATCTAGAAAAATCAAAGTGACTAAACTACTTTAAATGCTGAAATTAATGCTGAAACAGGGCACATAAAACTAATTTAATATTATTTGATGAAGTCCAAGACTAAATTCTGTTCTCTAGAACATTAGCCCTACATTGTGACACATTATGTAAATGACAACAATTCTTACATTAGAAACTTAGAAGGAATAATTCAAGTTTATTCGATATTAACACGAAATCTGGGTACATAATAATTAGTCTTTAAATACCTCATCTCTCAAGCTGGTTCATGTAAACATCGGCAACATCTTTCACGTGTGGAAACAATGAAAATATACAGCATCCGGCGAAAATACTACACAACTGTCCATTCAAACTCTTACACGGTCGTTACAGTCGTCGATTAATATCAACAAATACTTGAGCTGGTCTTCAAACGTTCAGCAATCGTGTCTCTCTCCTCAACATATCCTCTTATTTGTTCTTTTGGATTTACATGGCAAACTAGAAACCCCTTTAGTGTATTGCTGCCACCTATTGGATGTTCACATGCACTCATTTTGGTAATGAATCAGATTCTGAAACTTTGCAATATTATAGTTTACATTTGTATTAGGTGTATTCCGAACCCAAACAAGTCTTACGCGCATGCGCGGTGTGTCAGTCGCCGCGTTCAGAACATGGAGCTAACAAGAATGTAAATGCCGTTTTTGCCTTGATGACAAATCTAAAAACCTCGACATTTTTGTGTATATATAAAGGTTGTGAAGTAATTCCCAGATATTAACTCTACTTTGGTGCTGCAAGAACATTGTAAAACGACTGGATAACCGACCTATTCATCTCAGTCTAGCAAAACTGCTCGTCAATGTCAACATGTTTGAGATGACCAATCAAATCAAAGTAGGCGGGGTTTATGTTCACAGAGGCAATTTATGAGACAAGATTTGACAGCAGTTTTATGGTAAACATTTTAACCCTGATAGCACAAGTACATCTCAGAGACGTCTATTTGATGTGTGTTTGCGTCTGGAAGATGTATTTTTTAGAGTGTTTGTTCATCTGCAATACGTCTATAGGACGTTTCTTATCAGATGTCAATTAGACGTTTAGAAGATGTCTTTAAGATGTTTATGATTTAGAATGTATGTAAAACTGATGATGTTTGTAAACCGATGAAGTGATCTTTAACAGACGTCTTGCAGACATACGTGTGCTATCTGGGAAACGACCGACAGAAATAATCAGGGATGCAAACTAATAAACGTTTGTCTAATTTTGCCATTTTGAATTGAAAATATAAGTTGATTCTTGTAGCCCTAACGAAATCGTTTTCAGGCATAGGCATAATATTAATAATATATGTGTACATGTTGTGTACTGGTGGATCCAAAATGGTCAATATTCATATTCATGCATTTCATTCATATTTATGTCAATCATTTATGGCTTATGATTTATCAATTTTACTTTTGATTTCATATATTTATGTACTCCTACTAAATTAATTCTCATCATATTTTCAAGTATTTACTTGTTATTGTACCCTTATGGTTATTCTTCTGGTATCTTTAAGAGTATGTATGCTTGTTATATTTAAAGGGTTAGTTCACCCAAAAATGAAAATCATGTCATTAATGACTCACCCTCATGTCGTTCCAAACCCGTAAGACCTTCGTTCATCTTCGGAACACAGTTTAAGATATTTTAGATTTAGTCCGAGAGCTTTCTGTTCCTCCATTGAAAGTGTTTGTACGGTGCACTGTCCATGTCCAGAAAGATAATAAAAACATCATCAAAGTAGTCCATGTGACATCAGTGGGTTAGTTAGAAGTTTTTGAAGCATCGAAAATACATTTTGGTCCAAAAATAACAAAAACTACGACTTTATTCAGCATTGT
>RJVU01063374.1:1547995-1561559 GCA_003731715.1 Anabarilius grahami | reverse complement strand
TTTATAGCTAATTCTACAACTGTTTTCTATAGGATACATAAAATATTTCATCACGTCCTGTGACATTAAAGGGGTAGTTCACCCAAAAACGAAAATAATATCATTTATTACTCACCCTTATGGTGTTTCACACCCGTAAAACCTTAATTAAGTTGCTAAAAACAAAATATCGACTTTATTCAACAATATCTAGTGACGGGCGATTTTAAAAACACTGCTTCATGAAGCTTCAAAGCTTTATGAATCTTTTGTTTCGAATCAGTGGTTCGGAGTGTGTATCAAACTGCCAAAGTCACATGAACCATTGAAATTTCAAAACACTTATGCTGTAACAAAGCCTGAAATCACGTGATTTTAGTGCTCTGAACCACTAATTTGAAACAAGAGATTTGTAAAGCTTCATGAAGTTTTTGGCGCACAAAAAGTTATCTCGTTGCTTTATAATATTGAGGTTGGACTACTGTAGTCACATGAACTGTTTTAAATACGTTTTTAAAACCTTTCTGGGCACTGAAAAAGGATCTTGCTGTCAATGGAGGCCTCACTGAGGATTTTATCAAAAATATCTCAATTTGTGTTCCGAAGATGAACGAAGGTCTTACGGGTGTGGAAGGTCATGAGGGTGAGTGAATTTTCATTTTTGGGTGAACTAACCCATTAAAGCCTTGAAATGGATACGTTCTCTTATCTCAGTTTTCTCAACCCTGCTCCTGGAGGCAGACGAATAGTGCACATTTTGGGTGTCTCCCTTATCTGACCCGTATCTAACCCCTCTACTAACAGTAAGGCGTTAGGGCTAGGAAGAGTTAAAAAATGTGTAGTGTTGGTGTGCCTCCCGAAACAGGACTGGGAAACACTGTCTTATCTCTTACCCATGAAGACAAACATCCCTTGCAATCACACAATCATGGGATTAAACAACAATGGCAAGCATTGCAAGAGCAAGAAACAAAGTAAAATAATAAGTGACATGAATAATAATAAAATGGTTCAATTATGTAAATCAAATAAGAATAATGATTACAAGAAATCAAATGGCGTCTGTCGTTGCTTGTGCAACCGTGAACTGTGCTCTCCACGACGGCGAGGAAGTTTCAGCAAAGGATACATTGATTTCTAGCCCTTGCGTTAGCTTTACTACTAGATATATTTATGATAGATGAGACATAAAAAACACCCTGTACAGGTATGATCAACTGTTCCACTGAGCTTTTGATGTTTTGTTATTGAAAGGACAAATCTGATTGGTTGGTTATCACATGACCTGCGGTGCGCTTCGCATTCTGAAAAGCTGAGAATATTTTATCTCGATGCACCTGGAAATTGCACCGCATACGCATCTTTCCATTATGAAGCGCGGCTACATTTGAAATAACGAATTTGAGCGCGCAAAAGATGCGATTATGTGAAGTGTGGAGCTTCATACTACCCCTCATCTTTATCAGTTCTGTCTATCTTTTTGGTTTATTGCTGTTGCTGTTGTTAACATTAAGTTTATCAGTTACTTTAATATTTGCATATTTGTTTATTTGGAAGCTGTGCAGGGAGGTGGATGCCATTTTTGTTGTACCCTGTTTTCTCCGGTTTTGGGGCCAGGAAGGGATTGGGGTACAATTGATTATTTTCTTTTCTTTGTTAGTTTAGTTAGAGGTTTAAATTATCCAGTTAGATTGCTTTTTGTTTATTATTTTGGCCTTGCCCTCTCCTAAGCTATTGTTTCCCTTTTCTTTTTATTTTATTACAATACCTTTTTGTATTTGTTCCATGAGCTGTCAAATAAAAATCTTTATGGCAATTTATTGCTTGTGGTGCTGTGGCAGGACTCAGACCAACGCTCTTTTAAATACTTGTTTTTTAGTTGCATCTGCCTGTAGACTCATATGACTAATGTGGGATGTAACAAATGACCAATGCAAATTTTTTTTTAAATAAATAAACAAATAAAACAACACAGATGTATGTTTGCTCTCTCAAAGTAACACACACAGGTTGTGGCTGAGAAACTGTAAAATTCACCAAACACCACTCTTTTAGTTCCTTAATCAGTCTATAAATAAGTCTTTCTAGTTTTCTAAGCTTTTCACCAAATTCACAACGTTCGCAAATCCAGATTTTGTTCATCTCACACCATTTACTTGAATGTATTTGACACGAAAATGAAATGTTGCTCACTGCGACCACTTATGAAGTTTCCTCATGTGCCTGAGAAAGCTTTTTGGACATCTGAAACTCTTCTCACATTGAGTACAGTAGTACGGCTTCTCTCCAGTATGAATTCGCTGATGCAATTGTAGGTGTGGAGACTGAGCAAAACATTTGTCACAATATGAGCACTTGTAAGGTTTTTCTCCAGTATGAATTACTTGGTGCTGTGTCAGATTGTCAGCTCTAGTAAAGCTCTTCCCACACTCCGAACACACATGATCTTTCTCACCGCTGTGTTTTTTCTGGTGCTGTTTACAGTGATCCTGCCGCGTAAAAAAGGCTCCACAAAATGAACATGCATAAGGCCTCTCGTTTATGTGAATTTTCAGGTGTTGTTTTAGATTTGATGATGAAATAAAATCTTTACCACACTGATCACAGTTAAATGGCTTTTCTACAGAGTGAACGCGCAGATGATGATGTTTGAGGCTGGTACGACATTTGAAACTCTTCTCACACTGAGTACAGTAGTACGGCTTCTCTCCAGTATGAACTCGCTCATGTTCTTTCAGGTTTCCAGACTGAGCAAAACTCTTGTCACAAGATGAGCACTTGTAAGGTTTTTCTCCGGTATGAATTCTTTGGTGTTGGGTCAGACTGTAAGCTGAACAAAAGTTCTTCCCACACTCCAAACACACATGAGCTCTCACTTTGCCACGTGTTTTCTTTTGCCGTTTACATTTTTCTGCCAATGTAAAACTCTTTTGAGTTTTGAAGTCGCAATGTTCTTCCTCAATTTCATTCAGTTCTCGTCTTTGCTCTTTCACTTCCATATGGTCTAAAATAAACATAAGAAATTAGAATCAGTTCAAGGAGGATAAATGTGAAAGTTCGAATGAACCATGATTTAATAGCTGAAAACAAGAGATCGGGTATCTTTTTGTGAGTATCAAATACCAGATATTTGATATCCCAAAGGTTAGTTCTGTCATATCCTTGTTAATACAATCAAATAGATGCCCGATTATACTAAGTTTAATGATCATTGATTTGCATTTTCTCTTTTATTATAATTTAGGACTGCCCCCTAACAGGTTACCAAACATTAGTTGAGGAGAAAAGTCTTAGTCGACCAAATTTGAATTAGACTAGTTGGTTTCACACAACGGAAGGGATCAGACAGGTGAGTATATAAAACACTGAGTTTATTAAAACAGAGGCATGGATTTGGACAGAGCAGAATGGTGAGTACACAGCAGCTCCCACAACACTCGGTCCTGCTCTGCTTCATACTAACATTGATAATCGCATCCATGAACATGATTTCTTCCTGAGTCCAATCCCGATTGTTTCCACCGGCTGTGACGTGAAGAAGACCACATGTCCCAAGATTCCATGCTTAAACTTGGTGTCGTCAAACTACACCATTGTTTTGAATAGGCCTCTAGCGACCTCTAGCGGACATAAATTATATACTTTGTACCTTTATTTATGTTTCGAAATAAATGGCTATCCTACCCAATCGATTGCATGGCTTGAAAGCATTAATACACTTTTTCTTGATAACAGTGGAAAGAACTTTTTTGTCATACAAATAAGAGTAATACAACATTCAAAACTGGGTCAGAGACAAGTATACACAATTGCAATTACAATAGAGACAATTCCTCAAATACAACCCCCCATCCCCCATATAGGTGATTAAATTAATATCATAAACGTGTGATAAGTTGACTATTTGTTTAAATCAACGACTACTAGTCTCCTAGACATCTTTTTAGTCAGAGGCGGCCCTATTATAATTATAGTACTCATTTTTTTCACAGCCACTAGATCTGTTGTTGAACTGAAGCTTTGTTACCTTAATGTAGGAGTTTGTCCTTCTCTTGTAGGAGTATGTAAATATTCCCAGTATTTATTGGTGAATTGTTGTGGGAGGAGCTACACTGCAGGTGTGAACTGTGATCACTGTGTGATACTGACGCCCACAGGACCAGATCTGGAAAAATAAAAAATATACTTTGAGCTTCAAGTGTGGGCCTAAATGTTCAAATACTGTGGAAGATTTTTATTAATCATAATATAAATGATTTAAGTATAATATGATTCAAATATAATATAGCCGTTTGTAGGAACAAGTTATTCTACTATTATAATTATGTATCTGACTATGGGTGTCAGTGTAGAGGCCTGTAAGAGAATGAAATGTGTTTGTATATATGCAAATATATATAGGGTAAACTGTGTGTCTTGTTCTGCCATTAAAGGTGCTAAAGAGGATGTTTTGTTTTATACATTTTTGCAATATTACTTGAAACTGTCTTTACTAACTGATAAAAGACTATTTATTAGGTGCACTGAAAGGAATATTATTAATATACATCATCTGTGCACGAGGTAGGGCCTTGATTGGCCCTCTGGCTTGTCAATCACTGCCATGACGTTACATTTACATTTACATTTATGCATTTGGCAGACGCTTTTATCCAAAGCGACTTACATTGCATTATACTATACATTTGTATCTGAGTATGTGCAATCCCTGGGATCGAACCCATGACCTTGGCATTGCTAGTGCCACGCTCTAACCACTGAGCTACAGGAAAGCTGCGCGCTCCAGTAACTTTCCACACTCCACAGGCGCCGCATGCAAGGTTTTTGTCAGGAGACTGGAGTAACAACTGCAGATTATGAGTTACCTGCGGTGAGTCCGACATAATGAATTACTTAACGATTGTAAGGCCGATTATGAATGTAAAATGATACTTATGACTGATCGCGCTGAAACGCGTCCAGTCAGAGCCAGTTGCGTTCAGTCTGCGATTCCAGTCGGTGTTCAAATTCCATGTGAAAGTATATAAATCTGCTTCAGGAGCAGGAAACAATCGCTGTATGTTGAGCATAGTCTTAGAATGTTTTAGCTAGTCGTTAAATGTGTGCCCGGCTTAATAACACAGCGAATGCCGGTGGTAAACACTCGTGTTCCAATACTCGTGCACGAGTTTTGGGAGGCGTTCACTCGAAATGGAGGGGGGTTGTTCTTACGCATGCGCTCATTTCAAAAACTCAGTCGACGAAAAGATCCTCTGTACCACCTTTAAAGAAAATTTGTAGGATGAGCGTGGGTCCCTAATGTAAATAGATTGGGGCCTCTTGTTGCACTTTCTAAAAACAGACTGACCCCAGCTTAGGGAAGTGCTATAAGAAAACTGTATAAAAAGAGCGTGCGATAGATGGTGAAGGTAGCCTATACTCAGAATTTGTCCTCTGCATTCAAGGGTATGTTTACTGAAGGGGGGTGGATTCTGGATACTTAAGTTCTTTTAAGATCTTTTAAGTTATTAATCAACATTTATCTTTCTGTTAAATTATTTGAATGACTTCTTCAAAGTACGTTAAAGCATTTATTTTCCTTTTCAAACACTAGAAAATAATATTGAATATTGTCTGACCTCTCACTGAGAGAAAAGAACATGTTATCAGTATGTTTTGGGAAAGTTTCCTCCTCAGAGCAGAGCTCAGATCAACTTCAACCTTAAAGAAGCTGTAAAACGTGAGTATCTGTGTATGTGCGCTAAGGGTTCTGGGCAGGTCCTTTGTACTGGTGGACAACTGGCACTATGCTGGAGAACAGACAGACGCCATGCCATGACCCCAAAAGGACATCCAGTCCCTAAATCCAGAGTCCCCTCGTCAGCATCGTGACGAATGGAGATATGCTTCTGACTCTCTGTCCATGTGTGGAAGATTACCAAATTTTTCTATTTTTCTTAGCCAATCAGAATCATTCAATCTGAAGTAATGACATAGTTAGTGGACTCTGTTCGGCCTACGAACTCCTTGTGAGAGCTGAAGCTGGCTTCTGCTGATGAAACTGCAAACTATTCTTCAGTAATATTTTCTTCAATTTATTGTTTTAAACTCTGACTCCGGGTCTTTATTCATCATATCTGATCTTTTGGGTCTTTAACTGTAAAATTCCACTACATTACACAACAACGACATACTAAAAAAGTATGTTACCCTTTGGGTTACAGTCTCTGACTCTCTTACCATTAGGTCACAAATGATCTATTATCTATTACCCCACATAACAGGACCCTCACATAAACTGGTCCAAAACACTCAACATAAATATAAATGTGGCTCAATAGTCGGTGTTAATCAGGTTTCACTATATTATTTAGGACATCAACACCTCACAAGTGTGATCAAAACTATATGGACACACATTCTTGCTACACAATTTAATTCTTGCTAGCAAAATGTTAAAAACTAAATTTTTAAATTATGTTTGGTCTATCATTCATCCCATTGTTTAATAAATTGCATTATAAAAAATTGCCTTAAAAGGAAAAAAATGGCTTTGTGTTTTTAGATTTTATGATTTTTGTTTATGTAAAATGTCAATTACTTGAACTTGAAACCAACATTTTCATTAAGATAAACATCTCCTTGAGGGGGAAAAAAGGAATAGTTGACATGAGTTTTGGTAAGAGGATTGAGAAAAAAGTATCCATTTTCCACTTAAAAACCTTGTAAAAAATGTAATAAAAAGACCTGAGATGGACCAAAACATATTTTGAATAGATAAATATTATACTGTTATTAGATGAAGTTAAAAAAAAAAAAAAGATTTAATAGATGTTGATCCTGAGATGTTGATTTAAGACAATCTGAAAAATGAGTCAGATTTGTCAAACATTTGCATCTCTGGAAAATGTGCTCTTTACAGACTTAAAACTGTGACATATGGTGTCAGATAAATTCGCTAAAATATAATGTCCACTACAGAGGATAAAAGTCTAAGCCTGGGTCTCAAAATAAATAAATAAATAAATACCTCATCTCTCAAGCTGGTTCACGTGAAACTCTGTAAATCTGGAACATCTCTCATGTGTGGTGGCAGACTGAAAATATACAGAATCCAACGAAAATATTCCACAACTGTCCTTCATTCAAACTCTTAGGCTCGTTTGAGATCTGAATTGTAGGCGAGAGTAGGCATCTGCAATGAGGGGAGGAGTGACAAAAGTGCAGGCAAGTCAGACAGTCTCTCTTCTCCTACGAGATCAAAGGCGGATATCGCGGGATTCACTCTCAATAAACTGGATGTAATTTAAGTTCTGTTGCTTTCAGTCAACAATAAAGAATCAAGAATGGACACCAACCTGTTTGTTCCTCACTATCTTCATGATGGTTCTGGATCACTCACATCTGCAATCTCTTCCAACATTTCCACCTGGTCTGAAATAACCATTAATTGGCTGGAATAAGTTTAAGGAAGATAAATGTAAAAATTCAAGTGAGCTTTAATTTAATAGCAGAGATCAGGTGGGTCTTAAAGGGTTAGTTCACCCAAAAATGTAAATAATGTCATTTATTACTCACCCTCATGTCGTTCCAAACCCGTAAGACCTTCGTTCATCTTCAGAACACAAATTAAGATATTGTTGATGAAATTTGATGGCTCAGTGAAGGCCTCCATTGAGAGCAAAGCCATTCAAACTCTCAAGGTCCATAAAGGTACTAAAAACATATTTGAAACAGGTCATGTGTTCACAAAGGTTAAGGGTGTAGAACGACATGAGGGTGAGTAATAAATGACATAATTTTCATTTTTGGGTGAACTAACCCTATAAGTATAAGGTCTTTGGTGTGCCAAATGTTAGTTCTGTAAGAAAAATATTATTTTCCTATGTGTATTCAATCAACACTGCTTATACATGATTAATGTTAAGTTACTGTTTTTTACACATACAGTGGCATGAAAAAGTATGTGAACCACTTGCAGAATCTGTCAAAATGTGAATAATTTTAATAAAATAAGAGAGATCATACAAAATGCATGTTATTTTTTATTTAGTACTGTCCTGAGTAAGATATTTTACATAAAAGATGTTTACATTTAGTTCACAAGACAAAAAAAAAAGCTGAATTTATTAAAATGGCCCCATTCATACACTCTAAAAAATGCTGGGTTGAAAATGGACAAACCCAGCGATTGGGTTGTTTTGACCCAGCAGTTGGGTTAAATGTTTGCCCAACCTGCTGGGTAGTTTTATTTAACCCAACAATTGTTTACAAATTACTATATGTCTGGCTTAAAATGAACCCAAAATAGGTTGGAAATTAAAAATCAGACTCATAATTACTAGAGGCAACAATAATAATAAAAAAAATGAGCATTTATTAATAAGCAATTTAATAAATGTTTATTGTTTAAATATTATTCAAAAAAAATATTAATAAATGTTTATTAAACATATTAATAAATTTAATTTTGGGTTCATTTTAAGCAAGAAATACAGTAATTTTTAAACAATATTTGGGTTAAATAAAACTACCCAGCAGGTTGGGCAAACATTTAACCCAGCCGCTGGGTTAAAACAACCCAATCGCTGGGTTTGTCCATTTTCAACCCAACTTGGGTTGTTTTTAACCCAGCATTTTTTAGAGTGTAAGTATGTGAACCATTGATTCTCAATACTGTGTGTGGTTACCTGATGATCCACGACTGTTTTTGTGTTGTGTGATGGTTGTTCATGAGTCTCTTGTTTGTCCTGAGCAGTTAAACTGAACTCTGTTCTTCAGGAAAATCCTCCAGGTCTTGCAGAAATTTCAGTTTTCAAGCATTTTTTGCATATTTGAACCCTTTCCAGCAGTGGCTGTATGATTTTGAGATCCATCTTTTCACACTGAGGACAACTGATGGACTCAAACAACTATTAATAAAGGTTCAAACATTCACTGATGCTCCAGAAGGAAACACAATGCATTAAGAGCAAGGGTGAAAACTTTTGAATTCAAATATCAAGGTAAATTGTACTTAATTTTTCTTTCGGGAAACATGCAAGTATCTTCTGTTGCTTCCGAAGGGAAGTACTAAATGAAAAACAACGATATTTAAACAAAATAAGAAAATTTGTGACATCTTCATCCTGTTCAAAAGTTCAAAAATCAATGGTTCACATACTTTTGAATGGGGTCATTTTAATAAATTCTGCTATTGTTTTGTCTTGTGAACTAAATGTAATGATCTTTTATGTAAAATATCTTACTCAGCACAGTACTAAATAAAAAATAACTTGCATTTTGTATGATTCCTCTTATTTTATTAAAATTATTCACATTTTGACAGATTCTGCAAGGGGTTCACATACTTTTTCATGCCACTGTATGTGTAAATCAACATTTCATTAATTCATTCAACTTTATTTCCGGACTCAAGGTCCATTAGAAAAGAAACATACAACATACAAACAATTCTAAAAAAGACAATTATACGAATATTTTCTCATAGATGACTGGTATCGGATCACACTTTGCCTAGGATTCGACATTTACTATTGCATGTACTGAAAACAGTTACTCAATATATATGAAGCATTTGACAGAGGGTTTAGAGAAGAAGAACAAAGTAATTGCTTCTAAAGAATATTTACTGTTTAAAAACAGGGAAGGGAATGAACTGAAGGTTTCAAGCAGGTCGCTGCCCAACGGAGGTTATGGCATGTATGCAAGTGTGGACTTACTTGATTATGGAGATGTTTTAAGTTATCTGAGACACTCAATCTGATGGCAGAATCATGAAACTTGAAGAGTAAAATTATTGCTCCATATTGTATGTGTGAGCAGTGGCAGACAAACTCCTTGATTAGTGTTAAAGCTGACTTCGGCTAATGAAACTGCAAATTATTCGATTGATTGCATCTGCAATGGCTTTCCTATAAGCCAGGGCAGGTTCTTCACTCATAGTTTGGAATAAAAAAATGTCCACACAGCAATATTGGTTTCAATGCTGTCCATTTAATGAAAAATATAAGCACACAGATTTATGGTAAGAACCATAAGTTCCCGCCCCGTCGCTCCTGATACCACCCATGGGAAGTTTAAATATCATGTGATACCTACACCACTGGTGCACACCACCATCTAGTGGTTGAACAATTATAACATTTGGCTCCATCTCTGACTCCTGGGCTTCATCTGAAATCACATACTTCCTAATTATAAGGCAGGTTAAAAACAGTATGTGACAAAAGTAAGCAGTCATGAAGTAATTACTTATTCAAAATGAGTACCTACTCAAGATTTCAGACACAGCCCTGGTCTTCATTCACCATTACTGGCCTACTTGGTTTCAACTGTAAATCCTCTTAACAGTTAATAATGGAGAGTGTGCGAGCAATTATTCGTCAGTTATATCCCTGACTAATAAAGAATCAAGATTGGACACAAAACTGTTAGTTGCTCAGTATGTTCATGAATTATCCTGGATGGTTCTGGTTCACTTACGTCTTCAATCTCCTCTTTAACAGACAACTGTAATACCTTACAACATTTTTCCTTATGATACGGAATGCTTTTTTTATGTTTGAAACTCTTCCCACACTGAGCACACTGGAACGGCATATCTCCAGTATGAATTCGCTCATGTTCTTTCAGGTTTCCAGAATGAGAGAAACTCTGGTCACAAGATGAGCACCTGTAAGGTCTTTCTCCAGTATGAGTTTTTTGGTGCTGTTTCAGTTGGTCGGCTCTAGTAAAGCTCTTCCCACACTCACAACACACATGATCTTTTACTTCACTATGTGTTTTCTGGTGCTGTTTACAATGATCGAGCCTTGAAAAACTCTTTCCACAGAAGGAACACACATAAGGCTTCTCATCTGAATGAACTTTCAGGTGTCTTTTTAGATCTGATGACGAAATAAACTTTTTACCACACTGATCACAGTTAAATGGTTTTTGTCCAGAGTGACAGAGCATATGCTTACTGAGCGCTGTTGTTCGATTGAAACTCCTTCCGCACTGAGTGCATGTATACGGTTTCTCTCCAGTGTGAATTCTTATGTGTTTGTTAAGGTCTCCTTTTTGTGTGAAACTCTTTCCACACTGAGTGCAGGTGTGTCTCTTTTTGGCTTTTATTTGAGTTATTAAGTTGTGATGTTCCTCCTCCACTTCATTCAGTTCATGTCTTTGGATGGAAGAGAAACAGCAATCTAAAATAAAAAATATTATATGGTTAAATAAGCTCAAGTGAACTCAGATTTAACAGCAGAAAGAAACAGAGATCAAAGGTTACTACAACGGCTATCCACTTTTTTTCCACGAATTATGGGTGTAACTTCCATTAAACTGTAAACAATCAGTGAAAGGTTCGCTCTATGAAAGAAATATTAAAGGGTTAATTCAAATTAAATTTATCCCGTGATTTACTCGCCCTCAAGCCATTCTAAGAGTATATGACAATTTTCTTTCAGACGAACACAATCAGAGATATATTTACAAATATCCTGGCTCTTCCAAGCTTTATAATGGTAGTGAAGCTTTTGAAGCAAAAAAAAAAATGTGCATCCATCCATCTGGCAGACAGCTGTACGCATCGGTTTGCAGCAGAAGAGTTACCTCTGACAAACACGGAAATGCAGAGGATAGAGCAAAACAAAACACCGGTCACGAATTAGAAGTCTAAAAGAGAAATGTTGGAGGATTTCAATATAAGAGGAGCTTGAGTTTGTTGCACAGCCCTATTTGTTTAAATCTTGACACTTGAATTTTGATATTCAACAGTGTTATTTTATCTGCCTGCATTGACACCACTGTATGGTTAATAATAACTATTGATTCTTACAAGGGAATGAATCAATACTGAATTTACTTAAGATGGACAATGACACCAATTTCTTTAAGAGCTGCTGTTCAGCCAAAATTATATACCAGTTATCACTGTAAAGCTGCTTTGACACAATCTGCATTGTAAAAAGCGCTATATAAATAAAGGTGACTTGACTAAAATCGCAAGAGATTCCCAGAAAAACACAGAGAGATCACCTGCATATATGAATGTAAGTGGATTGTTGTAAAGCAGCAGTTGTTTATTTGATACCCATTGTACAAAGCTCCAAGCAATCTACTTCCACTCAGAATCTAGCGTTAAATATTATTAACTAACAACATTCACTATTCTATTTGTAGAATTTTTTTTGAATTTCAAGTTTGTCACTTGATTTGTTTTAGTTTTGTCATCAGGTTGTGGCTACAGCGTCTGTCTGGCCAATAAAATGATCCTAAAGTTTAAAAGTTTTCTGAGTCATCATTTCAGGTTAACATTTTCTTTATTTTAAGGCTTGTACAAGGTCAGTAAATTAGCCTCTCATTAATACATATACAGCTCATGAGGTACAAATACTCTGTAATATACACTGAGTCAGTCATGTGTTTATGTACGTCGTGCTGTTGATAGCCTATAAAAAAAAAACAATACACTTCTAATTATAAAGTTCATTATAAATTACTTCTGTAATACACCAGTAAAGCGCTATTTGCATATTCGGTGCGCTCTGCTCGTCTGTTGTCTTATACGTGCATGTATATAGAGCCTTAAACTTTTTGCCAGATGAAAATTCTCGTAGCCCACGTCCAAACTCAAATTACTAATGCGGTTGCAGTTATAGGGTTAGTTCACCCAAAAATGAATATTATGTCATTAATTATTTACCCTCATGATGTTCCACACCCGTAAGACCTTCGTTCATCTTTGGAACACAAATTATGATATTTTTGATGAAATCTGATGGTTCAGTGAGGCCTGCATCGCCAGCAATAACACTCCCTTTTTCAATGCCCAGAAAGGTACTAAAAACATATTTAAGACAGTTCATGTGACTACAGTGGTTCAACCTTAATATTATAAAGTGACGAGAATACTTTTTGTGCACCAAAAATAACAAAATAGCTACTTTATTTAAAAAAAATCTAGTGATGGGAGATTTTCAAAACACTGCTTCAAGACGCTTCGAAGCTTTACGAATAATTTGTTTCGAATCAGTGGTTTAGGGCGCCAAAATCCCATGATTTCAGTAAACGAGGCTTCGTTACATCATAAGTGTTTGGAAATTTCAATGGCTCACCATTGGGGGGCGTGACTTCGGGAGTTTGATACGCGCTCCGAACCACTGATTCGAAACAAATCGCCAATCACAGATATTGTTGCATAAAGTCGCTATTTTGTTATTTTTGGTGCACAAAAAGTACTCTAGTCACTTTATAATATTAAGGTTGAACCACTGTAGTCACATGAACTGTTCTAAATATCTTTAGTAGCTTTCTGGGCATTGAAAAAGGGAGTGTTATTGCTGGTGATGCAGGCCTCACTGAACCATCGGATTTTATCAAAAATATCTTAATATGTGTTTTCCGAAGATGAACAAAGGTCTTAAGGGTGTGGAACGACATGAGGGTGAGAAATTAATGACATACTTTTCATTTTTGGATGAACTAACCCTCTAAGGACAGTTCAGATAAAAGATTAATAAAATGTGTAGCTATATTGTGCTACACAAACTTACACACACAAAAAAAAAAAGGTCAAATGAAAAATAATTCCACACATGCAAAAATAAAATTGTGATCT
>RJVU01063374.1:1503328-1532941 GCA_003731715.1 Anabarilius grahami | reverse complement strand
AATTAAATGCGATGACGTCCCAATCATGTTGCATTGTGGATAATGGAGCTGCCTGAAGTGTGCACATGAAGTAGACTCGCTCCCTCAGTCAAAATCGAGGGAGCTTAGGGAAGTTTGCAAGTGCATGTCTAGAACTGGAGTGGAACACAGCCAAGGAAAGTAGGGGCCGGTTTCACAGACACGGCTTAAGCTAATCCCAGACTAAAATGCACGTTTGAGCTGTTTTAGCTGAAAGTAACTTGTACGGACAGATCTTAAAATATGTCAGAGCCATTGTTTTGTCTCAAGATGAACACCAGTAATGTATTTTCTAGTGAACGTTACTAAAAGATACTTAAATATCCTAATTGAACAAAGGTCTAATCCTGGCTTAGGCTCAGCCCTGTCTGTGAAACCGGGCCTAGGTCAGTTAAGAATGACAAGGCAACATAGGCAAACCAGAACAATGACATTTAAAACAGAACTATACAGAACAGAACCGTAATAATAATACTATGATTTTATACTGATGCTTTTTATATTATTTAAAAGCATTTATGTAAACTATGGTGTATTTAGTGTAACTTGAATTGTTCAAATGTGGTTTAATTAATTAAACTAATTAAGATCCCTTTATAGCTTCAGAAGCTGTAGCTTGATGTGTTGCCAACTTTTTTGATAGTTTATATAGTCTACATTTTTTGTCATAAACATCTTTTTCAATCTACCTTGCCGCTGATGCCACTTTCACACTAAACCCTTTGGTGGAGGAGCAGGAATGTCACTGTGAATTTCATCATTTCAACTTTGGACAGTACTTTTTAATATGAGTCGCTAGACTGCTTGGTAGAGTGAATCTTCTCCCACACTGAGTACAGTACGGCATCTCTCCAGTATGAATTTTTTGGTGCAATTTCATCTTGAAAGATGTAGTAAAGCTCTTCCCACACTCCAAACACACATGATCTCTCACTTCATCATGTGTTTTCTGGTGCAGTTTAAAACTGTCCAGCCGTGAAAAACTCTTTCCACAGAAAGAACACACATAAGGCTTCTCATCTGAATGAACTTTCAGGTGTTGTTTTAGATGTGATGATGAAATAAATGTTTTGCCACACTGATCACAGTTAAATGGTCTTTCTCCAGAATGAATGCGCAGATGATGACTGAGAGTTGATGCACCAGTGAAACTCTTGGCACACTGAGTGCATGTATACGGTTTTTCTCCA
Source organism: Anabarilius grahami (assembly GCA_003731715.1). Classification (NCBI taxonomy): domain Eukaryota; kingdom Metazoa; phylum Chordata; class Actinopteri; order Cypriniformes; family Xenocyprididae; genus Anabarilius; species Anabarilius grahami. Next base: position 1,531,733 of record RJVU01063374.1, on the reverse strand, counting down.
GTGTGAACTCTCATGTGCTTGTAAAGGATTCCTTTTTGTGTGAAACTCTTTCCACATTGAGGACAGGTGTACGGTTTCTCTCCAGTGTGAACTCTTAAGTGTACCTCAAATATGCTTCTGTATGAGAAACTCTTTCCACACTGTGGGCAAGTGAAAAGTGTTTCTCCATGGTGAATTCTGATATGACTATTAAGGTGGTTCTTTTCTTCAAAACTCTTTTCACAGTGACGGCATGAGTACAGGTTATCATGAAGTCTTAAGTGTCTATTAAGTCTGTTTATAAGTATGAAACTCTTTCCACATTGAGGACAGGTGTACGGTTTCTCTCCAGTGTGAACTCGTAAGTGTACCTCAAGTTTGTTTCTATGTTTGAAACTCTTTCCACACTGCGGGCAAGTGAAAGGTGTTTTTACAGAGTGAGATCTTATATGATTACTAAGTTGGATCTTTGCTTCAAAACTCTTTTCACAGTGATGGCATGTGAAAGACGTTTTGGCTTCTGTTCCTTGAGTTCTGTTTCCTGAGGCATTCTCTTCAGTGTGTGAGCGATTAAGAGATTCTCCACCAGCGGAAAGACTCTGAGGTTTCTCACAATCCTCCACTACATTCAGTTCTTCACTTTCCTCTATCACCTCCATCAAATCTACAAAAAAAAAAAAACACATATGATTGAAGACTCAGAGAGAGAAGTGTTCTGGATAACTTTGTGAATTATTTATGATCTTTGTGTGATGCAAAGGTCCAGAAGACCATCCCCCAGTTTCACAGACAAGGTTCAAGCCAAGTCCCATACTAAAATGCATTATTGAGCTTTTTAACTGAATAAATATCTTAAAATATATGTCAGCGTCATTGTTTTGTCTCAAGATGCACACCAGTAATGTTTTTAAGGCACGTATTAAAGGGTTAGTTCACCCAAAAATGAAAATTCTGTCATTTATTACTTACCCTCATGCCGTTCCACACCCGTAAGACCTTTGTTAATCTTCGGAACACAAATTAAGATATTTTTGTTGAAATCCGATGACTCACTGAGGCCTGCATATGGAGCAATGACATTTCCTCTCTCAAGATCCATAAAGGTACTAAAAACATATTTAAATCAGTTCATGTGACTACAGCGGTTCAATATTAATATTATAAAGCGACGAGAATATTTTTGGTGCGCCAAAAAAACTAAATAACAACTTATATAGTGATGGCCGATTTCAAAACACTGCTTCAGGAAGATTCAGAGCATAATGAATCAGTGTGTCGAATCAGCTGTTCGGAGCGCCAAAGTCCCGTGATTTCAGCAGTTTGGCGGTTTGGCACGCGATCCGAATCATGATTCGATACGCTGATTTATTATGCTCCAAAGCTTCCTGAAGCAGTGTTTTGAAATCGGCCATCACTAAATAAGTCGTTATTTTGTTTTTTTGGCACACCAAAAATATTCTCGTCGCTTTATAAAATTAATATTGAACCACTGTACCGATTTAGATGTGTTTTTAGTACATTAATGGATCTTGAGAGAGGAAATGTCATTGGCCTCACTGAGCCATCGGATTTCAACAAAAATATCTTAATTTGTGTTCCGAAGATGAATGAAGGTCTTACAGGTGTGGAACGGCATGAGGGTGAGTAATAAATGACAGAATTTTCATTTTTGGGTGAACTAACCCTTTAACTATAATAACTATCTGGACACATCGATTTGCAGCAGAAGAGTAACCTCTGACCCAACGCATGACGTTATAACGAACGCGGAAGCTCAGAGGACAGAGCAAAACAAAACACCGGTCACGAATTAGAGGTCTAAAAGGAGAAATTTTAAAGAGGAATGTCTGAGTATTTTGATATAAGAGAAGAGGAGCTTGAGAAAAAAGAAAGTCATGTACACCTAGGATGGCTTGAGGGTGAATAAATCGGATAATTGTCATTTTGGGGTGAACTATCCCTTTAAATGTCTTAATTGGACAAAGGCCTAATTCTGGCTTCATCTAAGCACTGTTTGTTAAACCGGGCCCAAATCTGCATAAATTAAAATATAAGTTTATAAATATATGAAGAGTTCAGATGCAAAAGCCGCTAAACGCCACCTCTGTCAAAAACGAGATAAAGATATTGAGCGAATGCTCTCCGCACATAGTAGTATTTTGTCCTGTTTTCCAATGTAAACATCTTTAAACTGAAATACATTTACTAGATGCAAATGTAAAATGAAGTCTTGGACAAAAGGAGTTAATGCTTAAATCAAGAACAAATATGTCTCTCAAAGAGTTTTGAAATTTTCCTTTTGAATTTGATCTGAGCCTTTGGCCTTGTTTTAATCATGTAATTTTGATCAATTTTTCAGAAATCTTATAGAAACTTTTTTTTTTTTTCATTCTCCAGTAAATGCATCTTGATTTAAAAAATCTTTAGACATTTGCACTTGGAAAACAAGACAAAATACTGAGGAAAGAACATCACTTTTGTGCAGTGAGATCAGACAATAAATAACAAAAATATATTTCCATATTGTGGTTGTTGTTGATCAAGCTTCTTTTGTTTTATAAATTGAATTAAAAAGTAATAGATATCTGTTGGAAGTGGTATTTTCAAACTCTGAAGTGTTGCTAATACAACTCATTGTGTTTCTCCCTAGATGTTTACATTTAGAGACCATACTGACATGCTGTTTTCCCTTAAATTGTATTCATTAAATTTCCTTTAATTGGTTTTAAAAAGACTTAAATTAAATGATTTTGTCTCGTACTCACATTAATACAAAACAAAAACAAACAGAAAATGAAAATAAATATAAAACTGCATACATACAAACTATAAAAATACAGTTTTTGTTTTGCAACAACCAACATATAGGCTACTTTGTTTGTCTTCATGATACAATTACCTCAACCTTTTCATTTTAATATAACGAATGTTGCTACAATTAAGAACACATTCCTCTGCATATAGGCAATTTAAGTTAACTAAACATGTTTACCATCAAAAATAAATTATCCAAAAACACGGTCATCACATATCTTAGTATTATTGTATGAAGTTTAGCCATAGTTTAGTTAAAAACAAAGAAAAACTCACTCTACTCCGCCGTGATGCACTCTTACTGTCGTAAACATCTACCGTACCGCGGCTGCTTGTGTCGCATCGAGAAGGAAAGCTTGCAGGGTTGCCAGGTTTTCACAACAAAACCCGCCCAATTGCTAGTCAAATCTAGCCTAAAACTAGCACAATCGCTTTTTAGGGGGTTCAACCCGCGGACATGAAAACCGCGGACTTGGCAAACACTGCTTGTCTTCCTCAAAGAGAGATGAGGCGAATGCTAACACTTTCTCCAGCTGAAGCATAATTTGTTTCCAGTCTGCAGGTGAGAGATGTTTCCAGATTACAGAGTTTGAATGAAGTCCAGTGACTAACTAACTTGTTCCAGTACTGGAAGCATCAGCGTTTTTGAACCAATCGATTTTTAACGATTTGATTAAAATAGCACAAAACAACAACAAAAAAACATGTTCTGATAATTAGCAAATTAATAGTCTTACAAAATAACAGAGCCATAGCATTTAACTGAGCTGCTGACCCATATGCTGGTTAAAGGATTAGTCCACTTTTAAATAAACTTTTCCTGATAATTTACTCACCCCCATGTCATCCAAGATGTCCGTGTCTCTCTTTCTTCAGTCGAAAAGAAATTCAAGTTTTTGATGTAAACATTCCAGGATTTTTCTCCTTATAGTAGACTTCAATGGGCACCAAACGGTTAAAGGTCAAAATTAGTTTCACTGCAGCTTCAAATTGTTCAACACGATCCCAGATGAGAAATAAGGGTCTTATCTAGTGAAACCATCGCTCATTTTCTGAAAAAAATTGAAAATTATATAAGTTTTAACCAGAAATGCTCATATTGAACCAGCTCTCTTCTTCTTCTCTATTAGAATTCCAGCAGTGTAGACGCTGCTAAGCGTAATACTGCCCTCCACAGGCCAAAGTTTGAACTAATTGTTATTTAGGGCTGGGCGATATATCGCATGCGATTGTCACGCGCATTTCGTCAGTAAAGCCGGTTCCCTGATTACCGCTAAATCGCCATCACCTGCTTTCAAATGAGCGGCATTTAATAGACGGAGCCGTAGTTCACTGACAAGCTACGCAATATCGTGTTCATTTTCGAAGGCGATTCATCTGCGATAATGAACGCGATATTGCGTAGCTTGTCAGTGATCTACGGTTCTGTCTATTAAATGGCGCTCCATTTGAAAGCAGGTGATGGCGATTTAGCGGTAATCAGGGAACCGGCTTTACTGACGAAATGCGCGTGACAATCGCATGCGATATATCGCCCAGCCCTATGTTATATACTATTGAACCATAGACTGTAAAAAAATATGGACGTAGTGTCTGTGACGTCACCCGTAGATTTCTGAAGAACAGTATTTGAGGCGAAAATGAAATAAAAATGAAAACTCCGGGATAACTGAAAATGGGCAAAGAGGCGGGACATAGTTGATCTGAGGTGCCATGGTTACTGAAACCATGCCGCCTAGCTCGACGTGACCATGTTAGCATTAGTTAATAAAGATAATATCATTAGAAAGTTATAAAGGTTTACTGTCAATCTACGGCGTCTTTTTTACGATATGCTCCAGCACTAGTAATTGAAATTTGTGTCAGGTTTGCACATGACAACACGAAAAATCAAACGGGACTTCATACCTTTATAATGAAATAGTAATCGCGAAATAAATCCAATCCGTTGCACTTGGGTAAAATGTCCATGAGTGTCCATTGAAAAACAAAAAAAACTGTACTTTTTGTCCACAAAAGCGTTAAATCCATGAAATATTAATATATTATCCATTGATTGCATCACATCTCTTCGGAATGATCTGCTCTCCATCATCGTTCTTCAAGAAATTATGCAATCTGAGCAGCGTTTATGTTGTAAAACTGTATATGATCATATATCTCACAAACAAATGAGCCCGCGTCCAAAATGCAGCAGTTTTAGTTATAATATCCAAGCAGTGCGGTCGGAGTTTGTGGTGTCTTGAGAGGGATATTCTCCAGCCATAGTCATAGTAAATCTCACGAACAAAACTTTTAGCCAATGCCACGACGGTCGTTTATCTTCCGCATGCGTGCACATCTACACAGACGCACATCTGTCTCGACCATTAACGCAGCAAACCATATTATTTTATAATTGTATAAAATAATCCCGAAAAAAAGCACAAACACTGTAGAGATGCCAAATTCAGCAGCTGGAATTAGCTGAGGTAAAGTGACGGCTCGCAGACAGCAGCGCGATCCACCTGTCACTCAAGTGACCACGCCCTTAATTATGCAGAACTTTAAGGCTTAATATAATTTAAACGGATGAGTTATAAAAAAATTCACCCTCCTCAGAGTTGTCATGAAGGGCAAAATGATCAGTATAGACCAAAACCACAATTTGTACCAACTTGTAAACATGTTTATTTCTGCTGTAAAGTTAGGCACTTTAACATGGGACTCAATGAGATTCTGCTCTCTTTTGGAGTCTGTCCCAAGCGGCCAGTCGATGAATTGCAGTTTAATCCACTTCCGTATTGGCCTCACGCGAAAAGGAGGGAGGTTGCCGCTTGTATTGAACTTGCATATTGCATATAAAAATTAGTTCAAAATTACGCTTAGCAGCATCTACACTGCTGGAATTCTAATAGAGGAGAAGAAGAGAAGCTGGTTCAAGATGAGCATTTCTGGTTAAAACTTATATAATTTTCAATTCTTTTCAGAAAATGAGCGATGGTTTCACTAGATAAGACCCTTATTTCTCATCTGGGATCGTGTAGAACAATTTGAAGCTGCAGTGAAACTAATTTTGACCTTCAACTGTTTGGTGCCCATTCAAGTCTACTATAAGGAGAAAAATCCTGGAATGTTTTCATCAAAAACTTTAATTTCTTTTCGACTGAAGAAAGAAAGACATGGACATCTTGGATGACATGGGGGTGAGTAAATTATCAGGAAAAGTTTATTTAAAAGTGAACTAATCCTTTAAGGTAGGTTTTGAAGCTTTTATGCTGGTTTGAGCTGTTTTTTTCATCAGGGGAAAAGCTTATCTCGTTCAATAGTCCCTGTTTTTACCTCATTCATTATGGTGATGTTTGAGATCTTCTGTAAATTGGCTCATCAAACGCGTCAATAGTGTCAGAGAAACTATATGATCATCACTGTGATAATCACATATCCTATGTTTTACCCCTCAGGTTAAATACATGACTAAAAATACTTTAAATACTTTAAAATGAAAATTACCCCAAGCTTTACTCACTCTCAAGCCATCCTAGGTGACTTTATTCTTTCAGATGAACACCATCAGAGATATATTAATAAATATCCTGACGCATCTGAGCTTTATAATGGCAGTGAATGGGATCAATGAGAATAAAGCTCAAGAAAGTGCATCCATCCAAAGCAAAACGTACTCCACATGGCTCGTTAAAACACAACATCAGTTACACTTTCTTTGTAAGTTGAATATGGAAGGCGGTCTGGTGGAATCTAGATATTTTACTTTATAACTTGTTAAATATGGATATTTTTCTTACACGAATGCATCGCTTCACTTCAGAAGGACTTTACTAACCCCCTGGAGCCATGTGGAGTACGTTTTGCTTTGGATGGATGCACTTTCTTGAGATTTATACTCGTTGGTTCCGTTCACTGCCATTATAAAGCTTGGATGCTTCAGGATATTTATTAATATAACTCTGACTGTGTTCATCAGAAAGAAAAAAGTCATATACACCTAGGATGGCTTGACCGAACGCACAATCGCTGTCCAGTACTCTTCTTTGTGTGCATTTGAGTGTGCAGTTAAAAACTTAGCTTAGAGCACCATCTGCTGTTAAAAGTAAGCGCAGAATCGTTTAGAGAGAAAATATCAGAATCAATCCAGAATCATTGTATCGCGATTCTCAATTTGCGAAACCATGTATTGTCTCAGCCCTACCATTCACATGATAAGTGCAGATCTGAGTTTTTATTTGAATGTATAGGGAAATGTTTGTCTTCTTAAAAGGTTTGATGGCATCTTCTTTTTGTCTTTACTCAGTATGATGCCTAATAAAGTAGTGTTTATAAGCACAGCGCTGCTTGTGTTCAGGAGTAACCGCTGTATTTCTGCTTTTTCATAAGTGCCACTTTCTGTCAGAGAGTGAATTTGTACTTTCGTTCGACCTGTCTGGGGCAGGGGCAACCAGCCTAGGCCCACCCAGATTGACAGTAAGTTGAATACGGAAGGCGGTCTGGCGGAAGCTAGTTATTTTACTACATAACACAAATGCATCACTTAGCTTCAGGAGGCCTTCATTAACCCCCCAGAGCCGTGTGGAGTTCGCTTTTGATGGATGGATGCACTTTTTTGAATTTCAAACAGGTGGTTTCCGTGCACTGCCATTATAAAGCTTTGGAGCATCAGGTTGATTATTAACATAACTCTGATTGTGTTCATTAGAAAGAAGAAAGTCATATACCCCTAGGATGGCTTGAGGGTGAGCAAATCATGGGGTAATTTTCATTTCAAAAGTCCGGTTTCACAGACAGGACTTGGACTAAGCCAGGATAGGCTCAGTTCAATTAGGACATTTAAGTAGATTTTATAAATGTGCTTTAGAAAAGCACAGACATATTTTAAGGTTTGTCAGTGCAAGTTGCTTTCCGTTAAAACAGCTCAAACATGCATTTTAGTCTAGGACTAGTTAAAGCCTTGTCTGTGAAACTGGAGGAAAGTTAACTAATCCTTTAAGATAGTCCCAGACTAAAATTCATGTTTGGACTGTTTTAACTGAGAGCAACTTCCAATAACAAATCTTAAAATATGTCAGTGCCATTGTTTTTTCTAAGGAATGTTTATAAAAAGTACCCAAATGCCTAATTATACCTTAAAGGCCTAATCCTGGCTTAATCTAAGCCCTTTCTGTGAAACCAGGCCCATATGTGTTTGCTGTTAAAGTAATTTAGTATGAATTCAGTAACTTATCTTTTGCTTTTTCCAGATCTTGTCCTGTGGGCGTCAGGATCACAGTTCACACCTGCCGTGAATCTCCTCCCACAACAATTCACCAATAAATACTGGGAATATTCACATCATCCTACAAGAGAAGGACAAACTCCAGGTGTAGCAGCTGAAATCTGTGTGACTGTTAAAGATGGAGTTTATTAAAGAGGAGATTGAAGACATGAGTGATCCAGAACCATCCAGAATAAAACATGAAGATACTGAAGAACAAATAGGTTGGTGTCCATTCTTGATTCCTCATTATTGACCATTTAGGTAACAAAGCTTCAGTTTAACAGATTGGATGATAAATGATACAGAAAATGCATCTAAATGGTCATAATCTTGAATAGTTTTTGTCATCCACATTTTAAATGGATTAACAAGAAAGTGACAGAACTAAACTTTAGCACATCAAAGATCTGATACTTGATACTCTGTTGCTTTCTTCTGTTAAATCAAAGTTCACTTTAACTTATTTTAACCACAATGTTTTTCATTTTAGACTGGATGGAAGTGAAAAAACAAAAACATGTACTGAATGAAGCAAAGGAGAAACTCCAGAGCACCGAAGCTAATAAGCTGCACATCTGCCATCAGTGTGGAAAGACTTTTACACAAAAAGGAAACTTTAATGTACACATGAGAGTTCACACTGGAGAGAAACCGTATACATGCACTCAGTGTGAAAAGAGTTTCACACAAAAAAAAAACCTTATTGTACACATGAGAATTCACAATGGAGAGAAACCGTTTACATGCACTCAGTGTGGAAAGAGTTTTAGAAGAGAAGGAAACATTAAGACACACATGAGAATTCACACTGGAGAGAAACCGTATTCATGCATTCAGTGTGGAAAGAGTTTCACATATTTAACTGGTCTCAATTATCATCTGCTCCGTCACTCTGGAGAAAAGCCATTTAACTGTGATCATTGTGGTAAAGATTTTATTTGGTTACAAAATCTAAAAGAACACCTGAAAATTCATTCAGGCGAGAAGCCTTATGTGTGTTCTGTCTGTGGAAAGAGTTTTTCACGGAGTAATGAATTTAAAGTGCATCAGAAAATACATAATGAAGTGAGAGATCATGTGTGTTGTGAATGTGGGAAGAGCTTTACTAGAGCTGAGAATCTGAAACGGCACGAGAGAACTCATACTGGAGAAAAACCTTACAAGTGCTCATCTTGTGACAAGAGTTTTGCACAGTCTGGAAACCTGAAATTACATGAGCGAGTTCATACTGGAGAGAAGCCGTACCACTGTACTCAGTGTGAGAAGAGATTTAAATGTTCATCAAATCTTCTCGTTCACATGAAAAGTTGCAAGCGAGCAAAAACTAAAAAAAAGTCTTAAGATTTGAAGTTTTACCCTTTAACAACTCTTACAGTGTAAATAAATGTGTATTCAAGTAGGCCTGACATCTGACAAACCCGAATGTAATTGTATGATTTACATTTTAAAGCACAACGTTTTTTTGTTGATCTTTTTTTAATGAGATGATTTGTCCAATGCTTGCATTTCTTGAAATAAAGTGCTAATAAAGTTTAATGGCAAACTCATGTTTTCTTGTTTACCCTTTTAATAAAATATGTGGGCCTATATTGCTTCTGTAGGCTTATGTTATAGTTTTTAAAGGTTCCTATTTTATAGTAAGTGGGTTAACATGTATGACTGTGACTATGACATCAGTTATTAAAAATCCAATTATTTATCTATCCACCACCACATTGTGTGTGCATGTTATAATCTGCATATGCACGGGATGAAAATAGTTTTGAATATTAACACTCACTTTATAGTCCTATAACTGCATAAATAAGCTGTAAATCTGAGCAATATGGACTTGAAAAATAAATTTAAGTAATATAAACATTTATTGCTAAAATGTGCACTTGAGCACAAATAATATTTGCTATAGATCAATCTGTTTTAGTAAATACAATATAAATGCAAAGCTGTATTTTAAGTTTTTTACTCCCGTTGTATAGCCATTGATTCTTTTATTTGTCACCACAGTTTTGCTTTAAAATGTAAAATCACACACAATTTCTGGTTTATTCAATGTCTTGATGAAATGCAGTGAATTATAATATGTGTAAAATCCTGAGTTTGTGCTTATCCACCAATCCTAATGGAAATATGAAGAAACCTAAAAGAATGATGTAAAATTATGGAGCCCTGCATGACATGTGGAAAATATAGTTTGCTATCTGCCTATAGAAAATATCTCTCCTTTTCAATGCCAGTAATGTCATGCTCTTGCTCACTTAAAGCGGCACTGACTTATCTGCCGGATAAATTAGTAACTCCAATCTAGCTAAATCTAGTGTATCAGCCCTAAAGCTGCTCAATATTAAAGTTTATAGAATATGGCTCTTTGTAAAGCTGCTTTGAAATGATGTGTATTGAGCATTATACAAATAAATCTGACTTCACCAGACATGAAGCACGTGTATTACACGGCATTCTGCCTGAAGAACCCAGAGATGCCGTCACTAAGCGATTGTTTGTACTGTAACTTCATCTAACTTGATTCGTCTTAAGTTCATCAAAACATTAGCCAATTGATCATAAATGAAATCACCATGGTTTGCACTTAATATTTCTGTAGCATGGCCAAACTGCGTAGATCATTCATAAAGTCGTACATAAAGGAATACGCATGCTCATTCCTTAAGCATCTACGGTAAAAAGCTCTGCTGTATTATAAACCAATGAAACTGGGTGTATGTAATGTGTCGCCCCACCCCAATCGTCCAGACTGCACTCTGGGGTTACTCAAATTATTAGCTGCATTTCCAGTGTACAGATCAAATCAGATTAGGTTTTATCAACATTTCACACAAAAGAACATGTTCTAATACAGTCGTGTTTGATCCTGTTTATTTGTGGTCACAAGACTGCACACAACAACTCTCTTTCAGGCTTTTATTTCAAAAGAGAGAACATTTAGAAGAATATTGATACATTTGTATGTTTTTATGTCTCATTTATTTATTGAGAATGATCATTTCTATACTGCCTCACTTTACTGTTTGTTCCCTGTTACACAGGGACAGAAATGCCATTTAAAAAAATGAAAAATGCCCCCCAGAATTCAAGATATCAAGGAAAAAATATGGAGTTTTCCTCCATTTTTATATTTATCTGATGTAGGAACAATACAAGCATCATACAATCAAGCAACATAAATAATCAAAAGTGCTGTTTTCCTGAATATCAGCATGATTGCAAATGTGACAGTATGCATCGTCTTCAAAAACAAGTTATTAATGGGTAACTTTAAATGACTAGTTGCAGCCATAGAAATTATTGCATGTGGGCGGCAGGACGAGGCCGACCCGTGAGAGTGGGGTGAGGCCGGTGACGCGAGTGTCACCTGCGCGCCGCAACGGCCTAGTATCTCACAGAGGAAATCGTAAGGATAAAAGGAGGAGCAACGACAGTGAAGGACGAGAGGACCAGGCCTGGACTTTCCATTATGTTTTGTTTATGTGTGTACAGCAGTCGCCAATGTAATGAGGTAAGTTGTTCAGGGAAGAAGAAGGCGGGAACCAGTGAATGTTTTAAAAAACGTTAATTATAAAATAAACACAAAATGAATAAAATAAAATAAAATAAACACAAAATGAAAGCGGCAGCCCCTCATGGATGACTGCCGCACACAAATAAGCAAAGCAGAACGTAAATGTTTTTTTTTTTTTTAAGTAAGTGCTAATACTGCTGGGTCAACTGCTGACGAAAAAGATGTGTCTTTAGCAGTTTTTTGAAAATGGCTAAAGACTCAGCTGTTCATACTGAGATGTTATCAAGTTCAAAGTGTTATTTCTGAGTTCTGATGTCTTCTGGCAAGTGAGAGCGCACTATACTGAATGGCTGTTTAAAGGCAGGAACACACCAAGCCGACAGTCGGCCGTCGGGCAGTTTTTCTTCGTCGGCCGTCTAAGTTTTCTCAGTATGTGTTCTGCACCGTCGGCTGAAGTTGGTCCTCGTCGGCCTTTTTTCGGCCAATTTGAAATGTTGAATCGGCGTCGGAGCTCGTCGGACCATCTGATCATTCTGATTGGCTGTTCAGCTATTGCTGCCTGCTGTTTCAGAAAGACATTTCATCTAACGCAGGCGCAAAACTGACGTGCTGCTTGGCCGTCGGCTGTTTAGCGTCGGTTTGGTGTGTCAGGCCAACTTTGGACACAGACGCTGCCGACGTGAGCCAACCCCGCAGTCTGCTTTCGTCGGCACTAGTTCGTCGGCCTCGGCTTGGTGTGTTCTGGCCTTAACACCTCTAAACTTTGACTAGGTTAGGCATGTTTTAGTTGCCTAGCATCTAGGTAGCATCGAATTAGAATTAGTTAGCCTTACTTCAAAGAATTAGTTAGCCTTACTTCAAAAAGCAGGCAAATTGATTGCCTTGAAAAAATAAATAAAAACACGTTTTTTTTTTGTTTCAGCAACTAATTAATTTTAATTCAAATGGTTAGTTCAAACAAAACTGAAAATTCTGTCATTAATTGCTCACCCTCATGTCGTTCCAAACCTGTAAGACTTTCATTCATCTTCAGAACACAAATGAAGATCTTTTTAATAAAATCTGAGAGATTTCTGTTCCTCCATTGACAGCCTGCGCAACTACCACTTTCAAGCCCCAGAAAGGTAGGACAGACATTATTAAAGCAATCCAGGTGACTTCAGTGGTTTAACCTCAATTTTATAGAAGCACAAATCTTTTGTGTGCACAAAAAAACAATTATGTTTTTATTCACAAAATATACTGTATCTCCGCTCTGTGTTCACTAGAGTGGCATGATGAGGGTGATAAGTTAACTTTTTATTTTTAAATTTTTGGGTGAACTAACTGTACACTACGGAAGAGGATTAGGGCCAAGCAATAATAAGAAAATAAAACCATCTCGAGATTAAAGTTGTTAAACTTCGAGAAAAAACTCGTAAAATTTCGAGAAAAAAGTCGAAATAAAATGTTGAGAATAAACTCATTAAATTACGAGAAAAAACTTGTTAAATTTCAAGAAAAAAGTCAAGATAAAATGTTGAGAATAAACTCGTTAAATTACGAGAAAAAACTTGATAAATTTCGAGAAAAAAGTTGAGATAAAATGTTGAGAATAAACTCGTTAAATTACGAGAAAAAACTCGTTAAATTTCGAGGAAAAAGTCGAGATAAAATGTTGAGAATAAAGTCATTAAATTACGAGAAAAAAGTCGTTAAATTATGAGAACAAATTATGACATTTTTCTCATAATTTAACGAATTTGTTCTCGTAATTTAACGACTNCTTTGAGAAAAAACTCGTAAAATTTCGAGAAAAAAGTCGAAATAAAATGTTGAGAATAAACTCATTAAATTACGAGAAAAAACTTGTTAAATTTCAAGAAAAAAGTCGAGATAAAATGTTGAGAATAAACTTGTTAAATTATGAGAAAAAACACGTTAAATTTCGAGAAAAAAGTCGAGATAACATGTTGAGAATAAAGTCATTAAATTACGAGAAAAAAGTCGTTAAATTACGAGAACAAATTTGTTAAATTATGAGAAAAATGTAGTTAAATTTCGAGAAAAAAGTCGAGATAAAATGTTGAGAATAAAGTCATTAAATTACGAGAAAAATGACATTAAATTATGAGAACAAATTCGTTAAATTATGACATTTTTCTCAATGACATTTTTCTCATAATTTAACGAATTTGTTCTCGTAATTTAACGACTTTTTTCTCATAATTTAACGAATTTGTTCTTGTAATTTAACGACTTTTTCTCATAATTTAACAAGTTTATTCTCAACATTTTATTTCGACTTTTTTCTCGAAATTTAACGAGTTTTTTCTCGAAATTTAACAACTTTAATCTCGAGATGGTTTTATTTTTTTATTATTGCTTGGCCATAATCCTCTTCCGTAGTACACTGGTATAATTTGCGGCAGAATTTTCATTTTTGGGTGAACTAACCCTACACTGGTATAATTTGCGGCCCCTTTAAGAAACATGACACCGCGCGCACTGAGGATGCGCAGAAGAGAGAGGCGAGAGACGAGGCAAGCGCTGAAACTTTCAACAGTTGAAGCTGAAAGCGACGCTGTTAACGATCGTGAATGAAAGCCAGACGTGGATTATTTCCTCCGGATACCGTATATTTCTAGTCTGCTGGTGAGAGATGTTTCTCAGATTACATAGTTTAACATTAACCAGCTCCAGAGTACAAGCGCTCATATTGTGACAAAGGTGTGTCTGACTGAAATCACACAAGCGAGTTCATACTGGAGTGAAGCCGTACAGCTGGATTCAGTGTGGAGAGAGTTTTAGACATTCAAGCTCTTTAGTGAATCATTTAGGGAAGCGTTGACCAAACTGTCACAGTGAACAATCTATCCATTCTGTATCATGTAACTGATGTGATAATTAACAAATTGATAGTCTAACAAAATAACAGAGCCATAACATTTTGAGCTGCTGAAAAGCTTCTTTATCTCTTTCAGCAGTCCCTGTTTTCACCTCATTCATTATGGAGATGTCTAAGATCTTCTGTAAATGGGCTCATCAAGCTCGTCATTAGTGACAGTGACAGACAAACTACAGGATCATCACTTTAAAGGAGCTAAAGAGGATGTTTTGTTTTATACATTTTTGCAATATTACTTGAAACTGTCCTTACTAACTGATAAAAGACTATTTATTAGGTGCACTGAAAGGAATATTATTAATATACATCATCTGTGCACGAGGTAGGGCCTTAAAAACATCAGCCAATCGTTAACGCGATCATCGCATAAACGATTGGCCCTCTGGCTTGTCAATCACTGCCATGACGTTCCTTGTGAGAGACGCGCGGCTGCGCGCTCCAGTAACTTTCCACACTCCACAGGCGCCGCATGCAATGTTTTTGTCAGGAGACAGGAGTAACAACTGCAGATTATGAGATACCTGCGGTGAATCCGACATAATGAATCCACTAACACAGCGAATGCCGGTGGTAAACACTCGTGTTCCAATACTCCTGCACGAGTTTTGGGAGGCGTTCCTTCGAAATGGAGGGGGGTTGTTCTTACGCATGCGCTCATTTCAAAAACTCACTAACAGTTTTTGGTTTCTCAGTCGACAAAAAGATCCTCTGTATCACCTTTAAGTGATAATCTCATATTGATATGTTTTTAATGTTTTACCCCTCAGGTTAAAGTACATTACTAAAAAAAGTATTAAGCGTTTTTTAAGCTGTCTTTTTCTTACACTGAAATAGGCCATTTATGTGATTAGTGCAGATCTGAGTTGAATGGAAACTGAGACTGTCTTCATGAAAGTATCTTCTTTTGTTTATAAGAACAGCGGTGCTTGTGTTCAGGAGTAACCGCTGTATTTCTGCTTCCACTAACACATCTTAAACTATGTCAGTGCCATTGTTTTGTCTCAAGATGCACACTGGTAATGTTTTTTTTCCAAGGCATGTTTATAAAAAGCACCTAAATGCCCTAATTGAACTAATGCCTAATCCTGGCTTAATCTAAACCCTGTCTGTGAAACCAGGCCCATATGTGTTTGCTGTTAAAGTAATCTAGTATAAATTCAGTAATTTATCTTTGATTTTTCCAGATTTGGTCCTGTGGGCGTCAGTATCACACAGTGATCACAGTTCACACCTGCAGTGAAGCTCCTCCCACAACTATTCACCAATAAATACTGGGAATATTCACATCATCCCACAAGAGAAGGACAAACTCCAGGTGTAGCAGCTGAAATCTGTGTGACTGTTAAAGATGGAGTTTATTAAAGAGGAGATTGAAGACATGAGTGATCCAGAACCATCCAGAATAAAAGATGAAGATATTGAGGAACACATAGGTTGGTGTCCATTCTTGATTCTTGATTGTTGACAGTTTAAACATTTAGGTAACAAAGTTCAGTTTAACAGATTGAATTATAAATGATACAGAAAATACATCTAAATGGCCATTATGTAGAATAGCTTTTGTCATCCACATTTTAAATGGATTAACAAGAAAGTGACAGAACTAAACTTTAGCACATTAAAGATCTGATACTTGATACTCGGTTGCTTTTTTCATTTAAATCAGAGTTCACTTGAACTTATTTTAACCACATAGTTTTTTTCATTTTAGACTGGATGGAGATGAAACCACAAAAACAAGAACTGAATGAAGCGGAGGAGGAAAAGCAGAGCATCAAAACTCAAAGAACAAACGCTAATAAGCCGCACACCTGCTCTCAGTGTGGAAAGAGTTTCACACAAAAAGGAAACCTTAAGACACACATGAGAGTTCACACTGGAGAGAGACCGTATACATGCACTCAGTGTGGAAAGAGTTTCAGAAGAAAAGGAGTCCTTAATGCACACATAAGAGTTCATACTGGAGAAAAACCGTATTCATGCACTCAGTGTGGAAAGAGTTTCAGTCAAAAAGACAACCTTAATGTACACATAAGAGTTCACACTGGAGAGAAGCCATTTAACTGTGATCAGTGTGGTAAAGATTTTATTTCGTCATCAAATCTAAAACAACATCTGAAAGTTCATTCAGATGAGAAGCCTTATGTGTGTTCTTTCTGTGGAAAGAGTTTTTCACGGATGGATGATTTTAAAATGCATCAGAAAATACATAATGATGTGAGAGATTACGTGTGTTGTGACTGTGGGAAGAGCTTTATTAGAGCTGAGCATCTGAAACAGCACCAGAGAACTCATACTGGAGAAAAACCTTACAAGTGCTCATCTTGTGACAAGAGTTACACTCAGTCTGCACACCTGAAAATACATGAGCGAGTTCATACTGGAGAGAAGCCGTACCACTGTACTCAGTGTGAGAAGAGTTTCACATATTTAATTGATCTCAAGAATCATCTGCTCCGTCACTCTAGAGAAAAACCATTTAACTGTGATCAGTGTGGTAAAGAGTTTATTTCATCATCAAATCTAAAAAAACATCTGAAAGTTCATTCAGGTGTAAAGCCTTATGTGTGTTCTCTCTGTGGAAAGAGTTTTTTATGGCTAAAAAGTTTTAAACAGCATCAGAAAACACATAATGAAGTGAGCGATCATGTTTGTTGTGACTGTGGGAAGAGCTTCATTAGATCTTATCAACTAAAACGGCACCAAATAATTCATACTGGAGAAAAACTATAGGCAAAGTTTCACTTTTGTGCTTGGGTGCACCTTCCAGCACCTACCTTTATGATTATTAAATAAAAATAATAATAGTAAATGAATTAAAGAATTAAATGATTTAAAAACGACCATTTAAGGGAACAATATGTAAGAATGGTGAAAGAAGTTCTAGGTCTAATTGTAGTTATGAAGTAAAATATTTAGTCTATTTAAAAATATTTTATTTTTAAAAATGTGCATTCACTCTTGTTCGTATGTCTAATATATCAAAAATGCAAATGTTTTTTGTCACATTCATTTATGAATAACATAAATAAAAAATGATGAAATAGTTTGGTTTGCTTGGTTCGTTTGGTCCGGACCAAAAAAAAATGTTTTGGTCCGCATTCATGTTGGCAATTTTTATCACCAAACCAAAAGACATTGAACCTAAAGGCATAGGGATATGTTCACAACCTGATTGATCTGCTTTTATGACGTATTGGCTACTTTGAGACAGAACTTATCGAACATCCAAAACAAATTACACTCATTGTATGTGCGCAGCCATCTCCACTTATAAGGAAAACCTTGCTCATATTGTGACAATAGTTTCACTCAGTCTGGAAACCTGAAATTACAAGCTAGTTCATACTGGAGAGAAACTGCACCACTGTACTCAGTGGGGAGAGTTACATTATCCCAGATGTTTCCAAGAATGTTTAAATCCAGAGAAATGAGTCCCATTCCTTGTTATTGCATCGCCTATCAGTGACATCATACCTGCGTTACCCAGAAATCTGTAAGAAATGTTATGAACCATAGATAAAATAACTGCTGAAAGTGAGCTGTTATGTCAAAGCACTCTTTCATTAGGAAAAAATATCCCACCTTTAATAGTCTAGCATATTTACAGTACAAACCTTGTCAGTGAACTATGAGGGAGAAAAAAAAAACGCTCATTAATTGTAATCGAGGCAAAATGTTCACTCTAAAAAATGCTGGGTTAAAAACAACCCAAGTTGGGTTGAAAATGGACAAACCCAGCAATTGGGTTGGTTTAACCCAGTGGTTGGGTTAAATGTTTGCCCAACCTGCTGGGTAGTTTTATTTAACTCAACTGTTGTATAAAAATTACTGTATTGCTTGCTTAAAATGAACCCAAAATGTGCTGGAAATTAATATGTTTAATAAATGAGCATTTATTAATAAGATAGTGAATAATAAACATTTATCAAATTGCTTATTAATAAATGTACACCTTTTGATTATTATTGTTGCCTCTAGTAATTATGTGTCTGATTTTTAATTTCTCACCTATTTTGGATTCATTTTAAGCCAGCCATATAGTCATTTTTAATCAGTAGTTGGGTTAAATAAAACTACCCAGCAGGTTGGGCAAACATTTAACCCAACCACTGGGTTAAAACAACCCAATTGCTGGGTTTGGCCATTTTCAACCCAACTTGGGTTGTTTTTAACCAAACATTTTTTAGAGTGTTCAATTAATCGAGATTTTGATTTTGGGTCATATCGTCCAGCCCCATTACTTTAAGATTGTTGAAAAAGTATGTTCTATATATAGTATGAATGTGTGTAGTATAAGTGAAATTCCGAAGTACTACATCTGCCATGTGACCTACTAAGGTTGGTTGCGTCGCTTCACTGCCATTCATAAATCCTCTCCTGTGGCCTCATGGGATAGTAAAGTGTCTAACAAATGCACAATCATACGGTTTTATTGAACAACACTGTTAAAATTCATAATATAATATACATGATATAAACAATGAATTATTATAACAAATGCCAGCAGAGGGCACCAACAGCTTGGTAATTGTTGTTCCACTTCAAATCCTTGTTTAATATTGCCAAATATGGCAAACCAGACTTTTATTCATTCTCAGGATATGAATTCTTACACTCTAAAAAATGCTGGGTTAAAAACAACCCAAGTTGGGTTGAAAATGGACAAACCCAGCGATTGGGTTGTTTTAACCCAGCGGCTGGGTTAAATGTTTGCCCAACCTGCTGGGTAGTTTTATTTAACCCAAATATTGTTTAAAAATTACTGTATTTCTTGCTTAAAATGAACCCAAAATATGTTGGAAATTAACATTTATTAATATGTTTAATAAACAAACATTTATTAATACTTTTTTTGAATAATATTTAAACAATAAACATTTATTAAATTGCTTATTAATAAATGCTCATCTTTTTGATTATTATTGTTGCCTCTAGTAATTATGAGTCTGATTTTTAATTTCCAACCTATTTTGGGTTCATTTTAAGCCAGACATATAGTAATTTGTAAACAATTGTTGGGTTAAATAAAACTACCCAGCAGGTTGGGCAAACATTTAACCCAACTGCTGGGTCAAAACAACCCAATCGCTGGGTTTGTCCATTTTCAACCCAACTTGGGTTGTTTTTAACCCAGCATTTTTTAGAGTGTAATATCAACAGTTCAGTTCTTGATATGAGGAATTACATTTCCACTAATAACTGTTAATTCTTGATATCAACAATTACATTTTCACTAGTTAAAATGCCAATTTTTGATATCAAGAATTACATTTACACTAGTAAAAACTATCTGTAATTGTACTTTCACTAGTGAAATGTCAGCATAGGCTGCCTTTCGAATTCAATTGTTGATATCAAGAATTGAGTTGAAATTCCAATATTACATATCAGAAATTCAATTACAATAACAAAATACAATTGTTCATAGTAATTGTTAATTTTTGATATCAATAATTTGATTGTCACTAGAGACAATGTAAGTTTCTGATAGTGGTTGTACTAGTAAGAAAGCCATTTCAAATATCAGAAATGAACATTTTTACTAGTAGCAATTCAATTGTTGATATCAAGAACTGACATTTCAACTAGTGACAGTTGAATTCTTGATATCAAAAATTTGCATTTTTACTAGTAACAATGTAATTATTGATATCAAAAATTATGATTTTTGCTAGTAAGAAATGTATTTCTGATTTGTGAAATTGGAATTTCAACTAGTAAGAAATCAATTCTTGAGATCAACAATTGAATTTGAATGGCAGCCTATGGTGACCTTTCACTAGTGAAAATACAATTACAGATAGCAAGAATTATAGTTTTACTACTAGAAATGTAATTCCTGATATATTAAAAATTAGCATTTTAACTGGTAATCCACATTAGAAAAAGAAAAATATTTTTCGCTAATAAACTAAACGAAGTATCTTTCAAATTAATTAACACATTTTGTCCTGTCAAACATTTAATGAAGAAATGTGAAACTGACATTGATACAACACGTTTATTTTGCCCAATTCACACAAAAACGCTTTCATTTATTTGAAGTCTTTTCATGTTTTTTTTTTTAAATCGGTCTTTTATATGGGTTTTTATGAATAGTTTTCTAAATGTGTACATGTTAATTAACAGTTATATGTATGTGATTGTTGTTATATTTGTAAATTCACATTAAGAGATGTTAAAATACATAAATGTATTTTTTTTTGTCATTGTATTATTATTTTTTGAACACATTGATTAGAAATTTACCATAAGAACAGAGGCTATAAGTCTCATATGTGATCACTCACTTGATGTGATGTGATTGGTAGATGCCATACCATCTGCCTTTTTCATTGTTTATCAGTTAAAATTGTGTCTTTGTTTGTATTTTAATGAGCTTTGTATCACCTGTAATCTTTACGCCCTGATAAAGGCCTGTACGCCAAACTGCATTGGCAAAATGAGAGCATTATCCTTTCAGCTGCACTTTCTGACTATTTCTCTCCATTTTGCAGTGTTGCTGGTATTGTCCCAAAGTTATGTTTGATTTTCTTCCACACCACACACTTTGTTGATCTTGTGAAGCTGCACCAGAACAACTAGGAAAAGTATTGGCATATTTATCAATGTTCCTGCAAGATGTAACCACAACGACATTATTTTTACTCTGCTAAAGAAAATTATAGCTGTGTTATAAATTCATTTTCTTTGCAAATTAATTTCCTGTAGCTCAGTGGTTAGAGCATGGCACTAGCAATGCCAAGGTCGTGGGTTCGATCCCAGGGTTTGCACATACTCAGATACAAATGTATAGTATAATGCAATGTAAGTCGCTTTGGATAAAAGCGTCTGCCAAATGCATAAATGTAAATATCCACAACACAAATGCAAGTTCACCAACACAAACCATTTCTTAAATAATTTATAAAGTATCTCAAATCTATTATCTTCAGTAAATAAGAAAGCAAGTAGAACAAATTAAATTTGCAATGCCTTTAATTTGCATAATCTAACTGATGTAATAATTAACAATGGGTGCACTGTTGTTCAATTTTGTGTTTTATAAATATGTAAACTGTATTTTTTGCATCAATAAAAAATAAATGAACAAGTCAAACACACCTGAAGCATTGAATGAAAGTGTTTCTTAACAAAAACAATATCTCTAAATATCGCTTTGACTAGTCTAAATACTGTTTAAGACACATACGCAGAAGTAAGACATTTCCAATTCAGTTTCGACTAGTTTCAGTTTCGTTGTTTATAAATATCTGAACTGTGCTCCTAATCGAATCTGCTGTTGTGTTGCATGAGGCTGAATTTACTCAGCACCCCCCAACAACTCGTCTTGTTGATAATGCTAGCGGTCACAGCTTTTGTTGTCAAGAAGAGAAAAGCTACTTCAGGAACTGTAAAATGACATCTGGATGCATTTATGTGTGGTAAAATCTCTCCAGCATGTCAGGTATGTTGCGCTGTGCTTTTAATTGAATCATGTTGCAAAACGGACCAACTGGAGTGTTTGTTCAATAATGACAGAAAATCGCTCATCTGACATATTATTTATTATACATTTTAAAAAGACAAAAGTAAAGAACAATGTAATTATACATTAAAAAAATGTGAAATATATATAATGTATAATAATGACATATCACTGATTCGTAACAAATGACTCGTAAAGCTTCGAAGCTTCATGAAGCAGTGTTTTGAAATAGCCCATCACTAGATATTGTGGAAAAAAGTCGCTATTTTGTCATTTTTTTGCGCACAAAAAGTATTCTCATCGTTTAATAATATTAAGGTTGAACCACTGTAGTCACATGAACTGTTTTAAATATGTTTTGAGTAGCTTTATGGACATTGAAAAAGGGAGTGTTATTGCTGTCAATGCAGGCCTCACTGAGCCATCGGATTTGATCAAAAATATCTTAATTTGTGTTGCGAAGATGAACGAAGGTCATACGGGTGTGGAACGACATGAGGATGAATAATTAACAAAGACTATAGAATAATACAAGATGCATCACTCGTATTGTTTTGAAAGTGCAATATGGCGGAATAAATCCCACCTTCAAAATAAGAGGCGATTGCTGATTGGTCACTGCAGCGGCCATTAGAAGCTCCGGTTCCTATAGAAACAGTCAGACGCGCGCCTCCGAAATGAGGCACAAGAGATGCGCATTTAGGACTGCGCATGCGCATTAGTTTGATCCAGCCTGAAAAATAGTTTTTTTTGTCATGATTCGAGCGTTTAGAAACAAAATTTATGAGACAGTTGTTGTCAGATTTCATTGGTGATTTCAAATAGGAATTTTAATCGAAAGCTTGACAAACAGCTTTAGAGAATTTGATGTTTCCCCATTCAAAGAGATACGAGCTGCACTTGAATGCTCGAAAGGTGTTTCAAAGATGGCTGCCGAGTGAAATGACTTGTCTTAAAGGGACTTTGATAATTAATTACATAATTTAAATTTTTGCGTGAACTAACCCTTTAAGTCCTCGAGACTGTAGGGTGTCCCATTCTTCATTTTAGGTTTTAGAAGGGTGCTCGCGAGCGCCCCTTTTGCGGCCGCTATGCACCCTCGATGTGCACTTCAGCTGAGCCCGTAAGTCTGCGAACTACGCAGAGGACTTTACCCGGCAGTCAAAGCGGCATTACGTCACGTCACAAAAGTGCAGACTCAGAGGAAGACCATGAGTGTTTAGGGTTCCATTTGGGATTCAGCCAATTTTTTGCCTATATATATTTACTCCACAAACTAACTCTACAAACATGGAAAACAGTGATAGATGGACCTCTCAACCTTATGCTATGAAGAAAATCCAATGCAAAACATTATGTACTTCTTCTCAGCAATTTTTTTCATGTTCTGTCTACTTTCTTTGTATAACAGTTATAAACGTATAAAATTCACACACGGATGAGTACATAGTGCACAAGCACATAGTGTTTAAGTGCATAGTGACTGCTTCCTGAAGCTTTGAAACCTTTACAAACTTTTGTTTAGAATCAGTGGTTTGGAGCATGTTTCAAACTGCCAAAGTCACGTGATTTCAGTAAACGAGGCTTCGTTGCGTCATAACTGTTTTGAAATGTTTTAAAAGTTCTCTCTTAACCCATGAATCATACAGATTTACTAAGATTGGCCCCCCAGCGGTGAACCATTGAACAAGTCTATGGTTTTTACCTGATCTCTGATTAGTTTTATACATTTTTAGATGTTTCAATTAAACATTAGTATAATTAAAAGAAATAATAGAGTGTTTGTAAAAGGTGATTTTTATTCATGTTGGTCTGAGTTTTTGTTGCATGTACACTGTTTTGACCAGCAGGGCTCACCAGCGTATGGCGTTTCAAACACTTCAGAACAGTGAATCGTTTTGTGAAGCAATTGGTTCAATTGGTTGAATCTTCGAAAAGCTTCGTTTCACCCATCACTCTCAGCGCCATCAAAATAAAGTCACAACATCAAGAATGGGTTACGTCCCTATATAGTTCCTACTGGCAGTGTGAATGCAACCAGGAAAATAGCCCTATAGGGAACTATTAGTTGTCGGGGAACCAACCTTGTTGCTAGTTCCTAGAACTACTAAAAAAAGCTCCTTTTTCCGAGCCTGGACTCATTAGAAAAACGTACCTGTGGGAATGTTTTCGCGAGTCGCAAAATACGTACACGTACATAATACTGGTATTATCTCTTAAAAGAAGGAATCGATTCTGAAATACCGAAACGAGTCGTCAGCAATTCCAGGTTGTGGGCGTTTGGTTTCCGATGTGCACTGTAAGCGGTAGACCAATCACAACAGATTGGGCCATCTGACCAATCATAGCAGAGCAGGCTCATAGAAAGGAGGAGCTAAGAGAGAGAGAAACTTCAAACAAAATGTTTTCTGACTCTTTGAGAAATGAGGTGATGTGCAATGTATATTATGAGAAGATTAAAGAGTTAAACCGTTTGCAGGAGACTCCAAAATAAATTGAAGAACCTTTACAATAGCATAACAGGGGCACTTTAAATTAATCTTGTATCAATTCAGTAACTTCTCTTTGATTGTTCCAGATCTGGTCATGTGGGTGTCAGTATCATGCAATGAAGCTCCTCCCACAACAATTCACAAATAAATACTGGGAATATTCACATCATCCTACAAGAGAAGGACAAACTCCAGGTGTAGCAGCTGAAATCTGTGTGACTGTTAAAGATGGAGTTTATTAAAAAGGAGATTGAAGACATGAGTGATCCAGAACCATCCAGAGTAAAACATGAAGATACTGAGGAACAAATAGGTTGGTGTCCATTCTTGATTCTTCATTGTTGACTGTCGAGAAACAAGGAAACAAAGCTCAACAGATCTGATTTCAGATTTTTCAATTCAACATAAATGATACATAAAATGCAACTAAATGGTCAAAATCTTAAATAGCTGTTGTCATCCACATTTTAAATGTATTAACAATAAAATAAACACAGCAAAGATCTAATACTTGATTCTCTGTTGTTTTCGTCTGTTAAACCAGAGTTCATTGAACTTATTTCAACCACATTATTTTTTCTTTTTAGACTGTATGGAGATGAAACTGCGAAAACATGAACTAAATGAAGCAAAGGAGGAAAAGCATAGCATCGAAATTCAAAGATCAAAAGATAATAAGCCGTACACCTGCCCTCAATGTGGAAAGAGTTTCAGTCGCAATGGAAACCTTAAAACACACATAAGAAATCACTCTGGAGGGAAACCGTTTACATGCACTCAATGTGGAAAGAGTTTTGCTTCTCAATTAGGCCTCAAATTTCATCTGCGAATTCACTCTGGAGAAAAACCATTTAATTGTGATCAGTGTGGGAAAGATTTTATTTCGCCATCAAATCTAAAAAAACACCTAAAAGTTCATTCAGGTGAGAAGCCTTATGTGTGTTCTCTCTGTGGAAAGAGTTTTTCACGGCTGGACAGTTTTAAACTGCACCAACAAACACATAATGAAGTGAGAGATCATATGTGTTGTGACTGTGGGAAGAGCTTTACAAAAGCTTGTGATCTGAAACGGCACCAAAGAATTCATACTGGAGAAAAACCTTACAAGTGCTCATATTGTGACAAGAGTTTCATTCAGTCTGCACACCTGAAATCACATGAGCGAGTTCATACTGGAGAGAAGCCGTACTACTGTACTCGGTGTGAGAAGAGTTTCAGACATTCAACAGGTTTCAGACATCATCTGCTCCGTCACTCTGGAGAAAAAACATTTAACTGTGATAAGTGTGATACAAAATTTATTTTATCATCAAATTTAAAACAACACCAGAAAGTTCATTCAGGTGAGAAGCCTTATGTGTGTTCTTTCTGTGGAAAGGGTTTTTCATGGCTGAAAAGTTTTAAACTGCACCAGAAAACGCATAATAAAGTGAAAGATCACCTCTCAGTTTCAGACTAGGCTAGAGCAAGAGCTCTGAAACGGCACCAGAGAATTCATACTGGAGAAAGACCTTACAAGTGCTCATATTGTGACAAGAGTTTCACCGTGTCTGGAACCCTAAAATCATATGAGCATCATAATTCTCACGAAAACAGATGATGAGAATCCTAAATTTGAGACATCCTGCTCAGAATGAGATTCTTAGTTTTTTCTCTTCTGTTGTCTCTCAACCACAAGAAGGTACATTACCTTTCAAAAATGGCAACTTATTATGGCCCGGCCCCCCACTTGAATGATAGGGTAAAGCCATGGCCAAAAGTTTTGGTGGTTCTCTGCAGTGGGTTGTAGTCTCAGAAACCCTCATCAGATGAACTGCTTGTTAAAAGTTTGCTGCTTTAGTTGTGGTGTTGATCAGATGCATTTTACATACAATATTTGCAAAACGCTTCAATGGCAAAAACAAACAAAAGGACCTGTTTGAGGTCCTGGTAAAAAGTGATCAGCTAGCCTAATTTCACTAATTACATCAGCACATGGGAAAGTGCAAACATGTTCTAGTCAGGAGGAAAAAGTGCTTCCAGTCATTGTGTTCTTGCGTCTTCAATGGTTACCTCTAAAGAAAGACATGTACCATCATCGCTTTGCAGCAATTTCTTTGCATGTGAGGCCATTTTGATGCAAAGCATCTGAAAGAACCATTTACTGGATCATCAAGAACTTCAAGTTGAGAAATTCAACTGCAATGAAGAAGCCTTCAGAACATCCCAGAGTGTCCAGCAAGCGGCAGGACAGTCACCTCCTGAAGAGTCAATCCTGAATCATGTGCAGAGCTCAATATTGGCAGCAGGTGTGCATCTGTAGGCACAGTGAGGTCAAGACTTTTGGACAGTGGCTTGGCGAAGAAGGGCAGCAAAGAAGCCACTTTTCTCCAAGAAAAACATCAAGGACAGACTAGAATTCTGCAAGTACAGCAAGGATCGGACAGCAGAAGACNAAACTCCAGGTGTAGCAGCTGAAATCTGTGTGACTGTTAAAGATGGAGTTTATTAAAGAGGAGATTGAAGACATGAGTGATCCAGAACCATCCAGAATAAAACATGAAGATACTGAGGAACAAATAGGTTGGTGTCCATTCTTGATTCTTCATCTTTGACTGTCGAGAAACAAGGAAACAAAGCTTCAGTTCAACAGATCTGATTTCAGATTTTTCAATTCAACATAAATGATACATAAAATGCAACTAAATGGTCAAAATCTTAAATAGCTGTTGTCATCCACATTTTAAATGTATTAACAATAAAATAAACACAGCAAAGATCTAATACTTGATTCTCTGTTGTTTTCGTCTGTTAAACCAGAGTTCATTGAACTTATTTCAACCACATTATTTTTTCTTTTTAGACTGTATGGAGATGAAACTGCGAAAACATGAACTGAATGAAGCAAAGGAGGAAAAGCATAGCATCGAAATTCAAAGATCAAAAGATAATAAGCCGTACACCTGCCCTCAATGTGGAAAGAGTTTCAGTCGCAATGGAAACCTTAAAACACACATAAGAAATCACTCTGGAGGGAAACCGTTTACATGCACTCAGTGTGGAAAGACTTTTGCTTCTCAATTAGGCCTCAAATTTCATCTGCGAATTCACTCTGGAGAAAAACCATTTAACTGTGATCAGTGTGGGAAAGATTTTATTTCGCCATCAAATTTAAAAAAACACCTAAAAGTTCATTCAGGTGAGAAGCCTTATGTGTGTTCTCTCTGTGGAAAGAGTTTTTCACGGCTGGACAGTTTTAAACTGCACCAACAAACACATAATGAAGTGAGAGATCATGTGTGTTGTGACTGTGGGAAGAGCTTTACAAAAGCTTGTGATCTGAAACGGCACCAAAGAATTCATACTGGAGAAAAACCTTACAAGTGCTCATATTGTGACAAGAGTTTCATTCAGTCTCCACACCTGAAATCACATGAGCGAGTTCATACTGGAGAGAAGCCGTACTACTGTACTCAGTGTGAGAAGAGTTTCAGACATTCAACAGATTTCAGAATTCATCTGCTCCGTCACTCTGGAGAAAAAACATTTAACTGTGATAAGTGTGATACAAAATTTATTTTATCATCAAATCTAAAACAACACCAGAAAGTTCATTCAGGTGAGAAGCCTTATGTGTGTTCTTTCTGTGGAAAGAGTTTTTCATGGCTGAAAAGTTTTAAACTGCACCAGAAAACGCATAATAAAGTGAAAGATCACCTCTCAGTTTCAGACTAGGCTAGAGCAAGAGCTCTGAAACGGCACCAGAGAATTCATACTGGAGAAAGACCTTACAAGTGCTCATATTGTGACAAGAGTTTCACCGTGTCTGGAACCCTAAAATCATATGAGCATCATAATTCTCACGAAAACAGATGATGAGAATCCTAAATTTGAGACATCTTGCTCAGAATGAGATTCTTTTTCTCTTCTGTTGTCTCTCAACCACAAGAAGGTACATTACCTTTCAAAAATGGCAACTTATTATGGCCCCGCCCCCCACTTGAATGATAGGGTAAAG
>RJVU01063374.1:1465458-1503178 GCA_003731715.1 Anabarilius grahami | reverse complement strand
CCATCATCGCTTTGCAGCAATTTCTTTGCATGTGAGGCCATTTTGATGCAAAGCATCTGAAAGAACCATTTACTGGATCATCAAGAACTTCAAGTTGAGAAATTCAACTGCAATGAAGAAGCCTTCAGAACATCCCAGAGTGTCCAGCAAGCGGCAGGACAGTCACCTCCTGAAGAGTCAATCCTGAATCATGTGCAGAGCTCAATATTGGCAGCAGGTGTGCATCTGTAGGCACAGTGAGGTCAAGACTTTTGGACAGTGGCTTGGCGAAGAAGGGCAGCAAAGAAGCCACTTTTCTCCAAGAAAAACATCAAGGACAGACTAGAATTCTGCAAGTACAGCAAGGATCGGACAGCAGAAGACTGAAAGAAGTTATTTTTTCTGATGAAGCCCCCTTCCGACTGTTTGAGACATCTGGAAAATGAATAGTCCAGGGAAATAAAAGGTGAATGCTACCATGATGAGTCCTGTGTCATTGGGGTTGTTTTATTTAAAGAGCTATTTGAGTAGTCATTGAAGAAACATAAAGTACCTGATACAAAAAACTTTGAAATAAAATTATATTCTGGAGGTTTTTATGTGCTGGGGTTAAATTGACCCCAGTGGGGAACCCGCGTAGCTGGTTTTTGAGGATAATAGGAGGGTTAACAACATTCAATATTTATAATTAAATGATTGTCTCTTTATTCATTAAAATGCTACTCAGTTGGCGTACTGTTTTTCACATTCTATATAGTAAGAAGTATTAGATTTTGGACACAGGGTTTGTTTCTAGTTTGACTAGAAAGACCTTGATAAGCTGGTTCAGGTGTGTTTAATTGGGGTTGAACTCTGCAGGACTGTGGCTCTCCAGGAGCAAGATTGGACACCCATGATCTCTAGATTAATAGTTTGGTGAAAAGATTTAAAAAATCAGTCTGAAAAAAAGCTTATGATTGATGGAATTCTTTGTGTGAAGACCAGAAACTCCTTGATGGAATATCAATGAGTCCTCTATTATCTTCAGTAAATAAAAAGCAAGTTAACAACTTAAATTTGCATAAACTAACTGATGTATAAATTAATTTCTTACCCATGTATTCCCCTTTCCTTTTGATACCGCTTCCCCCTCCCCCCATTAGCAAATTCTATTTTTTTTCCTCTGTATTTTGTTGACAATGGGTGCATTATTTATACATTTTGTGTTTGTAAACTATGTAAAATATGTAAACTATTTTTTGCATCATTAAAAATAAAACAATCAAACCTCTAAATACGTTTTGACTACACTAAATAATACTATTCAAGACCCATGCGCAGAAGTAAATAGAGGCGTTTCTAGTCACAGTTATGTTTTCAGATGGTTATGTGAACTGTACCCGCTCCTAGTCGAATCTGCTGTTGTGTGACATGAAACTGAATTTACTCACTCAGCTCCTCCCCCACACCAGAGCCCCGCCCCAACTCGTCTTTGTTGATAATGCTAGTGCTAACTGCTAACAACTGTAGTCTGCTGCTTTTGTTGTCATGTAGAGAAAAGCTACTTCAGGAATTATTAAATAACATCTGGATGCATTTATGTGGTAAAAGCTCTCCAGCATGTCAGGTATGTTGCGCTGAGATTTTAATTGAATTATGTTGCAAAACGGACCAACTGGAGTGTTTGTTTGTTCAATAACGATAGAGAACCGAAAACTGATAGTCTGATTTTATTTAATATACATTTTGAAAAGATGACAGTGAAGAACAATGTAATTATACACCTAAAATGTGAAGTACAAAACATATAAACGCGTTACAGACAAGAATAATAAGGCAAAAACAGTCAAAAATAATTGAAGGCTGATTTTATAGATTAAGTTATTACAAGTTTAACTGGTACTAACATGTACTCATTAATACATTACTGATGCAAAAACTTGAGAAAATGAGATCCAGGCAGTCCAGCAATGATTATGTCAGAGATTAAATTTGAATAAGGAATAACAAATGTATTAATTAAAAATTATAGAGACAAATTAATTAAGTAATTAATAGTGAATAAAAAAAATCTAGAGTATTGTATCTAATAGATGAAGATCAGAATATACAGAAAGAAGGAACAAAATCAAGACATTTGCAGAATAAAATGAGAGGTAGGAGAGAAGAAGCAGAAGAGATGCGAGAAGAGTAAAGAAAAAGCAAAGAAAAGCTAAACTATCAAAGACCCAGTCCGTTTTATACCATAAGCATAGGAAGACTTACATTCCACTCAAACTTATGTTTTGGTCTAAAAGAAAAGGTCAAATGGACTTATCCATTATGTCATAGTTGGTGTAACGGCTAGGTCAGAGTGACTGTTCAAATGTCAAAGATAGATGAAAATAGATACAAAAGGTGTTGTTTTGATACCCTTAAGGGAATTTTGCAGATCTTGCATTATCACATATCTGAAGAAATGGAAACAGACATATTTTTATACAAAGGTACAAGATCAAATGAGCAAATAATACTGAAAACTTCATCGCTTCTGCAGTACTTGGCAGGCGTCCAATATTTAACCACAAACGTGTGAACATGACCTGTCACATTGGAACACTTGAAGAACAGCTGAATATAGAAAGCATACATAAGAAGAATAACCATGAAGGAGTTCATACTTGAAAATATGATGAGGATTAATATATGGAGTAGGAGTACATGAATATATGAAATCAAAAGTAATATCATAAGCCATAACTGATTAACATGAAATATGAATAAAATGCATGAATATGAATATTGACCATTTTGGATCCATCAACTACGTTTTATATGGATTGTGCCTTCTGTGTCGATGCAGGTTTGCTCGTGTCATTAATGTAATTGTTCACAAGGTGGGAGTGTTTAGCAAGAGATCCGTGATGGTGAGATTCTGATAAATAGTTACTTTAAAATTATGGCAAGTGTTCGTTTCGGAATGAAGGCTAACACAATTTAATCCACAGCATGCACATCTCAACATTATCCTTCTTTATGATATAGAATAGGACAAAAGCTACATTTTTGAATAACATATTTGATTGACCCAACAGTATTTGATGACCCAAACATACAGGACCTTTTATTAAAGAATTCAGACAAAGTGGCAGATGGCAACAGTTTCCTTGGTAGGATTAGTTAATAAAATATTTAGTGTGAGGCTTAGCATATGTGCATTTGCATGCAGTTTTCAGATATCTATAAAGTAAAATTGATTAGTAAGAATTACCAAGAATGACATTGAAACAGGCCATTCACATGATTAGTGCAGATCTGAAGAGTTTTTATTTAAATGCATGTCTGAAGGGAAATTCCTTTCTTCATAAAAGTTTTGATGGCCTCTTCTTTTCTCTTTCCTTAGTATGATGCCTAATATAGTGTTTTTAAGCGCAGTGCTGCTTGTGTTCAGGGGTAACCGCTGTATTTCTGCTTTTCCTTAAGCTAGTGTCACAATGTCGAACTATTCAGGATAATTTCCATCCTTGACTGGAGAGCAGAATATTAAAACATAATTCATTTATAATGTTAAAATCGCATTATAATGATTGATATGAACTGAGTGCCGTTGTGTTGATGGATGGAATTGTAATTCTTCTGAATCGTCTTTGCAAAGATGTTTCTAGAAACAAACTATTGCACCTGTTCCAGAAGTGGTCAAATGAGAAAAACTGTGAGAATACATTCTTATATAGGGGTGTGACGAGACACTTAGCTCACGAGACAAGACACGATTTTTTCCACAGTATTTAAGAAATGCTAAATGACAAAATTCTTGACTGGAAAAATAGTGCATTTACTACCGTATTGACAATACTACCTTTTAAAAAACAATGGAACCTGTATTTTGAAGGTTTAGTGTCACAATACCACCATAGAAAAAGAATGCCGTGCAACCCTAGTGGCTGGATCACTGGAGCACAGTCTATGTAATTAATGGGAAACACTGCTATGCAACACAAGCAACTCCCCCATCATGACTATATACACGCCCTTTACTGCTGGAGTGTTTTGGTGCTCGGACCGATCCACTTTCAACATCATTTCTCATAAATCGCTTACTGCAAATTGAAGTGGATTTCTGTTGTCTTGTTAGATCTTTAATTAGTTTAGTTATTAATTGAATAATGTAACCTGTGCCTCATTTCATCCTTATAATATCCTGGGTTGCATAAAATTGAGCAACCTTCCTATAGAGCTGTTTTATACACTACTAATACGTGAACATCAAAATGCTCCATATTTTACCTTTTAATTAAAGGCACAATACATTTGCTCAACAGTGCTACTATTATGCTTTTTTCATGCAGTGCGTAATATAGCTCTTTGTGAAAATAAAAAAAGGGTTGCAAAGATCAAAGTGCAGAACAAATAATGGTATTGTATCCGAAAAGAAGGAATTGATTCTGAACTGCCGAAACGAGTCATCATCAATTCCAGGTTGTGGGCGTTTGGTTTCCGATGTGCACTGTAAGAGGTAGACTAATCACAACAGACTGGGCCATCTGACCAATCAGAGCAGAGCAGGCTCATAGAAAAGAGGGGCTTAGAGAGGCAGAAACTTCAAACTAAATGTTTTCAGACTCTTTGAGAAATTATGAGATTAAAGTGTTAAACCTATTGCAGGAGACTCCCAAAACAAAATGAAGAACCTTTAAAATGGCGTTAATGGGGCACTTTAAAGTAATCCAGTATCAATTCTGTAACTTTTTTTCCAGATCTGGTCCTGTGGGCGTCAGTATCACACAGTGATCACAGTTCACACCTGCAGTGAAGCTCCTCCCACAACAATTCACCAATAAATACTGGGAATATTCCCATCATCCTACAAGAGAAGGACAAACTCCAGGTGTAGCAGCTGAAATCTGTGTGACTGTTAAAGATGGAGTTTATTAAAGAGGAGATTGAAGACATGAGTGATCCAGAACCATCCAGAATAAAACATGAAGATACTGAGGAACAAATAGGTTGGTGTCCATTCTTGATTCTTCATTGTTGACTGTCGAGAAACAAGGAAACAAAGCTTCAGTTCAACAGATCTGATTTCAGATTTTTCAATTCAACATAAATGATACATAAAATGCAACTAAATGGTCAAAATCTTAAATAGCTGTTGTCATCCACATTTTAAATGTATTAACAATAAAATAAACACAGCAAAGATCTAATACTTGATTCTCTGTTGTTTTCGTCTGTTAAACCAGAGTTCATTGAACTTATTTCAACCACATTATTTTTTCTTTTTAGACTGTATGGAGATGAAACTGCGAAAACATGAACTGAATGAAGCAAAGGAGGAAAAGCAGAGCATCGAAATTCAAAGATCAAAAGATAATAAGCCGTACACCTGCCCTCAATGTGGAAAGAGTTTCAGTCGCAATGGAAACCTTAAAACACACATAAGAAATCACTCTGGAGGGAAACCGTTTACATGCACTCAGTGTGGAAAGACTTTTGCTTCTCAATTAGGCCTCAAATTTCATCTGCGAATTCACTCTGGAGAAAAACCATTTAACTGTGATCAGTGTGGGAAAGATTTTATTTCGCCATCAAATCTAAAAAAACACCTAAAAGTTCATTCAGGTGAGAAGCCTTATGTGTGTTCTCTCTGTGGAAAGAGTTTTTCACGGCTGGACAGTTTTAAACTGCACCAACAAACACATAATGAAGTGAGAGATCATATGTGTTGTGACTGTGGGAAGAGCTTTACAACAGCTAGGTTTCTGAAACAGCACCAAAGAATTCATACTGGAGAAAAACCTTACAAGTGCTCATATTGTGACAAGAGTTTCATTCAGTCTCCACACCTGAAATCACATGAGCGAGTTCATACTGGAGAGAAGCCGTACTACTGTACTCGGTGTGAGAAGAGTTTCAGACATTCAACAGATTTCAGAATTCATCTGCTCCGTCACTCTGGAGAAAAAACATTTAACTGTGATCAGTGTGATACAAAATTTATTTTATCATCACATCTAAAACAACACCAGAAAGTTCATTCAGGTGAGAAGCCTTATGTGTGTTCTTTCTGTGGAAAGAGTTTTTCACGACTGGACAGTTTTAAACTGCACCAACAAACACATAATGAAGTGAGAGATCATGTGTGTTGTGACTGTGGGAAGAGCTTTACAAAAGCTTGTGATCTGAAACGGCACCAAAGAATTCATACTGGAGAAAAACCTTACAAGTGCTCATAATGTGACAAGAGATTGATTCAGTCTCCACACCTGAAATCACATGAGCGAGTTCATACTGGAGAGAAGCCGTACCACTGTACTCAGTGTGAGAAGAGTTTCAGACATTCAACAGGTTTCAGACATCATCTGCTCCGTCACTCTGGAGAAAAAACATTTAACTGTGATAAGTGTGATACATAAGTGTTATGAGTCCTCTATTATCTTCAGTAAATAAAAAGGAAGTTAACAACTTAAATTTGCATAAACTAACTGATGTATAAATTAATTTCTTACCCATGTATTCCCCTTTCCTTTTGATACTGCTTCCCCCTCCCCCCATTAGCAAATTATATATTTTTTCTCTGTATTTTGTTGACAATGGGTGCATTATTTATACATTTTGTGTTTGTAAACTATGTAAAATATGTAAACTATTTTTTGCATCATTAAAAAACAAAACAATCAAACCTCTAAATACGTTTTAACTACACTAAATAATACAATTTAAGACCCATGCGCAGAAGTAAATAGAGACATTTCTAGTCACAGTTATGTTTTCAGATGGGTTATGTGAACTGTACTCGCTCCTAGTCGAATCTGCTGTTGTGTGAAGTGAAACTGAATTTACTCACTCAGCTCCTCCCCCACACCAGAGCCCCGCCCCAACGCGTCTTTGTTGATAATGCTAGTGCTAACTGCTAACAACT
Source organism: Anabarilius grahami (assembly GCA_003731715.1). NCBI lineage: Eukaryota > Metazoa > Chordata > Actinopteri > Cypriniformes > Xenocyprididae > Anabarilius > Anabarilius grahami. Next base: position 1,496,319 of record RJVU01063374.1, on the reverse strand, counting down.
GTAGTCTGCTGCTTTTGTTGTCATGTAGAGAAAAGCTACTTCAGGAATTATTAAATAACATCTGGATGCATTTATGTGGTAAAAGCTCTCCAGCATGCCAGGTATGTTGCGCTGAGATTTTAATTGAATTATGTTGCAAAACGGACCAACTGGAGTGTTTGTTTGTTCAATAACGATAGAGAACCGAAAACTGATAGTCTGATTATATTTAATATACATTTTGAAAAGACGACAGTGAAGAACAATGTAATTATACACCAAAAATGTGAAGTACAAAACATATAAACGCGTTACAGACTAGAATAATCAAGACAAAAACAGTCAAAAATAATTGAAGGCTGATTTTATAGATTAAGTTATTACAAGTTTAACTGGTACTAATATGTACTCATTAATACATTACTGATGCAAAAACTTGAGAAAATTAGATCCAGGCAGTCCAGCAATGATTATGTCAGAGATTACATTTGAATAAGGAATAACAAATGTATTAATTAAAAATTATAGAGACAAATTAATTTAGTAATTAATAGTGAATAAAAAAATCTAGAGTATTGTATCTAATAGATGAAGATCAGAATATACAGAAAGAAGGAACAAAATCAAGACATTTGCAGAATAAAATGAGAGGTAGGAGAGAAGTCAAAGTCAATTTTATTGTCACATCACCACAGCACATGTGCCTTGGAGAGTGAAATTCTTGTGAGCGTGTTCCAAAAATTGCAGAAACAATTAACATATACCATACAGACATATAACTATACGGACTGCAACAGGTAAAATGTGCAATATGCACATACATATAGTCAGTACACACAGTGTACTATTGACATACTTACAGTTAGCACTACACATTATACACTATACACAGAATGGACTTCTACATTATGTAGACATATATATACGCATAAAAATATGCTAAGGTGCAACAGATGTACATGAACTGGATACAAAAATGGATGTGCATTGGACGGTATCCAGTAACAGGTATCTTATTGTGTTGAGTGCAGTGTGTATGTATAGTCCAGTGTTGGGCTGTTAAGTTAAAGTGCGGTGTGAGCATACCATTGTGGAGTATGCTTTAAGGTGTATTAGTTTTGTCTCTTCATTAGTCTGATAGCCTGAGGGAAAAAGCTATCCCTAAGTCGGCTAGTGCGGGCACGGATGCTGCGGAGACGTCTTCCTGAGGGCAGCAGAGAGAACAGTCTCTGGGCTTTCCTTATACACCGCCTGGTGTAGATGTCCTGGAGGGAGGGAAGCTCACCTCCAACAATGTGGCTGGCAGTTCGCACGACCCTTTTCAGAGCTTCACGGTTGCCAGCAGTGCTGTTTCCGAACCAGGCAGTGATGCAGCCCGTCAGGATGCTCTCTATAGTGCAAATGTAGAATGATCTGAGGATGCTGGGGCTCATTCCAAACTTCCTCAGCCGTCTCAGGAAGAAGAGGCATTGATGTGCCTTCTTCAGCACTGCGTCAGTGTGTGTAGACCAGGTGAGATCCTCACTGATGTTAACGCAGAGGAACTTAAAGCTGCTTACCCGCTCCACAGGTGTGATGTCGATGGTGATGGGTTTGTGTTCTCTGCTCTGTCTCCTGAAATCCACCACCAGCTCCTTGGTCTTGTCGATGTTGAGTGAGAGGTGGTTCTCCTGACACCATTTAGTCAGAGTGCTAAATGAGAAGACTTGGCAGGCGTCCAATATCTAACCACTAACGTGTGAACATGACACATTGGAACACTTGAAGAACAGCTGAATATAGAGAAGAAGCAGAAGAGATGCGAGAAGCAAGAAGAGTAAAGAAAAAACAAAGAAAAGCAAAATTATCAAAGACCCAGTCCGTTTTATACCATAAGCATAGGAAAACTTACATCCCACTCAAACTTATGTTTTGGTCTAAAAGAAAAGGTAAAATGGACTTATCCATTATGTCATAGTTGGTGTAACGGCTAGGTCAGAGTGACNGAAGCAGAAGAGATGCGAGAAGCAAGAAGAGTAAAGAAAAAACAAAGAAAAGCAAAATTATCAAAGACCCAGTCCGTTTTATACCATAAGCATAGGAAAACTTACATCCCACTCAAACTTATGTTTTGGTCTAAAAGAAAAGGTCAAATGGACTTATCCATTATGTCATAGTTGGTGTAACGGCTAGGTTAGAGTGACTGTTCAAATGTCAAAGATAGATGAAAATAGATACAAAAGGTGTTGTTTTGATACATTTAAGAGAATTTTGCAGATCTTGCATTATCACATATCTGAAGAAATGGAAACAGACATATTTTTATACAAAGGTACACGATCAAATGAGCAAATAATTCTGAAAACATCATCGCTTATGCAGTACTTGGCAGGCGTCCAATATCTAACCACAAACGTGTGAACATGACCTGTCACATTGGAACACTTGAAGAACAGCTGAATATAGAAAGCATACATAAGAAGAATAACCATGAAGGAGTTCATACTTGAAAATATGATGAGGATTAATATATGGAGTAGGAGTACATGAATATATGAAATCAAAAGTAATATCATAAGCCATAACTGATTAACATGAAATTTGAATAAAATGCATAAATATGAATATTGACCATTTTGGATCCACCAACTACGTTTTATATGGATTGTGCCTTCTGTGTTGATGCAGGTTTGCTCGTGTCATTAATGTAATTGTTCACAAGGTGGGAGTGTTTAGCAAGAGATCCGTGATGGTGAGATTCTGCTAAATAGTTACTATAAAATTATGGCAAGTGTTCGTTTCGAAATGAAGGATAACACAATTTAATCCACAGCATGCACATCTCAACATTATCCTTCTTTATGATATAGAATAGGACAAAAAGCTACATTTTTGAATAACATCTTTATAAAGCAGTATTTGATGACCCAAACATACAGGACCTTTATTAAAGAATTCAGACAAAGTGGCAGATGACAACAGTTTCCTAGGTAGGATTAGTTGATAAAATATTTAGTGTGAGGCTTAGCATATGTGCATTTGCATGCAGTTTTCAGATATCTATAAAATAAAATTGATTAGTAAGAATGACCAAGAATGACATTGAAACAGGCCATTCACATGATTAGTGCAGATCTGAAGAGTTTTTATTTAAATGCATGTCTGAAGGGAAATTACTTTCTTCATAAAAGTTTTGATGGCATCTTCTTTTCTCTTTCCTCAGTATGATGCCTAATATAGTGTTTTTAAGCGCAGTGCTGCTTGTGTTCAGGGGTAACCGCTGTATTTCTGCTTTTCCATAAGCTTTTTTTTGCCTTGATCATTTTTGCCTGCATACCTTGAAATTTACATCCTTGACTGGAGAGCAGAATATTAAAACATAATTTATTTACAATGTTAAAATCGCATTATAATGATTGATATAAACTGAGTGCCGTTGTGTTGATGGATGGAATTGTAATTCTTCTGAATCGTCTTTGCAAAGATGTTTCTAGAAATAAACTATTGCACCTGTTCCAGAAGTGGTCAAATGAGAAAAACTGTAAGAATACATTCTTATATAGGGGTGTGATGAGACACTTAGCTCACGAGACGAGACAAGATTTTTTCCACAGTATTTAAGAAATGCTAAATGACAAAATTCTTGACTGGACAAATAGTGCATTTACTACCGTATTGACAATACTACCTTTTAAAAAACAATGGCACCTGTATTTTGAAGGATTAGTATCACAATACTACTGTAGAAAAGGTATGCTGTGCATGCAACCCTAGTGGCTGGATCACTGGAGCACAGTCTATGTAATTAATGGGAACTGCTATGCAACACAAGCAACTCCCCCATCATGACTATATACACGCCCTTTACTGCTGGAGTGTTTTGGTGCTCGGACCGATCCACTTTCAACATAGTTTCTCAGAAATCGCTTACTGCAAATTGAAGTGGATTTCTGTTGTCTTGTTAGATCTTTAATTAGTTTAGTTATTAATTGAATAATGTAACCTGTGCCTCATTTCATCCTTATAATATCCTGGGTTCCATAAAAATGAGCAACCTTCCTATAGATCTGTTTAATACACTACTAATAACTGAACATCAAAATGCTCCATATTTTAACTTTTAATTAAAGGCACAATATGTTTGCTCAACAGTGCTACTATTATGCTTTTTTCATGCAGTGTGTAATATAGCTCTTTGTGAATATAAAAAAAGGGCTGCAAAGATCAACGTGCAGAACAAATAACGGTATTGTATCCGAAAAGAAGGAATTGATTCTGAACTGCCAAAACGAGTCATCATCAATTCCAGGTTGTGGGCGTTTGGTTTCCGATGTGCACTGTAAGAGGTAGACTAATCACAACAGACTGGGCCATCTGACCAATCAGAGCAGAGCTTAGAGAGGCAGAAACTTCAAACAAACTGTTTTCTGACTCTTTGAGAAATTATGAGATTAAAGTGTTAAACCTATTGCAGGAGACTCCCAAAACAAACGAAGAACCTTTAAAATGGCGTTAATGGGGCACTTTAAAGTAATCCAATATCAATTCTGTAACTTTTTTTTCCAGATCTGGTCCTGTGGGCGTCAGTATCACACTGTGATCACAGTTCACACCTGCAGTGAAGCTCCTCCCACAACAATTCACCAATAAATACTGGGAATATTCCCATCATCCTACAAGAGAAGGACAAACTCCAGGTGTAGCAGCTGAAATCTGTGTGACTGTTAAAGATGGAGTTTATTAAAGAGGAGATTGAAGACATGAGTGATCCAGAACCATCCAGAATAAAACATGAAGATATTGAGGAACAAATAGGTTGGTGCCCATTCTTGATTCTTCATTGTTTACAGCTAAGAAACTTTAAAGTCGCCCTGTGGTGAAAATCAAGTTTTGTAATGTTGTCTTAAGACAAACCATGTGCAAATTCATAAATCAACAACATTGTGGAGTATTTTCTCCTTAAAACTGCAGTTTCAAAATACTGTCTCAAAAACACAGTTTGAAATCACCCTTGTTCTCTACGTCACAAACATGTTGTAACCAATCCCATCAACATGCGGGAGGGCTTCAGCATAACATTAATGATGTTGTGAAGCAGGGGGTCTCAAGAGAAGCCAGGTTATCCCAGTATATTTTTCCGTTAATATGAAAAATTGGGTACATTTAGCAATATAGCAGGTAAATTGTGCATATTATATAATTTACTATGTTATGATGAACTATATGTCTTTCTCCACTGACATCCTGAGTTATTCAAAGCATTTCTAAGGATGCTGATTACTAGAAGACAGCTGTCTGACTCTGAGATGGTGAATGGGAACATGGTTTGTGTAACATTAGCAACAAATTATTAGCTGTTTGATAACGTTGTCGAGCCAAACTCTAATAATATAATTTTTGTTATGTGTCTAACATAGAGAGCAATACTGAATCAGTTTCTGGTTCAAACATATATGGCTGAAAAAAGCCAGTATTTTGTTACATAGGGATGTAGGAATTTATCTTATTTATTTTTCAATGATCTTGTGTACTACGTGTGCTCTGTTTTTCTGTGTGTGCTCTGTTTTTTTTTCTATGCTGCTCTTGCTCCTCCTACTGTTTGCTTGACAGGCTCATGAGTGCCACCTGAATTCTGTTGCAGCTCGTTAGGTGGAGTACAAAGGAACCTAACAACTTCCAGTCCAGGAGAGAGACTGAGGCTGCGTTTACACTTGGCATTAACATGCAACCTGTATCTGAATGTGGTCCACATACGCATTGAAAAGACAAGTGTAAACGCGTTTGTGATCGGAATGTTATCTGATCAATGTGTCCTGGTTCAGAGGTAGTCGAGGACGAATTGTGGTCGGATCTCAGTGTAACGTAAACACGATGGCTGGATCGCATCTACATTCAGAGGCCGACGTCATTTAAATCCCCGCCCAGTCTCTCCGCATGGCTGTCAGAAAATAATGGACAGACACAGTTTTGACAATAAACCTCTATCAATAAAACGGTTTATTTAGACTTACATGAAACCTTGTGTGTCACTTTTCATTTGAATTGTGCAATGTTATAAAAACATTTAAATATGTAATTTTGGTGATCAAGATGAGTTTTAAGAGATACATTTGACTACAGGGGGACTTTAAGGTAACAAAGCTTTAGTTCACCAGAATTGATGGCTGTGAAATGAGCAAAATAGAGGCAATAAGTTAAACAAAAACAAAGCTATTATCTTGAATAGCTGTTGTCATCCACATTTTAATTAACAAGAAAATTACAGAACTAACACATCAAAGATCTGATACTTGATACTCTGTTGCTTTCTTCTGTTAAATCAGTTTTAACCAAATAATATTTTCTTTTTAGACTGGATGGAGATGAAACCACAAAAACATGAACTGAATGAAGCAGAGGAGGAAAAGCAGAGCATCAAAACTCAAAGAACAAAAGATAATAAGCCACACACCTGCTCTCAGTGTGGAACGAGTTTCAGTCGAAAAGGAAACCTTAAGACACACATGAGAATTCACACTGGAGAGAAACTGTATTCATGCTCTCAGTGTGGAACGAGTTTCAGTCGAAAAGGAAACCTAAAGACACACATGAGAATTCACACTGGAGAGAAACTGTATTCATGCTCTCAGTGTGGAACGAGTTTTAGTCAAAATGTACACCTTAAGATACACATAAGGATTCACACTGGAGAAAAACCGTTTACATGCACTCAGTGTGAAAATGGTTTTGCTGGTGAATCAGGTCTCGGAAATCCTCTGCACGTTCACTCTGGAGAAAAACAGTGTGATCGGTGTGGTAAAGATTTTAATTCGTCATCAAATCTAAAAAAACACCTAAATGTTCATTCAGATGAAAGGACTTTTTTTTGTTCTCTCTGTGGAAAGAGTTTTTCAAGTCTTTATCATTTTAAACTGCACAAGAAAACACATAAAGAAGTGAGGGATCATGTGTGTTTGGAGTGTGGGAAGAGCTTTATATCAGCTGGTGAACTGAAACAGCACCAAAGAATTCATACTGGAGAAAAACCTTATAAGTGCTCGTACTGTGACAAGAGTTTCACTCGTTCTGAAAACCTGAAAGTACATGAGCGAGTTCATACTGGAGAGAAGCCGTACCACTGTACTCAGTGTGAGAAGAGTTTCAAATCTAAAACTGATCTCAAGAATCATCTGCTTCGTCACTCTGGAGAAAAACCATATAACTGTGATCAGTGTGGTAAAAAGTTTATTTCATCATCACATTTAAAACAACACCTAAACGTTCATTCAGGTGAGAGGCCTTATGTGTGTTCTTACTGTGGAAAGAGTTTTTCATGGCTGGACAGTTTAAAGCTCCACCAGAAAACACATGATGGAGTGAGAGATCATTTGTGTTCAGAGTGTGGGAAGAGCTTTACTAGAGCTGACTATCTGAAAGAACATCAAAGAATTCATACTGGAGAAAAACCTTACAAGTGCTCATATTGTGACAAGAGTTTTGCTCAGTCTGCACACCTGAAATCGCATGAGCGAGTTCATACTGGAGAGAAGCCGTACCACTGTACTCAGTGTGAGAAGAGTTTCAGACATTTATCAAGCCTTCTCACTCATGTGAAAATACGTTGCAAGTGAGCAACATTTGTTGTAGTATCTTGGATGTATTTGTTTCTCAAATACATTCAAGTAAATAGTATGAGATAAAATATGGAGTTTGTCCTAAAACACAATATAATTTTGTCAAAAGCTTGGAAAACTAAAAAGACTTGAAAGTTAAAGCTTCACCATCAGTCCACAACTCTATAAAGTCATTGTTGTAGTTTATTTCTGTCAGGGTGGATTGTGTGTAAATAGGTCTTTCTTGAATTAGATAAATTCATGTCATTTTCTTATTTAATAAGTGTACTAAATTGTCTTCTGATAGTACTTGTAATTTTGAGAAATAAAACAGAATCAACATCTTGTCTGCAGGTGTTTGTTTCATTGACTTGTTTATCTTAGTTTTTATGTTTCCCCTTCTTATTTTATTTTACGTGAACATTCTGTTGAAATAGTTACAAGGAAATTAATGACAAACTAAGGTGAAGTGCATTTAATGTTTTAAAGGGTTAGTTCACCCAAAAATGTAAATTCTGTTATTAATTACTCACCCTCATGTCGGTCCAAACCCCGACATGTCTTTCGTTCATTTTCAGAACACAAATGAAGATCTTTTTGATGAAATCTGAGAGATGTCTGTTCTTTAGACTGCCTTTGCAACTTGATGTTTGACGCTTCAAAAAGTTCATAAAGAGATCAGAAAACTAATTCATTTGAATTGAGCAGTTTAGTCTAAATTTTCTGAAGAGACTTTGATAACTTTTTATGAAGAACGGATTTAATTTAAGCTTTTACTTATATAAACCTCGATCACAAATATAATCTGAAGCTCAACTGAACCTGAATGATGTGCGAAATGTATTCAGACAGTTTTTTAACAACTTAGTTTTGGAAAAGTATTCCTTCTAATTTATCTTTTTTTCTCATGAACAAATTATTTTTTCTCTGTATTCTGATGACAATGGGTGCATTGTTGTTACATGTTTTGTTTAATATATGTAAACTCTTTGTTTTGTGAATCAATAAAAAAATTACTTGCATGTCCTTCAAGTCCAACACATAATTGAATAAAACTTCTGCTGCTTAATGAAAATGATTCGAGGTATCTCAAAACCTTTTGACTACTCTAAGTACCATTTACTAGAAATTAGAGACATTTCTAATTCAATTTTGACTAGTCAAAATTATATTTTCCGATACCTGAACTGTACCTGCTCCTAATCGAATCTGCTGTTGTGTGACATGAGACTGAATTTACTCAGCTCCTCTCCCTCTGTTTATATTGGTAATGCTAGTGGTATCTTCTAACAACTGCAGTGTGCGTCTTTTGTTGTCACGTAGAGAAAAACTACTTCAGGAATTATGAAATAACATCTGGATGCATTCATATGTGGTAAAAGCTCTCCAGTATGTCAGGTATGTTGCGCTGAGATTTTAATTCAATCATGTTGCAAATCGGACCAACTGGAGTGTTTGTTCAATAACGATAGAGAACCACAAAACTGCTTGTCTGATTTTATTTAATACTCGTTTTGAAAGGATAAGAATGAAGAACTGGGTAGGATAAGTTATGCCCGTGGGGCTTAGCATAAAGTAATTTTGACTACTAAAAATTGTTAACTCTAGATATCTGTATCAAAATTTTACCCAGTCACAAAACTAAATGCAGAGCTTCATAATCAAAAATCAGCCTGAGATATCCATAATTACCATCAAGCACACCATAAGTGTCAGACAAACTACAGGATCATCACTTTATGTGATGATAATCATCGTTCGATGTGTGTTTTTAATGTTTTACCCCTCAGGTTAAAGTAACTGGCTACAAAAAACATACCTGCAAACTCTCTTTTCTGACACTGAAATAGGTCATTCACATGATTAATGCAGATCAGATGAGTTTTGATTTGAATGTATCTGAAGGGATAAAAAAAGTTTCAATGGCATCTTTTTGTTTTTCCTCAGTATGATGCCTAATAAAGTAGTGTTTATTAGAGCAGTGATGTTTGTGTTCAGGAGTAACCGCTATATTTCTGCTTTTCTATAAGCGCATAGTTGCCAGATTGGAAATGTCCAAGTATCATACCAGAAGCTCAAAATTATCGCATTTGGAAGAAAATTATCGTACACAAGTTTTTAGTATAGATAAATGAACTTAATTAATAGCTAATGATTTTTTTTTACAATGGAATTAATCAATACTGGACTTACTTAAGCTGGACAATCACACTATTTTAGCTGCTGTTCAGCCAAAATTATGTTCCCTCTATCTCTGTAAAGCTATACTTTGACACAATCTGCATTGTAAAAAGTGCTATGTAAATAAAGGTGACTTGATGAGTCAAACGTACAGAATACAGCTTTATCTGGACCAAAAACTTTTTGACATGACCTGCAAATTACTAAAGTAGATAAATAACTAGGCGTACCTTAGTGGGGAAACAACTGACATATATACACTGTGCGCCACCTTCTGTCAGAGAGTGAATTTGCATTTTCATTCAGCCTTGTATACATTTTTGTATATAATCATTTAGTGTCAAATATGAGGTTTATCATTTTACAAAACATTTTATTTGGTCAAAACTGGTATTATTTGAACTGTAAAGTTGTTAAAATTGTATTTCATTGTCATTTTACAGTTTAGGATGTTACCATAGACATGTTCAAAACAACTTTGCTACCTATACATGTTTGCAACCCTCCTATTCAGTCTGTGCATATTGTTTATTAAGTGGATTTCTTTTAGGTATTAATTGAATATAACCTGTGTCCTGTTTCATCCTTATAATATCCTGGGTTACATTAAAATTAGCAACCTAGAGCTGTTTTATACACTACTAATACGTGACCATCAAAATGCTCTATATTTGATCTAAATTAAAGGCACCATATGTGTTTGCTATTAAAATAATCCAGCATAAATTCAGTAATTTATCTTTGATTTTTCCAGATCTGGTCCTGTGGGCGTCAGTATCACACAGTGATCACAGTTCACACCTGCAGTGAAGCTCCTCCCACAACAATTCACCAATAAATACTGGGAATATTCACATCATCCTACAAGAGAAGGACAAACTCCAGGTGTAGCAGCTGAAATCTGTGTGACTGTTAAAGATGGAGTTTATTAAAGAGGAGATTGAAGACATGAGTGATCCAGAACCATCCATAAAACATGAAGATGAAATAGGTTGGTGTCCATTCTTGATTCTTCATTGTTTACTGCTGAGAAACCTTAAAGGCCCCATGTGGTAAAAATCAAGTTTTTAATGTTGTGGTGTTTTTAATATGCTTTAAGACAAACCATGTGCAAATTCATTAAACAACATAATTTGCGATTTATAGATTTCACATGTGAAAGAGAGGCATACGCACGTTTTTGTGCATACTTTCCTACTTAAAGGATTAGTTCACTTCTAAATGAAAATTTTCCTGGTAATTTACTCACCCCCATGTCATCCAAGATGTTCATGTCTTTCTTTCTACAGTCGAAAAGAAATTAATGTTTTTGATGAAAACATTCCAGGATCATTCTCATTATAGTGGACATCAATGGTCTCCAAATGGTTTAAAATCAAAAGTATTAATAGTGCAGCTCAAAGGGCTTTAAATGATACCAGACGAGGACTAAGGGTCTTATCTAGCGAAACGATTTGTCATTTTCTTTAAAAAAATACAACTGTCTATGCTTTATAAACACAAATGTTCGCCTTGCAAGTGCTTCCATTCCACTTTCTGTATTCTTCAAAAAGCTTACGCTGTATGTCCGATGCCTTCCCTATTCTACTTAAAGGTGGTACAGAGGATCTTTTCGTCGACTGAGTTTTTAAAATGAGCGCATGCATAAGAACAACCCCCCTCCTTCACAGCTCTTTTCAAGGGAACGCCTGCCAAAACTTGTGCACGAGTATTGGAACACGAGCGTTTACCACCGGCATTCGCTGTGTTAATAAGCCGGGCACACATTTAACGACTAGCTAAAACATTCTGACTGTGCTCAACATACAGCGATTGTTTCCTGCTCCTGAAGCAGATTTATATACTTTCACATGGAATTTGAACACCGACTGTAATCGCAGACTGAACGCGACTGGCTCTGACTGGACGCGTTTGAGCGCGATCAGTCATAAGTATAATTTTACATTCATAATCGGGCTTACAATCGTTAAGTGATTCATTATGTCGGACTCACCGCAGGTAACTCATAATCTGCAGTTGTTACTCCTGTCTCCTGACAAAAACATTGCATGCGGCGCCTGTGGAGTTTGGAAAGTTACTGGAGCGCGCAGTCGCGCGCCTCTCACAAGGAACGTCATGGCAGTGATTGACAAGCCAGAGGACCAATCGCGTAAACGATTGGCTGATGTTTTTAAGGCCCTACCTCGTGCACAGATGATGTATATTAATAATATTCCTTTCAGTGCACCTAATAAATAGTCTTTTATCAGTTAGTAAAGACAGTTTCAAGTAATATTGCAAAAATGTATAAAACAAAACATCCTCTTTAGCACCTTTAAAGCTGCGGTAGGGAGTTTTTAGAAAACGTTGACTTAGCCTGAAAATTTGAACAAGCACAACTCACAGGTCACTCCCCCTTGCTCTCTGCTGCGCTACAGCCCTCCCTCCACAGCTCCTCCCCCATCACAACGGAGCCTGCCGTGAACGCGCAGGATAGTAAGCAAGCAGGGCCACCGATGACGGCGGATAAACAGTTATGGCACATTCACGTGTTCCTGTGGCTCAGTGGTAGAGCATTGCGTTAGCAGCGCAAAAGGTTGTGGGTTCGATTCCCAGGGAACACATGCTATATAAAAAATGTTAGCCTGAATGCATTGTAAGTCGCTTTGGATAAAAGCGTCTGCTAAATGCATAAATGTAAATGTAAATGATAAACATCAACAATATGATTTACATTGACTATGGCCTGCCCATACTTTGACTACAAACTTGGTCCTCAAAACATTACGTATTTTGCAATACATGTAATGTAACTATATGACGTTGCACTATTTCTATAAGTAATAAATAGCTAGTAAGATAATATAACGGTAACTAACGTTACAGTATGCAAAGGACCACCCTGAAATCTACAAGAAACCATGCCATACATAATTTGTCAGGCCTGTTTTGAAATTATCTTAGTTGTGTAGTTCTTAAAAAATGAAACAAATCAAGCAGGGATACTTACTTGTCAAGCAGAAATGTGGCTAACTCTGCATCGGTTTTTAATCCTTTCAGGACACGTAGCTCCCTCCACCTCGGAAAAGCCGCTCCGATATTTACCCTCGTTTTATTTCGGGCTCTATCTAATTCTTTCTTTTTGGCTTTTTTATCATCGTCATCTGTCTTTTTCCGTTTACCCGTCTTTATTTTATGAGCAGGTGCCACTCAAGGATTTAGCAGTTTGGATTGTTTGTCTGCCATAAGCAAAGCTGCGGAACACCGGTAATCTTGAATTTGAACGCCTGTACGCGCCGTGCATGAGAGGTGTGTGATCAGTGCGCACAAGAGCTTGATTGACACTGCTAAGACACTCCTCCTGGCTCTGATTGGTTGTTTCTTACCGGGAGCGGTGTATTTCTGCAAATGGCAATAGGACCACTGGGAGGAGCCTGAGGAGCTTGATTTTTTTCACAGATTATCTGTCTCATATTCTACTGTCAGGACATAATGACAGGTTTAACAAATATGTAAAAAATGAATCTTTACAAAAGTTACCTACAGCATCTTTAAGGAAAAAATGTAACTGCCGCTGCGTTCGTTCCGTAAGTAGAATATGGAAGGCGTAGGACATACAGCGTAAGCTTTTTGAAGAATACAGAAAGTGGAATGGAAGCACTTGCAAGGTGATAATTTTTGTTTATAAAGCATATACATTTGTATTTTTTTTTTTAAATGACCAATTGTTTCACTAGATAGAACCCTTATTCCTCGTCTAGTATCATTTAAAGCTCTTTGAAGCTGCACTGAAACTGTAATTTAGACCTTCAACCCTTTGGAGACCATTGAAGTCCACTATAAGGAGAATAATCCTGGAATGTTCTCATCAAGAACCTTAATTTCTTTTCAACTGAAGAAAGAAGGACATGGACATCTTGGATGATATGAGGGTGAGTAAATTACCAGGAAATTTTTATTTGAAAGTGGAGTCCTTTAATCCCTAAAAAGGATCTGAGTCCTCTTTCAGGGACAGGGGAAATGTAAACGTAAAGAGAACTGGGTTCTTTTCACTTGGCTCACCTCTTGGTCCACTTAAAGAGGTCTGAGTTTGGTTCTTTTAAAGAGGACTCAAGTGTGAAAACACCCTAAAGGCTTATAATCTTAAATAGCTGTTGTCATCCACATTTTATTTAACAAGATAATTACAGAACTAACACATCAAAGATCTGATACTTGATTGCTTTTTTCTGTTAAATCAGAGTTTTAACCACATAATGTTTTCATTTTAGACTGGATGGAGATGAAACCGCAAAGACGTGAACTGAATGAAGCGGAGGAGGAAAAGCAGAGCATCAAAACCCAAAGAACAAAAGCTAATAAGCTGCACACCTGCTCTCAGTGTGGAATGAGTTTCAGTCTAAAAGGAAACCTTAAGACACTCATAACATTTCACACTGGAGAGAGACCGTATACATGCACTCAGTGTGGAAAGAGTTTCTGCAAAAAAGTACACCTTAAGATACACATAAGAATTCACACTGGAGAAAAACCGTTTACATGCACTCAGTGTGAAAAGGGTTTTGCTGGTGAATCAGGTCTCGGAAATCATCTGCACGTTCACTCTGGAGAAAAACAGTGTGATCAGTATGGTAAAGATTTTAATTCGTCATCAAATCTAAAAAAAACCCTAAAAGTTCCTTCAGATGAGAGGCCTTATGTTTGTTTCTTCTGTGGAAAGAGTTTTTTAGGTCTTTATCGTTTTAAACAGCACCAGAAAACACATAATAAAGTGAAAGATCATGTGTGTTTGGAGTGTGGGAAGAGCTTTACTAGAGCTTACTGTCTGAAACAGCACCAAAGAATTCATACTGGAGAAAAACCTTACAAGTGCTCATATTGTGACAAGAGTTTCACTCGTTCTGAATCCCTAAAATCACATAAGCGACTTCATACTGGAGAGAAGCCGTACCACTGTACTCAGTGTGAGAAGAGTTTTACTCGAACATCAGATCTCAGACATCATCTGCTCTGTCACTCTGGAGAAAAGCCATTTAACTGTGTTCGGTGTGGTAAAAAGTTTACATCATCATCAAATTTAAAACAACACCTGAAGGTTCATTCAGATGAAAGGCCTTATGTGTGTTCTCTCTGTGGAAAGAGTTTTTCATGGCTGGACAGTTTTAAACTTCACCAGAAAACACATGATGAAGTGAGAGATCATGTATGTTCAGAGTGTGGGAAGAGCTTTACTAGATCTGACTGTCTGAAACTGCACCAAAGAATTCATACTGGAGAAAAACCTTACAAGTGCTCATATTGTGACAAGAGTTTCGCTCAGTCTGCACACCTGAAATCACATGAGCGAGTTCATACTGGAGAGAAGCCGTACCACTGTACTCCGTGCGGGAAGAGTTTTAGACATTTATCAAGACTTCTCACTCATGTGAAAATATGTTGCAAGTGAGGAACATTTGTTTTCATCTCAAATACATTCACGTAAATAGTTTGAAATAAAATTGAGTTTGTCTTAAAAGCACAATATAATTTGTCAATTTGGCGAAAAGCTTGGAAAACTACAAAGACTACAAAGTTAAATCTTCACCAGTCCACAACTCCATGAAGTCATTATTGTAGATTATTTCTGTCAGAATGGATTGAGTGCTAAAATTCATGTCATTTTCTTATTTACTAAGTGTACTGTCTTCTGATAGTACTTGTTATTTTGAGATATAAAACAAACTACATCTTGTCTGGTACGTGTTTGTTTCATTAACTTATTTACTGTTTTTATGTCTCCCCTTCCCCCCCTTTTTTCTTTTACGTGAGTGATGCTACCATCCTGTTGAAATTGTTACAAGGAAATTAAGGAAATATGGAATTGTGGGATTACAAAATTAAGAATCTGCTTTAGATCTGCTGATCTCAGACTGATTTTGCAACTTGATCTTTGATGCTTTAAAAGTTCATAAAGAGATTGTCAAACTAATCCATATGTATTGAGCAGTTTAGTCCAAATTTTTGTTACTCGCATATAAACACTGATCAGCGAACATAAGCAGAAGCTCGACCGAACCTGAATGATGCACGAGAAACAAGCCTCTTCCAGAAACTCAGTTTTTAACAACTTTGTAAAAGTATTGGCATCTTTATCAATGTTAATATCCTGCAAGATGTAACCATAAAACCATTCTCTTATTATGAATTGACTCTGCTGAAGAAAATGATTGCTTTGTTATAAATGTAATTGTTTTCTTTGCAAATTTTATATCTACAAATGCAAGTTCACCATGCAAAGTATTTTTTTTGTTATTTAAAAGACTTTTAAAAAGTATCTCAACACTGTTTCATCCTCAGGAAATAAGAAAGCAAGTAGAACAACTTAATATTGCAATACCTTTAATTTCTAATCTCTCATTTCCTCTTTTCTTTTTTTTCTTCATTAGCAAATTATTATTTTTTTCTCTGTATTTTGTTGACAATGGGTGCATTGTTGTTAAATGTTGTGTTTTATATACAGTACAGTCCAAAAGTTTGGAACCACTAAGATTTGTAATGTTTTTAAAAGAAGTTTCGTCTGCTCACCAAGGCTACATTTATTTAATTAAAAATACAGTAAAAAACAGTAATATTGTGAAATATTATTACAATTTAAAATAACTGTGTACTATTTAAATATATTTGACAAAGTAATTTATTCCTGTGATGCAAAGCTGAATTTTCAGCATCATTACTCCAGTCTTCAGTGTCACATGATCCTTCAGAAATCATTCTAATATGCTGATCTGCTGCTCAAGAAACATTTAATGTGTACAATTGTACAAAATATTTGTGTACAATATTTTTTTTCAGGATTATTTGATGAATAGAAAGTTCAAAAGAACAGTGTTTATCTGAAATCTAATCTTTTGTAACATTATAAATGTCTTTACTGCCACTTTTGATTGATTTAATGCATCCTTGCTGAATAAAAGTATTCATTTCTTTAATTTCTTTTCAAAAAAATAAAAATAAAAATTCTTACTGACCCCAAACTTTTGAACGGTAGTGTATAATGCTACAGAAGCTTTGTATTTCAGATAAATGCTGTTCTTTTGAACTTTCTATTCATCAAGGAATCCTGAAAAAAAAAGTACAAAACTGTTTTCAACATTGATAATAATCATAAATGTTTATTGAGCAGCAGATCAGCATATTAGAATGATTTCTGAAAGATCATTTGACACTGAAGACTGGAGTAACGATGCTGAAAATTCAGCTTTGCATCACAGGAATAAATTACTTTGTGAAATATATTCAAATAGAAAACAGTTATTGTAATAATATTTCACAATATT
Source organism: Anabarilius grahami (assembly GCA_003731715.1). NCBI lineage: Eukaryota > Metazoa > Chordata > Actinopteri > Cypriniformes > Xenocyprididae > Anabarilius > Anabarilius grahami. The sequence goes on along the minus strand of RJVU01063374.1, from coordinate 1,479,293 downwards.
ACTGTTTTTACTGTATTTTTAATTAAATAAATGTAGCCTTGGTGAGCAGACGAAACTTCTTTTAAAAACATTAAAAATCTTAGTGGTTCCAAACTTTTGGACTGTACTGTATGTAAACTAATTTTTGCATCGATAAACATTAACGTATCTCATAACGTTTTGACTAGTCTAAGTACCATTTTCGACTAGAGACATTTTTAATTTAATTTAGATGAGTCAAAATGATTTTCAGATATCTGAATTGTTCCTAGTCGAATCTGCTATTGTGTGACGTGAGACTGAATTTACTCAGTTTCTCCTCTTCCCCTGTTGTTATTGATAATGCTACTGCTAATAACTGTAGTCTGCTGCTTTTGTTGTCACGGAGAGAAAAGCTGCTTAAGAAATTATTAAATAACCTCTGGATGCATTAATATGTGGTAAAAGTTCTCCAGGATGTCAGGTATGTTGCGCTGGGATTTTAATTCAATCATTTTGCAAAACAGACCAACTGGAGTGTTTGTTTAATAACGATAGAGGATCGCTAACTGCTCGTTTGATTTTATTTAATAAAACATTTCGAAAGGACACGATTGAAGAACTGGGTAGGATGGGTTAGCATCTGTATCTATAAAGTAGTTTTGACTACTAAGAGTTGTTAACTCCAGATATCAATATCGACATTTTTTCCCAGTCACAAAACTAATTGTAGAGAATCTCCCAAAGAAGGAAATTCATTGTCAAAAATCAGCCTGAGATATCATCAAGCACGCCCTAGTGTCTGACAGAGTACATGATCATCACATTATGTGATAATAATCATCTTTCGATGTGTGTTTTTTATGTTTTACACTTCAGATTAAAGTGCATGACTACATAACAGGCTTCAAAAAAAAAAAACATACCTGCAAACTCTCTTTTCTGACACTAAAATTGGCCATTTACGTGATTATTGCAGATCTGAGGAGTTTTTATTTTAATGTATATATGAAAGGAACTGTCTTCATATAAGTTTCAATGGCATCTTCTTTTATCTTTCCTCAGTATGATGCCTAATAAAGTAGTGTTTATGAGGGCAGCACTGCTTGTGTTCAGGGGTAACCGCTGTATTTCTGCACCACTTTCTGTCAGAGGGTGAATTAGCATTTTCATTCTTTTTCATTCAGCCTGTCTGCCGTTTTTGTTCATACAACTTTACATACATAATCATTTAGTCTCAAATGTGAGATTTATCATTTTGTAACTTTTTATTTTGTTTAAACTAAAGTTTTCATATTTCATTGTCATTTTACAGTTCAGGATGTTACCATAGACATTGATGTTTCAAAACAACTTTGCTACCTAAACGTTTTGTTCTAATATCAGAACTTTCTAAAGTGATTTCACAATTTTTAGAAGAATTACTACTTATACCCACCACTCCCCTCTATTCAGTCATATTGTCTATTTAGTGTTTATTTTCTGTCATCTCATTAGATTTCGGATTAATTTAGATATTAATTAAATAATAGAACCTGTGCCCTGTTTCATCCTTATAATATCCTCGGTTATATAAAAATGAGCAACCTTCCTATTAGTACTAATATGTAACCATCAAATTGTACTATATTTAAACTAAATTAAAGGCACCGTATGTGTTTGATGTTAAAGTCAGGTATAACATTATGACCACCTTCCTAATATTGTGTTGGTCCCCCTTTTGCTGCCAAAACAGCCCAGACCCGTCGAGGCATGGACTCCTCTAGACCCCTGAAGGTGTGCTGTGGTATCGGCACCAAAATGTTAGCAGCAGATTATTTTTAAGTCCTGTAAGCTGCGAGGTGGAGCCTCCATGGATTCGGACTTGTTTGTTCAGCACATCCCACAGATGCTCGATTGGATTGAGATCTGGGGAATTTGGAGGCCAAGTCAACACCTCAAACTCGTTGTTGTGCTCCTCAAACCATTCCTGAACCATTTTTGCTTTGTGGCAGGACGTATTATCCTGCTGAAAGAGGCCACAGCCACCAGGGAATATCGTTTCCACGAAAGGGTGTACATGGTCTGAACAATGCTTAGGTAGGTGGTACGTGTCAAAGTAACATCCACATGGATGGCAGGACCCAAGGTTTCCCAGCAGAACATTGTCCAAAGCATCACACTGCCTCCGCCGGCTTGCCTTCTTCCCATAGTGCTCCTTGTGCCATGTGTTCCCCAGGTAAGCGATGCACACGGACCAGGCCATCCATGTGATGTAAAAGAAATTGTGATTCATCAGACCAGGCCACCTTCTTCCATTACTCCGTGGTCCATTTCTGATGCTCACATGTCCACTGTTGGCTCTTTCGGTGGTGGACAGGGGTCAGCATGGCCACCCTGACTGGTCTGCAGCTATGAAGCCTCATACGCAACAAACTGTGATGCACTGTTTATTCTGACACCTTTCCATCAGAACCAGCATAAACTTCTTGAGCAATCTGAGCTACAGTAGCTCATCTGTTGGATCAGACCACATCGGCCAGCCTTCGCTCCCCACGTGCATCAATGAGCCTCGGCCGCCCATGACCCTGTCACCAGTTCACCACTGTTCCTTACTTGGACCACTTTAGATAGATACTGACCACTGCAGACCGGGAACACCCCACAAGAGCTGCAGTTTTGGAGATGCTCTGACCTGGTCGTCTAGCCATCACAATTTGGCCCTTGTCAAACTCGCTCAAATCCTTACGCTTGCCCATTTCTCCTGCTTCTAACACATCAACTTTGAGGACAAAATGTTCACTTGCTGCCTATTATATCCCACCCACTAACAGGTGCCGTGATGAAGAGATGATCAGTGTTATTCACTTCACCTGTCAGTGCTCCTAATGTTATGTCTGATCTGAAACACACTCTTTGCTGTTGCACTGTAATAATTTCAGCATATTTAAATTGTTCAGTATATATTTAATCCTTTCTTTTTGATTTTTCCAGATGTGGTCCTGTGGGTGTCCGTATCACACAGTGATCACAGTTCACACCTGCAGTGAAGAGAAGGACAAACTCCAGGTGTAGTAGCTGAAATCTGTGTGACTGTTAAAGATGGAGTTTATTAAAGAGGAGTTTGAAGACATGAGTGATCCAGAACCATCCAGAATAAAACATGAAGATACTGAGGAACAAATAGGTTGGTGTCCATTCTTGAATCTTCATTGTTTACTGCTGAGAATGAAACCTCATGTCAACCAAGACCCCATGTGTTGAAAAATAATTGTTTAATGTTGTTTATATGTCTGTGTGTGCCGTATTTAATATGCTTTAAGACAAACTATGTGCAAATTCATAAATCAACACCATTGCGGAATATTTTTCTCTTTAAAACTGCAGTTTCCAAAGACTGTCTCAAAAACACAGTTTGACATCGCTCTTGTTCACTACATTACAAACATGTTGTAACCAATCCCATCAACATGCAGGAGGGCTTAAGCATATCATTAACCATGCTGCCAAGCAGGGGGTCTCTAGAAGCCAGGTTATCCCGTTATATTTTTCTGTTCTTATAAAAAATCAGGTACATTTAGCAATATAATGGGTGAATGATGTAAAAGGTAAGAAAGCCAACATATAAAATGTCATGATGAATATTTACTGAGTAATCCACGATTTTGTAGAGAGGGTCAAAATGACAATTTTCACCTGAGATTTGGAGGCAAATTTCAGAGGTGTAAAAATTACTTTAGAAAGATAGAAGCATCCTTATATTAGTTTTACACAGAGATTGGTAGGTCTATTAGTAAAATCTGTTGACTTTAACAGTCTTTGTTGCATTTTATGCCAACGCTGACAGTTCAAAAATAGGAAAAAGCACTTCTTCTGCTTTTTGCCCCAAATTTGCATGTAACTCAAGGAGTATTGAAGATCTCTTAATATCCTTTTAGATTCTGGTTCTTAATCAACACTTATTTTGATATCTTCATTTTAAAGGCTCTATTTGGTTCAATCCCAGAGATATGGAGATCTTAATGCGGCTCCATGAGTAAATTGGTAAATTTTCAACATTTTTACTGGTCAAAAACCAAATGTGGGTCACTTTTCAAACAGCTATTTGGAAAAAAAATGTCTGAAGAACAAATAATACTGAAACTAGAAATGTATCTTGTTTCCCTCTATCAAAAGAATTGCATACAAAATAATCTGAGTGCCAAAAAAAATAGTTTAACACTTCTTGAGTTACAGATATGTAAAGATATCTTAATATAACTTAAGATTTTTGTTCCTAAGAAACTTTTCTTTTGGAATCTTCAGTTTTAAGGCCCTATAACATGGTTCAATCCCAGAGATATTAGGATGTCAATGTGGTAACACGTAATTACTATACTTCATATTTGAACACTTGGTAGCTTCAGAAGCTGTTAAAATGAACAAAATCCTTTCTTCCAAATATCCCTGAAACTGATTCAAATATAGATTCTTTTAAATACACTTTTGAGAGGAAGTTAATGTGCCTCAACTTGACAATTTCAGTGGAGAGGTTTGTTGTATGCAATTGTTTTGATAGGGGGAAACAAGATACATTTCCAACATTATTTAATCTTCAGACATTTAACTTTAAATGCAATAAGTATCAGCAGTGTGCAAATGAACCACATTTGGTTTCAACCCTTGAAAATGGGTAAAAATCAACAAATTGATCATGGAGCCGCATTAAGATCCCCATATCTATGGGATTGAGCCATATAGAGCCTTGAAGATTTCAAAATAAATGTGTGTTAACAACCAGAATCTAAATTATATTGAGATGTCTTTAATACTTTGAGTTAACAGGCACACAAACTTCTGAAAAACTGTATTTATGGCTCTCAGATCTGTATATTCTATGCAGTTGTGTTGATAGAAAAATAAGAGATACATTTCTAGTTTCAACATTATTTGTTATTCATATATTCCTCTTTAAAAGAAAAGTATCAGCTGTATACAAACTGACCCACATTTTGGTTTTTGACCACTGAAAATGTGTACAATTTACCAATTTACTCATGGAGCCGCATTAAGATCTCCAGGGATTGAACCAAATAGAGCCTTTAAAATGAAGATAACAAAATACATGTTGATTAAGAACCAGAATTTAAAAGGATATAAAGAGATCTTTAATACTTTTTGAATTACAGGCATGCAAACTTGGGGCAAAAAGCACAAGAAGTGTTTTTTGCCATTTTTGAACTGTCACCATTGGCATGTAATGCAACAAAGATTGCTTAAGTTAACAGATTTAACTAATAGACCCACCAGTCTCTGTGTAAAAATAAAATGACAATGCTGCCATCTTTCTAAAATAATTTTTACCCCACTGTAATTTGGCTAAAATTGGTGAAAATTGTAAGTTTGATCCCCTCTAAAAAAAAAAATTGTGGAATACTCGATAAATATTCATCCGTAGCATTTAATATTTTGGCTGTCATCACCATTTATGCTTGTCTTTCTTCAGAAAAAATATTAACAAAATCAAAAATTTTAGCTGGGGAAGTTTTCCAAATTTGGTTGATTTGACATGGAACTTTATGCCTTTCTCCACTGTCATTCTAAAGCATTTGTAAGGATGCTGATTTTTAGAGATAGTGATTGGGAACATGATTTGTGTAACATAAGCAACATACTATTACTGTTACGTGCCTGACATAGAGAGCAACACTGAATCAGTTTCTGGTTCAAACATATATGGCTGAATTAAACCAGTATTTTGACTTTCCATCGTGTAGCGTTTACTACAGTAAAGTTGACCAACCGGATCAGGTATTCAGAGCTCGTGTGATTGAATGGAGGCGGGAGTGGGAGTATAGAGGGTGGGAAAAGGGGAGATAACAACCAATAAAACACAGACCTTCAACACATTAATTATTCAGACAAATTAATATTAAAATATGAGCACGGAGAGAGTTGAAGAGCACCTTGATGTATTTTAAAAATATAACCTTATGACGTCAAACTCCCAAGAACGAGGAAAAAATGCACATTTAAAAAGGTCTAATAATATTTTCATTACATAGCACTACAGTCTCTTACTTTTTTGTCCAATCTTATTTGAAATTTTGGTCCACATTATTTGTTGTGTTCATGATCAGACAAACTGCTGTCCTTATTTGCAAATATATATTTCATTTGAAGAAGACATGATAAAATATGTGCACAGTGCTGGTTCATGTTTAGAGCTCTAGTCAAGAGTATAAAATATGTTCAAAACTTGAAGCACGCTTGCTCCGGTCCGTATGTGAAATATATGATCCGCATTGTGAGCGTTGTTAAACTCATCACGGCATTAAGCGAAGAAACAGATCTCATGCGTGTTCTTACTAAATATTATTATAGTCGTGTTTGAACTCTAGTGGCCTGTACCATGATGTTAGTTGAACAAACTCAGGGTTATAGGGTTAGTTTCGAGTTGACAAAACCAAACCACTCCAATCTGGCGTTGTTGGTACCATGATGCTGATCATCAACTTTCTCTGTCAACTCAGGCTTTGATCCTGAGTTTGTGGAGCGTGTGCACATGAATTTGTGACATCAGTGGCAAACAGCCAATCACATGCCTTGCAACAGAGAGAAACTGTGATTCACTTCTCGCGAGAGAGCCAGAACTCTTTTGCTGAAGGTTAAGAGTTTTTTTGTTTATATTATATACAAATTGCTTATGTGTAATGGATTAATAATACTATATCTTAAATATTTTTTACTTTATAGTGACCTTTAATTTGTAGAAAGAGAAACTGGGGGAGTGACTTTATTGCATTGGACATGTCCGTGTCACTTTGCTCACATCTGATTGCTCCAATTTCGGTCTGAGATCTCTTACCCAGAACATAACCTGTCCCGGAGCAGGATAGCTGTGAAGCATAAGTTACTATGGTGATGAACACCACTAAAAGCCAATTCATTTTCATGATACCTAAAACCCAGGATTGGTGCAAACTAATCTGAAATTTACCTGGCTAACCAGCTAATCCGGCTTCATGGTACAGGCCCCAGCTTTGACTGCTTCGTGGGGAAAATACAAACAACACGTGTTACTGAGGAAACATACACATACACTTACCGTGTGTCCGAACACAGAGCACAGGTAAACGAACAGCGCTGAAACGGTCTTTCACAACATTTGAGCTCTTCTCTGTAATGCGATCTCATGCATAATACAGCGCAGTGATTTGATTAAATTAGTTTACTCTCATGAATAAATGTGGAGAAGTCAGAAACTGCTCACATAAATTCGTACTGTCCAGCCATGGCAGCCAATCGGCACTCGGAATTAACGCATTTGCCTCACTTTTTGTGACGCTGGTTCAACTTTGCTTTTTAAACCGTAAGAACAAAATAGTTCAGAAACTAAAAAATAACTATTTTTCACTTAATAATAAACATAAGTACTGTTGTTGTTTTCAATGATGTGCAACCTGTACATACCTGTTAACATCTCAAAAAAATTTGTTTTAGGGTTTCATGACCCTTAAAGCTAACAAAGATTTAGTGACTGAAACAATGAACAAATTAGAGATGATAAATTAAACATAAAATGCTTCTAAATGATCACAATCGTGAATAGCTGTTGTCATCCACATTTTAAATGAAATAACAAGAAAATTACGGAACTAACACATCAAAATCTGATACATGATAACTGTTGCTTTCTTCTGTGAAATCAGAGTTCACTTAAACTTATTTTGACCACATAATATTTTCATTTTAGACTGGATGGAGATGAAACCGCAAAAACATGAACTGAATGAAGCAGAGGAGGAAAAGCAGAGCATCAAAACTCAAAGAACAAAAGATAATAAGCTGCACATTTGCTCTCAGTGTGGAAAGTGTTTCACACAAAAAGGAAACCTTAACAGACACATAAGAATTCACACTGGAGAGAAACCGTTTACATGCACTCAGTGTGGAAAGAGTTTTTTCCAAGCATCAAGTCTCAGTAATCATCTACGCATTCACTCTGAAGAAAAACAGTGTGATCAGTGTGGTAAAGATTTTCATTCATCATCACATCTAAAACAACACCTGAAAGTTCATTCAGATGAGAGGCCTCGCTTGTGTTCTTTCTGTGGAAAGAGTTTTTCAAGGCTTTATAGTTTTAATCTGCACCAGAAAATACATAATGAAGTGAGAGATCATGTGTGTTGTGACTGTGGGAAGAGCTTTATTAGAGCTGACTGTTTGAAACTGCACCAAAGAATTCATACTGGAGAAAAACCTTACAAGTGCTCATGTTGTGAAAAGAGTTTTGCTCGTTCTAAGAGCCTAAAATCACATGAGCGAGTTCATACCGGAGAGAAGCCGTACTACTGTACTCAGTGTGGAAAGAGTTTTTCTCAAGCAACAGCTCTCAGAATTCATCTGCGCATTCACTCTGGAGAAAAGCCATTTAACTGTGATCAGTGTGATAAAAAGTTTATTTCATCATCACATTTAAAAAAACACCTAAACGTTCATTTAGATGAGAGGCCTTATGTGTGTTCTTACTGTGGAAAGGGTTTTTCATGGCTGAACAATTTTAGACAGCACCAGAAAACACATAATGAAGTGAAAGATCATGTGTGTTGTTACTGTGGGAAGAGCTTTAATAGAGCAGGCAATCTGAAACAGCACCAAAGAATTCATACTGGAGAAAAACCTTACAAGTGCTCATCTTGTGACAAGAGTTTCACTCATTCTGGATCCCTGAAATCACATGAGCGAGTTCATACTGGAGAGAAGCCGTACCACTGTACTTAGTGCACTTGTGTAAAAATATGTTGTAAGTGAGCAGCATTTGTTAAATACATTCAAGTAAATAGTGTGAGATAAAAAAAATGTTGTCCTAAAAGAACTATCATTTTGCCATATTGGTTAAAAAAACAAATGCTTGGAAAACTATCAAGACTTAAAAGTTAAAGCTTCACCAGTCCACAACTCTATAAAGTCATTGTTGTAGTTTATTTCCATTAGGATGGATTGTGTGTAAATAGGTCTTTCTTGAATTAGATAAATTCATGTCATTTTCTTATTTACTAAGTGTACTAAATTGTCTTCTGGGAGTACTTGTAATTTTGAGAAATAAAACAGAAAGAAGATCTTGTCTTGTGCGTGTTTGTGTTTCTTTAACTTGTTTATCTCCCCCCCCCCCCNCCCCCCCCCCCCTCTCTTTTTCTTTTTTCGTGAGTGATACCTGTTGAAATAGTCACAAGGAATTGAAAGGAAAAATGAAATTGTGGGATTACAAAATTAAGAACCTGTTTAAGATCTGCTGATCCTACATCCTGACATAACATCACATGACAAACTGAGGTGAAATACATTGTATTTAGCATTTTAAACGGTTCACCCAAAAATGAAAATCCTGACATTAATTACTCACCCTCATGTCGTTCCAAAACCCTAAGACTTTTGTTCATCTTCGGAACGCAAATGAAGATCTTTTTGATGAAATCTGAGAGATTTCTGTCCCTCCATAGAGTGAGACTTAATGACTGCAGCGATCAAACGTCACGTTCTTAATAAACAATCCTGTTGAAGATAAACTGAGTCTCCGAATGCCTGTTGCATAAAGCTGGTTGAACAAACTTTGAGTTTTAGAGTAGGTTTAGAGTTGACAAATCCAACCCGGTTTAGATCAGGTTCAACAGTCTCACAACGCTCGGTATAAACATTCTCTTTCAACTTAGTTTTAATCCAGAGTTTGGCCTTAGTTCACCCCAAAATGAAAGTTCTGCCATTACTCACCCTCAAGTTCATTCAGATGAGAGGCCTTATGTGTGTTCTTTCTGTGGAAAGTTTTTCATGGCTGCGTCAATTTAAAGGGTTAGTTCACCCCAAAATGTAAATTTTGCCATTAATTACTCACCCTTGTGTTATTCCACAACCATTAGACCTTCGTTCATCTTTTGTACACAAATGATTTTTAATGAAATCTGGGAGCTTTCTGTCTCTCAACAGAGATCCAATGCAACTACCACTTTCAAGGTCTAGAAAGGTAGTAAAGACATCATAAAAGTACTCTATGTGACTCCAGTGGTTAAACCTCATTTTTATGAAGAGCTTTGTTTGTGCAAAAAAAAGAACATAGTTTACCACTATTTACGAAAAAATTTATCTGCAACGCGCTTTTACGTGAATATCATGACGCATACGTGTTGTTCACGTGGCGCAAATTAAGTTTTTTTTAAAAGTAAATAATTTTTTCTTTTGCACAAACAGAGCTCTCGCATTGCTTCATAAAACTGAGTTTAAACCTCTGGATTCACATGGAATATTTTAATGATATCTTTCCTGGACCTTGAAAGTAGTAGTTGCGTTGGATCTCTATAAATGGACAGAAACCTCCTAGGATTTCATTAAAAATATTAAATTAAAACAACATTTTCAAATGTGTCCGGATTAATGTAGGTTTAGCTAGATGCTATTAATTTGTAACCATCAAAATGTTCTATATTTGAACTAAATTAAAGGCACCATATGTGTTTGCTGTTAAAGTAATCCAGTATCATGCATGTTCAACTTTTTTTGATTTTTCCAGATCTGGTCCTGTGTGCGTCAGTATCACACAGTGATCACAGTTCACACCTGCAGTGAAGCTCCTCCCACAACAATTCACCAATAAATACTGGGAATATTCACCTCATCCTACAAGAGAAGGACAAACTCCAGGTGTAGCAGCTGAAATCTGTGTGACTGTTAAAGATGGAGTTTATTAAAGAGGAGATTGAAGACATGAGTGATCCAGAACCATCCAGAATAAAACATGAAGATACTGAGGAACAAATAGGTTGGTGTCCATTCTTGATTCTTCATTGTTGACAGTTAAGAAACATTCAGGTAACACAGCTTCAGTTCAACAGACTGGGTGATAAATGATACGGAAAATGCATCTAAATGGTCATAATCTTGAATAGCTTTTGTTATCCACATTTTAAACGGATTAACAAGAAAGTGACAGAACTAAACTTTGGCACATTAAAGATCTGATACTTGATCCTCTGTTGCTTTTTTCCTGTTAATTCAGAGTTCATTTGAATTTATTTTAACCACATAATATTTTCATTTCAGACTGGATGGAGATGAAACTGCAAAAACATGAACTGAATGAAGCAGAGGAGGAAAAGCAGAGCATCAAAACTCAAAGAACAAAAGCTAAAAAGCCGCACACCTGCTCTCAGTGTGGAAAGAGTTTCAGACAAAAAGGAAACCTTAAGATACATATGAGAATTCACACTGGAGAAAAACCGTTTACATGCACTCAGTGTGGAAAGAGTTTTTCTCAAGCATCAGGTCTCAGGAATCATCTGCAGGTTCACTCTGGAGAAAAACCATTTAACTGTGATCAGTGTGGTAAAGATTTTAATTCATTATCAAATCTAAAACAACACCTTAAAGTTCATTCAGGTGAGAGGCCTTATGTGTGTTCACTATGTGGAAAGAATTTTTTATGGCTGCGTCATTTTAAACTGCACCAGAAAACACATAATGAAGTGAGAGAGCATGTGTGTTGTGAATGTGGGAAGAGCTTTACTACCCCTGCCCATTTGAAAAATCACCAAAGAATTCATACTGGAGAAAAACCTTACAAGTGCTCATCTTGTGACAAGAGTTTCGCTCGTTCTGAAAGCCTGACAGTACATGAGCGAGTTCATACTGGAGAGAAGCCGTATCACTGTACTCAGTGTGGAGAGAGTTTCAAATGTACTAGAGCTCTCAGTTATCATCTGCTCCGTCACTCTGGAGAAAAGCCATTTAACTGTGATCAGTGTGGTAAAAAGTTTATTTCATCATCACATTTAAAACAACACCTGAAAGTTCATTTAGATGAGAAGCCTTATGTGTGTTCTTTCTGTGAAAGGAGTTTTTCATGGCTAAAAAGTTTTAAACAGCACCAGAAAATACATAATGAAGTGAGAGATAAAAGAATTCAGTCTGGAGAAAAACCTCACACATGCTCACATCATGTATGTTGTGATTGTAGGAAGAGCTTTACTAGAGCTGACTATCTGAAACAGCACCAAAGAATTCATACTGGAGAAAGACCTTACAAGTGCTCATATTGTAACAAGAGTTTCACTCAGTCTGCACACCTGAAATCACATGAGCGACTTCATACTGGAGAGAAGCCGCACCGCTGTACTCAGTGTGGAGAGAGTTTTAAACATTTATCAAGCCTTCACAGTCATATGAATGTATGTTGCAAGTGAGCAAAATTTGTTGGAAAGCTTGGAAAAGTACAAATACTTACAAGTTGAAGCTTCACCAGTCATCCACTCTATAAAGTATAAAGTCATTGTTGTAGTTTATTTCTGTCAGGATGGGATGTATGTAAATAGGTCTTTCTTGAATTAGATAAATTCATGTCAGTTTCTTATTTACTAAGTGTACTATTGTCTTCTGATAGTACTTGCAAATAAAACAAACATTGTCTTGATTGATCTATTTAATGAACACAGAGAATTATTTAGTTTTAATCACATGAATGTGTTTAAACATTATTTCTTAATACTGTGATAAATATGTTTGGGATATACAGTATTATTGTTAACTAAATGATCAGGTCTTGTATCATACATTGGAGAGGTTGGGTTTTATCCTTCATTAATGACTGCTTAGGAACAAAGTAGTACCAAAGCTTCAGATAGGGCTAAGCAAAAAAAGTTTTTTTCTTCTTTTTTTTTTTCACTCATTAGGTGAGAAAATAACCTCACTGTCCCATTTGACCTTATGCCCAAATCACCCTTAATTCACCCTACATAGTGATACGTGTCTGAGGATATAAAGAAAGCAGACTATTGTCTGTGTAATACTGTGTTTTGTTGCATGCATTTGTCAACCAATGCAATGAATAGTATCAACTTTATTATGGCAACTCTAACCAAGTTCACTTTCTTCCTTTACTAGATTTTAAAGGCCTCTAAAGTTGATTAATGTCATATATCTCCAAAATGCTGCAGTAAAATGGTTTCATAAGAGGGCATCCTCTATAAGAACTGGCCATTATTTTTATGTGCTTAATGGAAACAGACCATTTATAGGCCTCTGAAGTAATATAATGTGACATATCTTCAAAACGCTGCAGTGAAATGTTTTCATACAAGCTACGCATATAGTATGGGACGTTCCCTATAAGAACTGGCCGTTGTTTTTTCTGCTTATTAGAAATGAGTTTTTAATAGGTGTATAAAGTGGAATAATGTCATATCTCCAAAAGGCTGCAGTGAAATGGTTTCATATGAGGTAAGCTATGCATATTGTATGGGACAATGAATGCAAGAATAACTGAGTCAGTCATGCATACAGTATGTAGTTTAAATGCATTTAAAGGGTTAGTTCACCCAAAAATGAAAATTCTGTCATTAATTACTCATGTCATTCCACACCCATAAGACCTTTTGTTCCTCTTTGAAATATTATATTTAGTATAATATTTTGATGACATCCCAAAGCTCTCTGACTCCTCAATAGACAGTAATTTAACCACCATTGTCAAGGTCCAGAAAGGTAAACCCTCTGGGGTCTAAGGATTTTTGGGGCCCTGGAGAAGTTTTGACATGCCCTGACATTTGTGCTTTTTTCAGTTGTTCATAAACATATAAATGGCACAAGTGTCATTACACTGTATTCAGCACAAACTAGGCTACCATAATATGTGAGGAACATGTATGTACATGTTTGTATTTTTGAAGGAATAATGTTTATGCGTGGTTATTGAAAAAACAAAAAACTTAAGTCACTGAAATAAGGCCAAAAAAAGTATATTAAATCTTTGTTCATAAGGCTTCTGGGTATTGGAGGTTGTAGACTAGAGTTTTTGCTTCAGAATTATGTAAAAATTATGCTGCCTACTCCTTCATATAAAACAATATATTGATTTAGTTTTTGTAAGACAC
>RJVU01063374.1:1416074-1459592 GCA_003731715.1 Anabarilius grahami | reverse complement strand
CATTACAATAATCCACCCTGCTGGTGATGAAAGCATGAACAAGTTTCTCTAAGTCTTGACTGGAGACAAAGCATCTAATTCTTGCAATATTTTTGAGATGATAATATGCTGATTTAGTTATTGTCTTTACATGGCTACTGAAACTCAGGTCTGACTCCAAAATAAAACCAAGATTCCTGACTTGATTTTTAGTTGTTTGACATCTAGAGTGAAGGTATGCGTTCACTTTGAGAACTTCATCTTTGTTTCCAAATGCAATGACTTCAGTTTTGTCTCTGTTTAACTGAAGGAAGTTTAGGCACATCCAATTTTTTATTTCATCAGTGCATTGGCACAGAGAGTCAATGGGACTGTAGTCGTTGGGTGATAGGGCTAGGTAAATCTGGGTGTCATCTGCATAGCTGTGAAATGCACTTTGGTTCTTTCTCATTATTTGGCTCAGTGGCAGCATATATAGGTTGAACAGGAACGGTGCAAGTATTGAGCCTTGAGGGACTCCGCATGTCATGGATGTCCACTCAGACTTATGGAAACTGATACTTGCATAATAATCTCTCCCTTCTAAGTATGACCTGAACCATTTAAGGACCATCCCAGAAAGCCTGACCCAGTTTTCCAGCCTGAGGTCAAGTAGAACCAGCACTGACATTTTACCTGTATCGGTGTTTAGGAGAATATCATTTATTATCTTTATGAGTGCTGTCTCTGTGCTGTGATGCAGTCGGAAACCAGATTGAAAGTTGTTTTTTCAATGATCTTGCCTATTAAAGGAAGATTTGAGATTGGTCTGTAGTTGCTCAATATGGTGTTATCCAGATTGCACTTTTTCAGCAGGGGCTTAACAAACACATTTTTCAGGGAGTTTGGAAAGAAGTGAGGCATTTACCATTTCTAGGAGATCTGCTTTTAAACAGTTAAACACACTTTTGAAAAAAGATGTGGAAAGTGTGTCATGGGCGCAGATTGATGTTTTAAGGTGTACTGTTTCTTCCAAAATTTTACCATCAATTGCTTCGAAATCAGACATGATAGCTACTTTCTGAGGTTGTGATCTGATCTGTTTTACCCCAGTGCAGCTCAAGGATGTGCTGATCGCCTTTCTGAAATTATTGATTTTCTCAGAGAAGAAGGAAGTAAATTCACAGCATTTGCTGTCTGAGAGCATTTCACTGGGAATCTGACTTGGGAGATTTGTTAGTGTCTCTACAGTATCAAAAATAGTGTGGGTGTTGTATCTTTATAGATGTTAAGGTGGATTTCATACGCTCCCCTTTTCTGCATTGTCTTTTCATATTTTGCACTGCTGTTGAGTTTCTCCAAGGTGCTTTTTGTCTGCCACTTTTCTTCCTGACTTTCACAGGAGCAATTACATCAATAACATTCTTGACTTTTAAGTTAAAAGAATCAAGGAGAAAATGAACAGAGTCTGCAGATATGCTTGGTGTTAAAGATATAGCCTTCATAAACAGCACACTAGTGTTCTCATTTAATCATAACTTTTTGACCGAGATAGATCTAGCTTCAACAGTAGGAGAGATCAATATATCAAACAAAATACACAAATTATCAGATAGTGCTACATCTTTAATAACAATGGATGAAATATTTAGACCTCTGCTGATAAGAAAATCTAGAGTGTCCACGATTGTGTGTGGGTCCATGTACATGCTGAGTCAGATCAAAAGTATTCAAAACAGTTATGATTTCCTTTGCCATATTGAATTCTGCATTATCTATGTGGATGTTAAAGTCCCCAGTGATAGCAAAACAGTCAAACTCTGAGGAAACTGTTGTTAACAGTTCTGTAAAGTCCTCAACAAAGGCTGGAGAGTATTTTGGAGGCCTGTAAATAACGATAAGTAGAATGCGTGGAGCACCTTTTAACACGTGACTCAGATATTCAAAAGACAAGTAATCACCAAATGACACTTGCTTGCATTCTTTACATCTTTAAATAGAGCAGCTACACCTCCACCTCTCCTAACAGCTCTGTAGACACTCATAAAAGTAAAGTTAGGAGGAGCTGTTTCATAGAGGATTGTTGCACTGCAGCTGTCTTCTAGCCACGTTTCATTTAGAAGCATAAAATCTAGGTTGTTTGTGGTTAAGTTGTTGACTAGAAGTGATTTATTTTTAAGTGAAGTGAAGTGACATGTGGCCAAGTATGGTGACCCCTACTCGGAATTTGTGCTCTGCATTTAACCCATCCAAGTGCACACACACAGCAGTGAACACACACACCGTGAACACACACCCGGAGCAGTGGGCAGCCATTGCTGCGGCGCCCGGGGAGCAGTTGGGGGTACGGTGCCTTGCTCAAGGGTCTCACCTCAGTCGTGGTATTGAGGGTGGGGAGAGCGCTGGACATTCACTCCCCTCACCGACAATCCCTGCCGGACCTGAGACTCGAACCCATGACCTTTGGGTTACAAGTCCGACTCTCTATCCATTAGGCCACGACTGCCCCAGTGAGCGGATGTTTAAAAGGGCTAACTTAACAGTCTTACTTTCTGTCTCCACGGTAATCTTAGTTTGACGTGTAATAGGCAGCAGATTAGTTTGGTTTGCCAAACGGCTTGAGAAGGCCTTAGGCTTTCTATCATGTAGTAAAACAGAAATAGAGAAAGCAACAGGCACACTGGGTTCCTGCTTGTTCTGTAAACATTTGACAAAGTGCACCTCAGTCATTTCCTGCTGGTATTGAGAATTGAACTCACAATCTTCAGGCTACCAGTCTGATTCTCTGACCATTAGGCCATGATTTCCTATTAACTAAATTAAAGGCACCATATGTGTTTAAAGTAATCCATAAATTCGGTAACATTTTTTAAATTTTTTTCCCCAGATCTGGTCCTGTGGGTGTCAGTATCAAAGTGATCACAGTTCACGCCTGAAGTGAAGCTCCTCCCACAACAATTCAGCAATAAATACTGGGAACATTCACATCATCCTACAAGAGAAGGACAAACTCCAGGTGTAGCAGCTGAAATCTGTGTGACTGTTAAAGATGGAGTTTATTAAAGAGGAGATTGAAGACATGAGTGATCCAGAACCATCCAGAATAAAACATGAAGATATTGAGGAACAAATAGGTTGGTGTCCATTCTTGATTCTTCATTGTTTACTGATGAGAAACATTAAGGTAACAAAGCTTCAGTTCAACAGATTTAGTGGCTGTGAAATAATTAGCAAAATAGAGATAGTGAAAATACATCTAAATGATCATAATTTTGAATAGCTTTTGGCATCCATTTTAAATGCATTAAGAAAATGAACACATCTGATACTTGATACTCTGTTGCTTTCGTCTGTTAAATCAGAGTTCATTTGAACTTATTTCAACCACATAATATTTTCTTTTTAGACTGGATGGAGATGAAACCACAAAAACATGAACTCAATGAAGCAGAGGAGGAAAAGCATAGCACCGAAATTCAAAGAACAAAAGATAATAAGCCGTACACCTGCCCTCAGTGTGGAAAAAGTTTCAGACAAAAAGGAAACCTTAAGACACACATAAGAGTTCATACTGGAGAGAAACCGTATACATGCACTCAGTGTGGAAAGAGTTTTGCTGGTGAATCAGGTCTCCGATATCATTTACGCATTCACTCTGGCGAAAAACCATTTAACTGTGATCAGTGTGGTAAAAATTTTAATTCGTCATCAAATCTAAAACAACACCTAAATGTTCATTCAGATGAGAGGCCTTATGTGTGTTTCTTCTGTGCAAAGAGTTTTTCACGGATGCGTCATTTTAAACTGCACCAAAAAACACATGATGAAGTGAGAGATCATGTGTGTTTTGAGTGTGGGGAGAGCTTTACTACATCTGCCCATTTAAAAAATCACCAAAGAATTCATTCTGCAGAAAGACATTACAAGTGCTCATATTGTGACAAGAGTTTCACTCGATCTGAAAACATGAAATCACATGAGCGAGTTCATACTGGAGAGAAGCCGTACTACTGTACTCAGTGTGTGAAAAGTTTCAAATGTAAAACTGATCTCAAGTATCATCTGCTCCGTCACGCTGGAGAAAAGCCATTTAACTGTGATCATTGTGGTAAAGAGTTCATTTCATCATCACATCTAAAACAACACCTGAAAGTTCATTCAGTTGAGAGGCCTTATGTGTGTTCTTTCTGTGGAAAGACTTTTTCAAGGATGAACAGTTTTAAACAGCACCTGAAAATACATGATGAAGTGAGAGATCATGTGTGTTTGGACTGTGGGAAGAGCTTTATTAGAGCTGACAATCTGAAACAGCATCAAAGAATTCATACTGGAGAAAAACCTTACAAGTGCTCATCTTGTGACAAGAGTTTCACTCAGTCTGCACACCTGAAATCACATGAGCGACTTCATACTGGAGAGAAGCCGTACTACTGTACTGAGTGTGGAAAGAGTTTCAAACATTTATCAAGCCTTCATACTCATATGAAAATATGTTGCAAGTGAGAAACAATTGTTTTCATGTCAAATACAAGTAAATAGTGTAAGATAAAAAGTGGAGTTTGTCCTAAAAGCACAATATCATTTAGTTCAGGGTTCATCAAATCCAGTCCTGGAGGGACACTGCGCTGCAGAGTTTAGCTCAAACCCTGATCAAACTCGCCTACCTGTGATTTGCTAGTGATCATGAAGACCTTGATTAGCTTGCTTTGGTGCGTGTGTTTAGGGTTGGAGCTAAACTTTGCAGGGCATTGGCCCTTCAGGGCAAGATTTGAGGAAGTCTGATTTAGTTCATTTTTTGTCAATTTGGTGAAGAGCTTGACGAACTATCAAGACTTAAAAGTTGAAGCTTAACCAGTCAACAACTCTTACAATGTAAATAAAGTTATTGTAGTTTATTTCTGTCAGGTTGAGTTGTGTGCTAAATAGGTCTTTCTTGAATTAGAGATATTTATGTCATTTACTTACTTACCCAGAGTAAGTAATTAATAATTCATGCAATTATGAGAAATAAAATAGAAACATTCTGTCTTAATTGATCTGTTTAATGAACAAAGAGAATGAGTTATATATTTTTAATCACAGTAATGAGTTTAAACAGTCTATCTTAATACTGTGATTACTATCTTTTGGATGTACAGTATTATTGTAAAATCAACTCAAATGAACAGGGGTCTCATTTATAAAACTGTTCGTAGATTTCATCCTAAAAGTGTATGTACGCGCAAAAGCTAGATTTTGCGTACGCACAAAAAAAATCAGATTTATAAAACCATGCGTACGCCAGATCCTGCGCACAAATCCCTTTATAAATCCCAGTCAGTGGAAGATTGTGCGTACGTGCATCTCCACCCCGTCTCCTCCACGAAATCACCATATATGGAGCTTACGACGCCTAGTTTTACTATGCATAACCTCATCTGCATATCATTTCCATGCATATTCCCATTCACGTGACACCATGGTTAACGCCATCAAAGGTACAAGACAATGGAAAATATTAGATATGGACTATAAATGCCATTTGTGCCACACATTCTATTGATAAAGATCATCCAATATCCTCTTTATGTTTTAGAATAAATATATCAAAATATCCATAAAAACAAAATTGTATTAAATACTTAAGATAAAGTTTTAGAATAGAGTCGATTCATTCATTTCCACTGGCCAAATAGTATTTTAATAGTTTTAAACAATTCGAATCAAATTCATGCAGTTTTGCTGAGAAGGTGAACATATCTTTTAGGAAGTTTATAGGCTATTTTTAGTGGAAACAGATAGGCCTACTTATTAATTGCAGTGTAATCGTCTGTCTCGGCGCATCTCTGACAAAGTATTTAAAAAAGAAAACATGCAAATCTTACCGTTTTCCTCATATTATATCCTTCAAAAGGTAATTGTTTGAAGATCCTTCACACGACATCAACACCTCCTGCAGCTGCGGTTATACAGTAAGATATTATCATTGGAACTAACCACCGAATCCAGCAGTGTCTTCCGTAATATCGAAGTTAAGTGTGCATCACTGATCATCGTTCTCGCTAAAATATTTTGTCATAACATCTGCAGTTTAGTTTAAAGAGGAATTATTGTGCTCCCAGCGCTCCTCACTGTCATTAAAACAGCGTGTCACAGGAAAAGTGATCGAAAGTAGCACATCTACTATCTGAATTCATATCACGTTTGTTTAACTTCTGCGTAATGTAATTTCAGTGCTTATCGGCAATAGTGAAAGTGTAATATTAATGTAAATGTTTATCAAATGAAAACGTGTTTCCACACGAGTTTAAATGATTCTTTTATTTATTTAAACTGTTATTGTGAACATGCACTGTATTTATGATTATGACTCATAATGAGGATTTGAAGTGGTTTTCCTTCATCTGCCGTCAGTCCCTCAGCTCACCATCGGTGTCGCCAAACTGCTCTGTCTCCAGAATGTTCGTACGCACGGCTTAAAGTTTGCTTAAAGGTGCGCACATTCTCCCGTCAAGTTTGTTTTTTATAGATCACAACCTTTGCGTGGGAACTGGCATATATGCACGTTTCCAGCCCCGTTTTGTGCGTACGCACGCTTTATAAATGAAAGTGAAAGTGAAGTGACATGTGGCCAAGTATGGTGACCCATACTCGGAATTTGTGCTCTGCATTTAACCCATCCAAGTGCACACACACACCGTGAACACACACCCGGAGCAGTGGGCAGCCAATGCTGCGGCGCCCGGGGAGCAGTTGGGGGTACGGTGCCTTGCTCAAGGGTCTCACCTCAGTCGTGGTATTGAGGGTGGGGAGAGCGCTGGACATTCACTCCCCTCACCGACAATCCCTGCCGGACCTGAGACTCGAACCCATGACCTTTGGGTTACAAGTCCGACTCTCTATCCATTAGGCCACGACTGCCCTAGGGGTCTCATTTATAAAACTTTGCGTAGATTTCATCCTAAAAGTGTACGTACGCGCAAAAGCTAGATTCTGCGTGCACGCACAAAAAAAATCTGATTTATAAAACCTTGCGTACGTCCCAGTCAGTGGAAGATTGTGCGTACGTGCATCTCCACCCTGTCTCCTCCCCGAAATCACCATATATGGAGCTTATGACGCCTAGTTTTACTATGCATAACCTCATCTGCATATCATTTCCATACATGTTCTCATCCACGTGACACCATGGTTAACATTTGTGCCATACACATTACATTGCTAAAAATCATCCAATATTCTTATGTTTTAGAATAAATATATCAAAATATGCATAAAACAAAATTGTATTAAATACTTAAGATAAAGATTTTAGAATAGAGTCGATTCATTCATTTCCACTGGCCAAATAGTATTTTAAATGTTTTAAACAATTCGAATCAAATTTATGCAGTTTTGCTGATAAGGTGAACATATCTTTTAGGAAGTTTATAGGCTATTTTTAGTGGAAACGGATATGCCTACTTATTTATTGCAGTGTAAATACAATTGTCTTTCTCGGCGCTTCACTGAAGTATTTTAAAAAGGAAACGTGCAAATCTTACCGTTTTCCTCAAATTATATCCTTCATATACAAAGTGATCGAAAGTAGCACATCTACTGTCTAAATTCATATCACGTTTGATTAACTTCGGCGTAATGACTGCGTTATGTAATTTCAGCGCTTATCGCCATTAGTGAAAGTGTAACATTAATGTAAATGTGTATATCAAAATGAAAACGTGAGTTTCCATGCGAGTTTAAATGATTCTTTTATTTATTTAAACTGTTATTGTGAACACATGCACTGTATTTATGATTATGACTCATAATTAGGATTTAAAGTGGTTTTCCTTCATCTGCCGTCAGTCCCTCAGCTCACCATCGGTGTCGCCAAACTGCTCTCTCTCCAGAATGTGCGTACGCACAGCTCAAAGTTTGCTTAAAGGTGCGCACATTCTCCCGTCAAGTTTGTTTTTTATAGATCACAACCTTTGCGTGGGAACTGGCGTACGCACGTTTCCAGCCCCGCTTTATAAATGAGACCCCAGGTCTTGTAAAGGTTGGAGTTCATTTTTATTCTTCATTGCTAAGGAAACATAAAGTACCAAAGCTTCAGTCCACCAAAGCTGTGAACAGTGGTGAACGAAGAGCAAATGTGGAATGTTTTCTCCAAATGCTGTATATTTACAGAGTATTTAAATGTGATTAATATGCCAATTTACAGAAGATCTCAGACATCACCCTGTTATTTCTGCCAGACTATTGACAAGAATGAAACAAGCCTTTCAGTGTGAACAGGAGAGTATGCGGTGTAAATGAAGTAAACTTCTGGGCTCAGACTTGGAAATCCCATGTTTTTCTATCCAGGATCAGGGAATCCATTTTACTTTTGTGTCAGTTTTTCCAAAGCAAAATTACATTGGATCAGCCTTATCCAGATACACACATTTTAGGATTACCAAATCTGGATTACAAGTGCTCCAAATGGGCTTGCGTTTCACATTGCAATGTGAATGTGCGGTCACTCACTTTAAGTGTTGCTTGAAGAGAAAGTAAGCAACATAAACATCTGGACAGAACTATCTAATAGTAACTAATTCATATATTTATTTTCGGCCAGATAGAAGTGATGAAGCAAAGACACAAACTTAATAAAGTGGTGGAGAAATGTGACAACATGTGAAATTGTCCATTCAGTGAAATATTACTATCGGGCTGAAATTTATCTGGACCTATTCTGTGAGCCAACCAAGAATATTTTGCTGCGTACAACTGCTTAGAAACTTTTATTTTAATTTCATCATACCTCTACCACCAACTTTTCAAAAAGACTTGTTTTTTTCCCGTTATCCAAATATTGTTATTTAGTCCCTCTATCATCTCCTGCATTCCTAAGAACTGAAGGATTGTATTTGCACTGTCTATCGTTTGTAGTCTATACTCGCCTGTTTTGGACACTATTCAATAAAGCGTTGTGTTGTTATTCACCTATCTCTCTCTTGAGTCTGATATCTCCTGACACATTTTTTTGGGGGGGGAAATAAGGTTGTTACAATACCAATTTTTTAGATACCAGTGAACTTTTACTATTCTCAGTACCACAGCAAAAACGAATGTAAGTAAAAAGGTCTCAAGCAATTATTCAAGACAAGTAAACAGTAATTAAATAAGAACAAATGACAAGCAATAGGACAAATAAATACAATAGAGCAAATATACAAATTAAATAAAGAGTGCTAATTTTTTCAGGTAGATCTACCTAACAGAATTAAGGAGTAATACTGACGACGCTCTCTAATAATGAACTGCACTTATACAGCATTTATTAGTCCTTAATGTTAATTTCAACATTTATTAATACATTATTAGAATCTTGTTAACATTAATGCACTGTGAACTAACATGAACAAACAATGAACAACTGTATTTTCATTACCTAACATTAGCGAATTTGAGTAAATACAGTAACAAATGTATTGCTCATGGTTAGTTCATGTTAGTTAATACATTAACACAAGTTTAACTAATGAACCTTATTGTAAAGTGTTACATTCTCATTTTAGACCTTCGGTTGGCAGATAATTTTATGACATAAAAGTTTAAAAAGTGAAGCCTAAAAATTATTGAAGTTTAAGTTGAAGTGTGAAAATGAACATTGTTTTATATAAAATATATATATTTTTAAACATGTTGAACTCTAAAACTGCTAGAAAATCAAAGCTATAAATCTAAATAAAATTAGTTGATTGGCAAAATGTATTCAAAATACAAAAATACTAAACTTAAATGCATTTAAATACAAATTACATTTGATATTTTCAAAGTCTTTAAAAATACAAAATATAAAAAAACAACATAAGCACACATAAATTGAAAATATGAGCAGAAAACATGATTTTGTGTGTGATTTGGATAACTTTGAATTCATGTTTCAGTTTTGTGCAATATAGTTTTAGATGTGTTTAAAGTTTTGATTCATGCTTTTTTTTTTTAGAATCATTTTTAAATTTTTGATTCACACTCAATATTTTTGATCTGCCTCTTAGTGCTCCACACTCCAGTCCAATCGGTGGCGGTAATGAGCCGGTAAGTTGGTTTGCCAACCGCCTTTAAACATCAATAGTAGAAGAAAAAGAAGCAGCTAACAGTAGTACGCTTTTGTTGTCACCATGGTTGTCACAGAGAGAAATGCTACTGGATTAAATACTTAAGGAATAATTATTAAATAACATATTGATGCATTAATGTGTGGTAAAAGGTCCCCAGCATGTCAGGTATGTAGCGCTGTTTTTTTAATTGAATAATGTTGCGAAACGGACCAAACCATAAAATTGACGTTGGATGTTCTACACATTGTCAGCCAAGAAAAATGTCAGGAGATTCTTATTGAAAATGTATAATTGTAAAAAAAAAGCTACCCTATTTGAAAATTATTATAACTTAATTGAACACTCATGTTTAACCTTAAACCTTTTGCAGTGAGGATATAGCGTTTAGGCCAGGTAGGGACCGTCTACAAAGTACACGTGGAAGGAAAAAACGTGGGGATAAACAAACAAATAACAGATGGTTCTCGACATTTGTCACATCTTTCAAACCTAACAGCTCTAGCTCTTTTGTTTCATTTGGGAAACTGCCATTTAATGCCACACTCTGTGTGTCTTTCTATATATATAAAAAAATCGTGTTACAGATTCCTAAAAAAACCAACTCAAATCACCTTTATTTCTTACTGTCAAAGCAGCTTCACAGAAATAGCCAGAAAAATAATGTGTTAATATCAGAGTTCTTAAGTTATGAAACAAATTTACAAATCCACAGCTCTAAAAACACAGTCATTATTCAAATCTACGGAGGAGGATTAGGGCCAAGCAATAATAAAAAAATAAAACCATCTCGAGATTAAAAGTTGTTAAATTTCGAGAAAAAGGTCGAGATAAAATGTTGAGAATAAACTCATTAAATTATGAGGAAAAAAGTCGTTAAATTACGAGATCAAATTCGTTAAATTATGAGAAAAATGTCGTTAAAATTCTAGAAAAAAGTCGAGATAAAATGTTGAGAATAAGCTCGTTAAATTACGGGGAAATAAACGTGTTAAATTTCGAAAAAAAACTAGTTAAATTACGAGAAAAAACTCATAAAAGGTCGAGATAAAATGTTGAGAATAAACTCATTAAATTACGAGAACAAATTCGCTAAATCTCGAAATTTAACAACATTTTTCTCATAATTTAACGAATTTGTTCTCGTAATTTAACGACTTTTTTCCCATAATTTAATGACTTTATTCTCAACATTTTCTCGACTTTTTTCTCGAAATTTAACGACTTTTTTTCTCGCAATTTAACGAGTTTATTCTCAACATTTTATCTCGACTTTTTTCTTGAAATTTTACGAGTTTTTTCTCGTAATTTAACGAGTTTATTGTCAACATTTCATTTAGACTTTTTTCTCGAAATTTAACAACTTTAATCTTGAGATGGTTTTATTTTTTCATTATTGCTTGGCCCTAATCCTCTTCCGTACAAATCTATTTGGTTCAATATTAATTTAATTTAGTTCAGTAAGTGTCAATCTTGCAACGTTCAGTTGGGATACATGCTCAATTCAACAATAAAGCTAGCCTGACGTGGTCATACTCAATTCTAGTCAGAATATGAGTCTGATACTGCTCCATTGGGCTTTGATTATGGGAGCGTATTTCAACCGATCCAGGAAAGACCTCAATTGGATAGACCTACAACCAATCAGAGCTACAGAGTAAGTGACGTGTGTTGAGCGACGCATAGTTGTCAACAGAACTCAACTGCACACAAATTGAGCATGACCACGTCAGGCTAGCACATCTTTCCCACCGACAAATGCCTTGATGGCGGTCCTCTGTTCCTCTTTTAAAATTATGTCGTCTATAACGGACGCGATGGCGGAATCTACACATCTCAGTTCTTCAGGTTCTTCAGCACCAGCCATCATTGTTGTAAACTAATTCAACCCAAGCGCTCTTTGATGACGTGGCTGATTACGTTTCTGGTGATAATCTGTCAATCATCGCCCTGACAATGTGATTGGTCCGAACAGTTTCTGTTCGGGCATAATTACTCCTCTACGGATCGAGTCCAGACCGAACTCCCCGACCTCAAAATTTTGTGGGCGGGGCTAAGTTCGGCTGGCATCCAGGCTACAATAAAGCAGCACTATAAAAAACATTAGTGTCATTATTCAGCTCAGTTCAGTCAGTACTATTATAGTGCAAAGTTAATCAATTATGTTCAAGCTTAATTCAGCTACAAGCAGCTCTACAGAAGGCAAAAATTATTCAGTTCAATGTCAATTCAGTTCAATAATAGTGCTTTTGTTGCAGAGTTTATCAATTATGAAACAACTCTGAATCAGCTATTATGCACCTTTACTGATATTACTAAATAATAAGAGGTTGTATTTCAATATGCATTCTTATGCGATCTTGCGTCGTGTTCTCACTCATCATCATCATCAGCCGTCGAAGTTCAGTTCCAATACTCAAGAACGCAAGAACAGAGGAAGTTTGAAAGTCACCGGATGTGTTCTTGATATCGAGGATGCATCGAATGCAGACTTGAGAGAATCGAACCGTTAAAAGTCCCAGAAGACGCTCTGGGCGGTCGACATACGGAAGCCTGCAAAGCTTTAAATTTCTCGTTCTCACTTATGAGATTCCCGTTAAAAGTAGGGCTGCACGATAATGGTTAAACTGATATTCACGATTATTTTTGCTCAAAATGATAATCACGATTATTAATCACGATTATTCTATCAAAAAGGGTAATGTAGTTATGGCTATTTTGCAAGTTCTTTACCAACCTACACTTCACCCAAAAGACCTGTAGGTGGCACACTAACTTCATTTAACCAACTATGATAACTTTGTTAGATGGTAAATCAATACAAAACATGGTTTTGGTGAACGCTGTATTCACATTAGAGTTTTAAAGCAACACAAATCGTTTGCAAATTAGACAAAACAGATTCAGATTGCACTGCAAATTCATAAAGCAAAGAACAATGCTCTTTGATATAAAAAATATATCCCTGGCTATATATCATTTTCAACTGATTAACATTATAAAAACTGGTAAGTATATCCTTTTAAGGGAAAAGCTCTATTTGGGGGATTTAAGCTCTTTGCATCTGGCAACCACAAGCATATCCCAAAGACTAATATCGTGACGATTATTTAAAATCAATCGAGAGAAGCAGATATCGTTATCGCGATTAAAATACGATTAATCGTGCAGCCCTAGCTACGTCAAGATCAAGATTGCAGCACATCTCAATTCTCAAATGATGCGTTCTGTGTCCTTGCGTCCTTCCGAGTTCGTTCTTTCAAGGTCGCCTGGCAAGACCGGACTCCACGAGAATGCAAATCTGTTCTCTGCGTTCTTGGAATTGAGAAATAGCCAGAGACTTTTAAACCCCAACCACATTTCACAAGGTGTTTTATAGCAAGAGATCGTGATGGTGATATTCTGTTGTTTTGAGCGATGAGTGCCAGTGCATTTGAATAGTTCTTTTTAAAATTATGACACATGTCTACTGGTTATATGTGAGTTTGTTTGAGAATGAAGACTAACACAATTGAATCCCCAGCATGCACGTCCCAAAATTATCCTACTTTATGATATAGAATAGGACAGAAATCTTCACAAGTTCTATCTGCATATCCTAGTGGCTAGTTCCTAGATCTAAGTTCTTAGAACTATTCGGTGCGAAAGCCCTTGTGATTGACTGGAAGAAATTTGTCAACAGGTAGAGATTTTGGAATATGGTCTCTATAGCGGTTATGCTCACGTTACGCTGCTGTTCTGTATCGGTCACAAAAGCTTATCATTTACATGCGTTTTAAGCATTGCAGTTTAAAAACAAGTGATTTTAAACCATTGAAGCACAATAAGCTGCAAAAGATAACTCATTATCTGCTCATAAACCGTGTGAGTACTGAACTGAGTTCTTTTTGCCGCCTAAATGGGCTTCAATTGTTGTATACTTACATGTAGGGTCGGGCCGATAAATTATCTATCAAATCACGATAAATTTGATGTTGATAACAATAAGCTCTGGGCATTTTTACTCAATATGGATTAATCTAACAGCCGATCACACTGCAGAAATAAACACAACAACAGCCAATCAGTTTTAGATTGCATGTCAAAGTACACGCACATCTCTTACTGCACATTGTAAGCTAGTAAAATTCACGAGGTTAGTCAGTTATATACTCATTTGAACAGCACCACATGGACCATTTATCCACTAGGCTCAAAGTTCAGACAGCAGCGAGTGAGTAGTGAAGTGAAGTGAAGTGACATGTGGCCAAGTATGGTGACCCATACTCGGAATTTGTGCTCTGCATTTAACCCATCCAAGTGCACACACACAGCAGTGAACACACACACCGTGAACACACACCCGGAGCAGTGGACAGCCATTGCTGCGGCACCCGGGGAGCAGTTGGGGGTACGGTGCCTTGCTCAAGGGTCTCACCTCAGTCGTGGTATTGAGGGTGGGGAGAGCGCTGGACATTCACTCCCCTCACCAACAATCCCTGCCGGACCTGAGACTCGAACCCATGACCTTTGGGTTACAAGTCCGACTCTCTATCCATTAGGCCACGACTGCCCCAACTGAGTAGATGCGTTACTCTCTGATTGGTCTCGGTCACTTGACCTCTAAAGAGCCTTATGAGATCCAGTGTTTTTTCTTTATATATACATTTGCTTATGCAATTTATGTAGAATTTATTATTTCTATTGTTTCTAAATGTGATTTCTAGGGCTACATTAAGCACGTCATTTGTATCAGACAAACTACAGGATCGTCACTTTATTTGATAATCACTTATTGATGTTTTTTTTTATGTTTTATCCTTCAGGTTAAAGTACACGAGTAAAGCATAACTAGCTAAAGAAACCATACCTGCAAAATCGTCTCTCTTTTGACATTGAAATACGCAAGTCATGTGATTAGTGCTGATCAGAGGAGTTTTTATTTGAATGTATATCTGAAGGGAAATTACTGTTTTCAGAAAAGTTTTGATCGCATCTTCTTTTTACCTTTCTTCAGTATTGTGCCTAATAAAGTAGTGTTTATATGCACAGCGCTGCTTGTGTTCAGGAGTAACCACTGTATTTCTGCTTTTCCATAAGACACCATATGTGTTTGCTGTTAAAGTAAACCAGTATAAATTCAGTAACTTCTTTTTGATTTTTCCAGATCTGGTCCTGTGGTTGTCAGTATAACACAGTGATCACAGTTCACACCTGCGGTGAAGCTCCTCCCACAACAATTCACCAATAAATACTGGGAATATTCACATCATCCTACAAGAGAAGGACAAACTCCAGGTGTAGCAGCTGAAATCTGTGTGACTGTTAAAGATGGAGTTTATTAAAGAGGAGATTGAAGACATGAGTGATCCAGAACCATCCAGAATAAAACATGAAGATACTGAGGAACAAATAGGTTAGTGTTCATTCTTGATTCTTCATTATTGTCTGCTGAGAAACATTAATGTAACAAAGCTTCAGTTCAACAGATTTGGTGGCTGTGAAGAAATGAACAAATTAGAGATGTTAAATGCTACAGAAAATGCATCTAAATGGTCATAATCTTGAATAGCTGTTGTCGTCCACATCTACAACTTATTTTAAACTCATAATATTTTCATTTTAGACTGGATGGAGATGAACCCGCAAAAACATGAACTGAATGAAGCAGTGGAGGAAAAGCAGAGCATCAAAACTCAAAGAACAAATGCTAAAAAGCCGCACACCTGCACTCAGTGTGGAAAGAGTTTCAGACAAAAAGGAAACCTAAATAAACACATGAGAGTTCACACTGGAGAGAAACCGTATACATGCACTCAGTGTGGAAAAAGTTTTTCACAATCATCTGGTCTCAGTGATCATCTACGTGTTCACTCTGGAGAAAAACCATTTAAATGTGGTCAGTGTGATAAAGTTTTTATTTCTTCATCAAATCTCAAACATCACCTGAAAGTTCATTCTAATGAGAAGCCTTATGTGTGTTCTTTCTGTGGAAAGAGAATTTTATGGCTGCGTCATTTTAAAGCGCACCAGAAAACACACAATGAAGTGAGAGATCATGTATGTTTGGACTGTGGGAAGAGCTTTACTAGAGTTGACAATCTGAAACAGCACCAAAGAATTCATACTGGAGAAAAACCTTACAAGTGCTCATATTGTGACAAGAGTTTCTGTCGTTCTGAAAAACTGAAATTACACGAGCGAGTTCATACTGGAGAAAAGCCGTACCACTGTACTCAGTGTGAGAAGAGTTTCAAATGTAAAACTGATCTCAAGTATCATCTGCGCATTCACTCTGGAGAAAAACCATTTAACTGTGATCATTGTGGTAAAAATTTTATTACATCATCACATCTAAAACGACACCTGAAGGTTCATTTACATGAGTTTATTAAAGAGGAGATTGAAGACATGAGTATTTCAGAACCATCCAGAATAAAACATGAAGATACTGAGGAACAAATAGGTTGGTGTTCATTCTTGATTCTTCATTGTAGACTGCTGAGAAATATTGAGGTAACAAAGCTTCAGTTCAACAGATTTGGTCGCTGTGAAGAAATGAACAAATTAGAGATGTTAAATGCTACAGAAAATGCATCTAAATGGTCATAATCTTGAATAGCTGTTGTCATCCACATTTTACAATGTATTTTAACCTCATAATATTTTCATTTTAGACTGGATGGAGATGAAACCGCAAAAACATGAACTGAATAAAGCAGTGGGGGAAAAGCAGAGCATCAAAACTCAAAGAACAAAAGATAAGCTGCACACCTGCTCTCAGTGTGGAAAGAGTTTCAGACAAAAAGGAAACCTAAATGCACACATGAGAGTTCACACTGGAGAGAAACCGTATACATGCACTCAGTGTGGAAAGAGTTTTTCACAATCATCTGGTCTCAGTAAACATCGACGTGTTCACTCTGGAGAAAAATCTTTTAAATGTGATCAGTGTGATAAAGATTTTATTTCTTCATCACATCTAAAACAACACCTGAAAGTTCATTCAGATGAGTTTATTAAAGAGGAGATTGAAGACATGAGTATTTCAGAACCATCCAGAATAAAACATGAAGATACTGAGGAACAAACAGGTTGGTGTTCATTCTTGATTCTTCATTATTGTCTGCTGAGAAATATTAAGGTAACAAAGCTTCAGTTCAACAGATTTGGTGGCTGTGAAGAAATGAACAAATTAGAGATGTTAAATGCTACAGAAAATGCATCTAAATGGTCATAATCTTGAATAGCTGTTGTCGTCCACATCCACAACTTATTTTAACCTCATAATATTTTCATTTTAGACTGGATGGAGATGAAACCGCAAAAACATGAACTGAATGAAGCAGAGGAGGAAAAGCAGAGCATCAAAACTCAAAGAACAAAAGATAAGCTGCACACCTGCACTCAGTGTGGAAAGAGTTTCAGACAAAAAGGAAACCTAAATGCACACATGAGAGTTCACACTGGAGAAAAACCGTATACATGCACTCTGTGTGGAAAGAGTTTTTCACAGTCATCTGGTCTCAGTAATCATCTACGTGTTCACTCTGGAGAAAAACCTTTTAAATGTGATCAGTGTGATAAAGATTTTATTTCTTCATCACATCTAAAACAACACCTGAAAGTTCATTCAGATGAGAAGCCCTATGTGTGTTCTTTCTGTGGAAAGAGTATTTTATGGCTGCGTCATTTTAAAGCTCACCAGAAAACACACAATGAAGTGAGAGATCATGTATGTTTGGACTGTGGGAAGAGCTTTACTAGAGTTGACAATCTGAAACAGCACCAAAGAATTCATACTGGAGAAAAACCTTACAAGTGCTCATATTGTGACAAGAGTTTCTGTCGTTCTGAAAAACTGAAATCACATGAGCGACTTCATACTGGAGAAAAGCCGTACCACTGTACTCAGTGTGAGAAGAGTTTCAGATCTAAACACGATCTCAAATATCATCTGCACATTCATTCTGGAGAAAAACCATTTAACTGTGATCAGTGTGGTAAAAATTTTATTACATCATCACATCTAAAACGACACCTGAAGGTTCATTTAGATGAGAAGCCTCACTTGTGTTCTCTCTGTGGAAAGAGTTTTTCAAGTCTTTATTATTTTAAACTGCATCAGAAAACACATACTGAAGTGAGAAATCATGTGTGTTGTGACTGTGGGAAGAGCTTTACTAAAGCTGGCTGTCTAAAACAGCACCAAAAAATTCATTCTGGAGAAAAACTTTACAAGTGCTCATATTGTGAAAAAAGATTCACTCAGTCTGCACACGTGAAAAAACATGAGCGAGTTCATACTGGAGAGAAGCCGAACTAATGTACTCTGTATGGGAAGGATTTTAAACATTTGTCAAGCCTTTCCACTCATCTGAAAAAAATGTTGCAGTTTCAATGTCAAATACATGCAAGTAAATTAGTGAGATAGAATATGGAAAAGCACAATATCAGTTTAATTTTGTGAATTTGGTGAAAAGCTTGGAAAACTAGAAAGACTTAAATGAGTTAAAGCTTCACCAGTCAACTGTAAATAAAGTCGCTGTTGTAGTTTATTTCTGCGCTAACTAGGTGTCTTTCTTCAATTAGATATATTTGTGTAATTTATTTAGTTTCTAAATTGACTTTATTGTATTGTATGTTATGAAAAATTAAACCGAAACAACATTTTGTCTTGATTAATCTGTTTAATGAACAAAGAGAATGAGTTATATAGTTTCAATCACATTATTGAGTTTAAACATCTTCAGTGATTAATATCTTTGGGATGTACATATTGCAAAATCAACTCAATTCATCAGGTCTTATATAATACAAAGAGGTTGTTAACTGCTTAGGAACAATTAAGGTTTTTCAAAGCAAAATTGTATTAGATCACCCTGATCCACATACACACGTTTTCAAATCTGGATTACAAATGCTCCAAAAGGGGTTACATTTCACAACGTGGGCTTCTAGCTATTGGAATGTGGGGTCACTTTAAGTGTTTTTGAAGAGAAAGAAAACAGCATAAACAAACATCTCCTTCCATTCCATCGCAATCTAGACAGATCTAATAGAACGTACTAATAGTAACTAATTAATATGTTTAATTTCGGCCATAGAGGTGATGGAGAAAAAGAGACGAGTAATGCAACTTGAACAATATGAAAGGCACAGATCAGTAAAGAAAAAGTCTAGCAGTGTTTCTCAACATAGAAAAAGTATAAGACATGCTATGGAAAGATTTAAGGTCTATTAAAGGTGCTCTAAGCGATGTCACGCGTTTTTAGGCCAAAACATTTTTTGTCGCATACAGCAAACATCTCCTCACTATCCGCTAGCTGCCTGTCCCCTGAACACACTGTAAAAAAACGTGGTCTCTGTAGTCGCCACAAGCTCCGAAAACGGCAACAAAAACAAACTGGTGCAGCCTGGACCACAAAACATAATAAACATGCTCCAGCCAATAACCGACAAGCAGCGTCAATACGCAAGCTACTTACATTTTAAATGAGCGTTCATGATTGTTTCAGGAAGCACAGAGGGGAGGGAGAGGAGGAGGAGGAGGGAGGGTCTAGCTAGCCTGTTTTGTTTGACAACACTTCGAACGTCAACAGGAAGTTACTCCACCCAGGATCACTTAGAGGACCTTTAATAAAACTGAAATTGTTAGGTATTAGAGGTAGAACATATAATTGGGTATTGGACTTTTTATATAATAGAACAATTCAAGTTAGCCCCCTCCTTTATAATATAATGATTAGTGACATCTTCAGTCAGGTAGAAAATAGTATGGGAAGATCATTATCTGCTAATGATGGAGCATCGTGGAAGAGAGGGAACATACATTCAGACAGCAATAAACCAAGCTGGAGACTGGGCTAAGAGATGAGGATTCTGATTATCGGTAGCAAAGGCACAGGTTATATGTCGCTCAAAAAAGAAGCATATTCCAGTAGAGTTGACACTAGATGGCCAACCGTTAAATCAGGTGTCTGAAATCAAGTTCTTGGGTGTATGGCTGGATGAAAAATTAACATTCGGTATTCATGTAGAGAATTTAGTGACCAAATGCAAGAAAACATTGAATGTAATGAAGTGAGCAGGGTGCAAGCTGTAACTCACTTATAAACTGATGATAAAATCTGCAATAGTCAGACTTGTATAGCATATGGGTCAGCATAAGGAGCACTTCTAAAGAAAATTGATCCAGTGCAAACTCAGGCACTTAGAATATGTTGTCGGGAGTTTGAAACGTCCCCAAGTGGCGACTTTCCAAGTGGAAGTGGGTGAAATGCCTTTAACGGTGAGACGTCAACAGTTGTTTATGGTATACTGGTTAACATTAAAAGGGCATAAAGAATCACACCCTAAAACATATGTATTTCACGAGTGCTGGGAACATACACGAGAAAATAATCACAGTCTAGGATGGATATGCTCGCATTTAGCCCAATCAATTGGAATAGACCAGAGGAATTATAGCCTAGGGTGACCAAACGTCCTGTTTTCCCAGGACATGTCCTGTTTTCACGTCCTGGTTGTTTTTTTATAAAGTGATGAAAATGTCCTGGTTTTCATTATTTTTCATTGGGCCATTAAAGAAGTGAAGTGACATGTGGCCAAGTATGGTGACCCATACTCGGAATTTGTGCTCTGAATTTAACCCATCCAAGTGCACACACACAGCAGTGAACACACACACCGTGAACACACACCCGGAGCAGTGGGCAGCCATTGCTGCGGCGCCCGGGGAGCAGTTGGGGGGTACGGTGCCTTGCTCAAGGGTCTCACCTCAGTCGTGGTATTGAGGGTGGGGAGAGCGCTGGACATTCACTCCCCTCACCGACAATCCCTGCCGGACCTGAGACTCGAACCCATGACCTTTGAGTCCGACTCTCTATCCATTAGGCCACGACTGCCCGGTGTTAAATTGACCGGTGTTACGAGATTTTCGGTTTCCGAAGGCGGAGCATACATTAATATATATCGCAGACATCCGCAATTGCACTTACATCTGAGAATATTAGTTCACATTGTATCTCAAGACAGGATTATTTCATAAAGGTAACTATATTCTCAGCGTCGCAGCTGACTTATGCCTAAACTACAGTTGTTTACTTCTAGGAAACAGTTTATAATGTTTTCATTAGTATGCACGATTTTTGCAGTCGTCTGTAACTGAATAACAGATACTTCGTGTAACAGCAGAGCAACCTTCAGCTGTCGTCTACTATGAGTTCTGCTCGTTGTGCTCTTCCTTTGTACCTTGCGATGTAACAGCTGATAGGCCTATATACATTTCTTTAGAACTTTCATGCTTATTTGATAAGCAACAAAAAACTGCTTGGAAAGATCAGCTCTACAGCTAAATATAGAAGGGCAAACAAGAAGGATGAGGAAGAAAAACAGGATGAAGAGGAAAACGTGGATGAAGAAAACTAAAGATATAGACATTTTTTGTAAGTTTTTGTAAGTTTGTGAGAGCTATTTTTGTTAAATTTGGATTGCTAATATAGCAGAGGTATTTTTTAGTTATTTATTTTTCTAATACAGAAGAGACATTAACTTGTCATAATAAAACATGTTGAGTAACCTCTGAGAAGCCTATCTAAATTTGTGTCTTCGGTTATAGATAGTATTTTGTAATATAACAATTTTCTATCCATACAGAGGAGGCATTGAAATATTGTATTGAAATTATAAGGCATCTTTGAGTAAACTTCGAGGTATAATTTGAGTATTGCCGGGCCGAGTGTCCTGGTTTACGGTAATCAAAATATGGTCACCCTATTGTAGCCCAACTGTGCCATTGCGTGCTATTACACCATGGATGTTTCCAATGCCATATATAGACCATGAGAAACTATCAGGAGAATTTGGTGTGTGTGTGTGAATGAGAGTCTGTAGTAGACTGTAAACCTATTATCTGATCCAGACTCCAGAGCAGAAGGTGGCGGTAATGCACCAATAAGCTGGATGAAAACAGTCATAAAGTTGGTCTGAGGTTGGATATTCTACAGATATTAAAAAATGTCAATAGATTCTTAAGTGAATAATTATAATTGTGAGAAAAAAAAACTTATTTGAAAGTATTAGAATGTAGAACTGAACACACATCGCGGTTTGTTTTAATCCTCAATGTGTTACAACGCAAATACTAGACCGGCAAGTTAGGGACCGTCTGCAAAGTATATGTGGGGGAAACCAGACAGTTCTCTACATTAGACATTCAAAACTAACTGGTCTTTTGTTTCATTTGGGAAACACTGGAATTTAAATGCCACACTGGTTTATCAAATACATTCACTCAGTTATCATGTGAGAAAACACATACACTTTATTTAACTATGTTTTGTGAAAGAATATTTTCAGCCCCATTTAATACTGTAAATATACCTAATTTCATCACTTAGAAATCAAAACTCAATGTTTTGAGAAGCATTTTTAAAAATATTTTATAGGCGAACAATTAATTTTTCATAATTGTATAATCATGATAATTTTATATTTTTAAAAATAGTTTTGAATTGAGTGTTTGCTTTTGAAAGCACTGCAGTGTTTTGCATGTTGTGTGCACGTTTTGTGGATTTGTTTATAGAAATGGAGCCATAGTTTTAGAAATTGCAAGCAATTAAAAAAAAACCTGTAAAATAACATCATCTCTTAATGATTCTAGAGTGTGTCTTTCTATAAAACATTTGATATTGGTTTTGTCATGTTACTACGGAAGAGGATTAGGGCCAAGCAATAATAAAAAAATAAAACCATCTCGAGATTAAAGGGATACTCCACCGTTTTTTCATATTAAACTATGTTATTCCCTTAATTAAGACGAGTTGATACATAACTCTCTCGTCTCAGTGCGTGCACTAAATCGCTCTGTCTTGCGGCGAAACTTTGTTAGCACTTAGCTTAGCCCAGTTCATTCAATAGGGGCCAAGCAGAGAAGCTACCAAACACCTCCACGTTTTCCCTATTTAAACACAGTTACTCGAGTAGTGTAACTCGACCTAGGACGGTGACACAAAACAAAACGTTGCGCTTTTCTAAGCGTGTAAAATGGATAACTATATTGTATGGCGGAATACCATAGCAATTGCTCGGGAGCACTTTGACTTGGCGCAGTAATATCTTCACTCGTGAAAAGTCCTCTCACCGGCCCCCGCTCCCTCTCCTCCTCCCTCTCATTTCCGTTGGTGGAGTATCCCTTTAAAGTTGTTAAATTCGAGAAAAAACTCGTTAAATTTCGAGAAAAAGTCGAGATAAAATGTTGAGAATAAAGTCATTAAATTACGAGAAAAAAACTCGTTAAATTTCTAGATAAATTTTGTTCGCAAGATGGCGCCGCGCATGGCAGCCTCAGTGCTGAGCTCTTCAGTGTTTGTTCTGTTTTTGTTAGTTTTTCCTGTTTTTTGTTTTTCAAACACCATCAGTTTTACCAGGGATGAACTGCTGAACATTCGGCAGTACACACCACAAAATCTTTTACCGGATTTCGATTATTCAGACGTTTTGTTGAACGTTGTAGTCGGCGGAGCGGCAGCGCTGTTAAGACGCTTCAGGGCGCGCAGACGGGGGAAGCGCGCCGGCGCTCTCGTGAAGCTCAGACAGCGCGGATTAAAAACGCCACTCCCCAGCATCCATCTGGCGAATCTCCGCTCTCTTCCCAACAAAACGGACGAACTCCTTCTGCTCTCCCGGACAAATAAGGATTTTTCTAACTTGGCTGCTCTGTGCTTCACGGAGACCTGGCTGAACGACGCCATTCCGGACAGCGCGTTAAGTCTGCCGGGCTTTCAGCTGTTTAGATCAGATCGCGACGCAGAATCAACGGGGAAATCACGCGGTGGTGGTACGTGCTTTTACATCAACGAAAGGTGGTGTTCAGATGTAACTGTGTTAAAGAAGATGTGCTGTCCAGATCTTGAAACACTCTTCATTAACTGCAAGCCGTTCTATTCGCCGCGGGAGTTTTGCTCGTTCATTCTGGTGAGTGTCTACATTCCTCCGCAAGCGCACGTGAGCTCGGCTTTACAGATACTCGCTGATATGATCACAGAGAGCGAGCAACAACACCCGGACTCTGTTCTAATCATTCTCGGGGACTTTAATAAAGCCGTTCTCTCACGTGAACTTCCAAAATACAGACAGCATGTTACTTGTCCCACCAGAGACAGTAATACACTGGATCACTGTTACACAGCAATAAGGGATGCATATCACTCTGTCCCACGGGCAGCTTTGGGGCTCTCTGATCACTGTCTAGTTCATCTCATACCGACCTACAGACAGAAACTAAAATCAGCTAAACCTGTAGCAAAGACTGTAAAGAGATGGACCACCGAAACAGAGCAGGCTTTACAATCCTGTTTCGAATGGACTGATTGGAGTGTTTTTGAAGCTGCTGCCAGCGATCTGGACGAGCTCACAGAGACTGTTACATCATATATCAGTTTCTGTGAGGATTTGTGCATTCCTACAAAGACTCATTTCACTTACAACAATGACAAACCCTGGTTCACTGCAAAACTCAGCCAGCTCCGTCAGGCCAAAGAAGATGCTCGCAGAAAAGGGGACAGAGTCTTGTACAAACAGGCCAAATACACACTGGAAAAGGAGATTAGAGTGGCAAAGAGGAATTATTCTGATAAACTTCGGAATCAGTTCTCTTCTAATGACACAGCTTCAGTGTGGAAAGGTCTAAAAGACATCACCAATTACAAGACACCATCCCCCAGCTCTGTGGCAAATCAACACCTGGCAGACGATCTGAACGAGTTTTATTGCAGGTTTGAGAAATCACCATCACCATCATCATCATCATCATCATCATCATCATCATCATCATCATCATCATCATCATCATCATCATCATCATCATCATCATCATCATCATCATCATCATCATCATCATCATCATCATCATCATCATCATCATCATCATCATCATCATCATCATCATCATCATCATCATCATCATCATCATCATCATCATCATCATCATCATCATCATCATCATCATCATCATCATCATCATCATCATCATCATCATCATCATCATCATCATCATCATCATCATCATCATCATCATCATCATCATCATCATCATCATCATCATCATCATCATCATCATCATCATCATCATCATCATCATCATCATCATCATCATCATCATCATCATCATCATCATCATCATCATCATCATCATCATCATCATCATCATCATCATCATCATCATCATCATCATCATCATCATCATCATCATCATCATCATCATCATCATCATCATCATCATCATCATCATCATCATCATCACCATTCACACCTCCAACAACCCCCCTCTCCCCCACACCTACAATTCAGTTCAGTGAAGATGATGTGCGCCAGGTCTTCAGAAAGAACAAGAGAAGAAAGGCACCAGGCCCAGACAGCGTTTCACCAGCCTGTCTGAAAACCTGCGCTGACCAGCTGGCCCCCATCTTCACACAGATCTTCAACAGGTCACTGGAGCTGTGCGAAGTCCCCTCATGCTTCAAACGCTCCACCATCATCCCCGTCCCAAAGAAACCCAAAATTACTGGTCTTAATGACTACAGACCTGTGGCTCTAACGTCTGTGGCCATGAAGTCATTTGAAAGACTGGTTCTGGCTTATCTGAAGGACATCACTGGACCCTTACTGGACCCCCTGCAGTTTGCTTACCGAGCAAACAGGTCTGTGGATGATGCAGTCAATATGGGACTGCATTATGTTCTCCAGCATCTGGACAGACCAGGGACTTATGTGAGGATCCTGTTTGTGGACTTCAGCTCTGCTTTTAACACCATCATCCCATCACTCCTCCAGCCCAAACTAACTCAGCTCTCCGTGCCCACCTCTGTCTGTCAGTGGATCACCAGCTTCCTGACAGACAGGCAGCAGCTAGTGAGGCTGGGAAAATTCTCATCCAGCACCCGCACCATCAGCACCGGCGCCCCTCAGGGCTGTGTCCTCTCCCCACTGCTCTTCTCCCTCTACACCAACGACTGCACCTCTAAAGACCCCTCTGTCAAGCTCCTGAAGTTTGCGGACGACACCACAGTCATCGGCCTCATCCGGGACGGAGACGAGTCTGCTTACAGACTGGAGGTTGAACAGCTGGCTGTCTGGTGCAGTCTTAACAACCTGGAGCTCAACACGCTCAAGACAGTGGAGATGATCGTGGACTTCAGGAGAAACCCCCCTGCTCTCCCCCCACTCACCATCATGAACAGCACTGTGACTGCAGTGGAGTCATTCAGGTTCCTGGGCACCACCAT
Organism: Anabarilius grahami; assembly: GCA_003731715.1. Lineage (NCBI taxonomy): Eukaryota > Metazoa > Chordata > Actinopteri > Cypriniformes > Xenocyprididae > Anabarilius > Anabarilius grahami. The sequence goes on along the minus strand of RJVU01063374.1, from coordinate 1,433,302 downwards.
CTCACAGGACCTGAAGTGGGACATTCACATTGACTCCACTGTGAAAAAGGCCCAGCAGAGGTTGTACTTCCTTCGCCAGCTGAGGAAGTTCAACCTGCCACAGGAGCTGCTGAAACAGTTCTACTCTGCCATCATTGAATCCATCCTCTGCACTTCAATTACCGTCTGGTTCAGCTCAGCTACCAAATCTGACCTCAGAAGACTACAGAGGGTAGTCCGGTCTGCTGAGCGAATCATTGGCACAACCCTCCCCACTCTCCAAGAACTGTACTTATCCAGAGTGAGAAAAAGGGCAAAGAAGATCACTCTGGACCCCTCACATCCAGCACACTCCCTCTTTGAACTGTTGCCATCTGGTCGACGCTACAGAGCCCTGAGCACCAGAACGACGAGACACAGGAACAGTTTCTTCCCTCAGGCAATCCATCTCATGAACACTTGACAAACATGGAACACACAACACTATTACACTATTACACATTATTTACTTAAAACACTTACTTATACTTCAAATTTGCACACATAACTGTACATACAATTGTCTATATTATATATTGTTTTTTGCACTTTGTCTGTCTTGTAAATTTGTAAATTTGTATATTATTATTTTTATTATGTGTCTTGTCTTGTCGCTGTCACTCTGTTGCACTGTGGAGCTTCTGTCACTAAAACAAATTCCTAGTATGTGTAAACAACATACCTGGCAATAAAGCTCTTTCTGATTCTGATTCTGATTCTGATAAAAGTCGAGATAAAATGTTGAGAATAAACTCATTAAATTACGAGAAAAAAGTCGTTAAATTACGAGATCTAATTCGTTAAATTATGAGAAAAATTTCATAATTTAACGAATTTGTTCTCATAATTTAACAACTTTTTTCTCGTAATTTAATGACTTTATTCTCAACAATTTATCTCGACTTTTTTCTCAAAATTTAACGACATTTTTCTCATAATTTAACAAATTTGTTCTCGTAATTTAATGACTTTATTCTCAACATTTTATCTCGACTTTTTTCTTGAAATTTAACTACTTTAATCTCGAGATGGTTTTATTTTTTTATTATTGCTTGGCATTAATCCTCCTCCGTATGTTACAGATTTCTGGAAACCAACTCAAACCACCTTTATTTCTTACTGTCAAAGCAGCTTCACAGTAATAGCGAGAATAATAATGTTAATATCAAAGTTCTTCAGTTATGCTGTTAAAGCAGCTCTAAAAAGAAATAGAGTCATTATTCAACTCAGTTTGTTTCAATATTAATTAAATTTAGTTCAGTAAGTGTCAATACCTATGTTTCCATCACCGATTTCATGTGCCATTTTGAAGTACTGCGATGGGAACGAAGACCATATTTATGTTAAATAAATTTATGTATTTCTTCACATTTCAGCAGCATGTTGTGTTTTAGTTTTCTGAATAAAACCAACATATTCATAAAACTTTTTAGACTTGAGATGTATTTTACATAAATTTATTAGCACATTTAAATCTCAATAACACTTTTTCTGCATCACTTATGGTAGTAAATCCAACTGAAAGTACTTCTTTAGTATCTTGGATTAAGACACACCCTTTGGATTTGGGATTGAATTGTACCCATATGTAATATTACATGTTTAAGAATCCGTTCAACAGCGCTCAAAATGCTGGTATCGTCACATTTAAAAAAATTTCAGTATCGACTTGGTATTGTTGGAAATCTCAGAAGCGAAGACCAGGAGACTTGATTGTATCTTCAACAGGATTCTTTTATTGAGAACATGTGCTATTGGTCGCTGCAGTCAACAAGTCTAACTAAGGCAGTGTACATTGTAGTTTATATACATTTTAAGGGCAGTGCTTAGGGATAGAGACAAAGCACCTGGGAGACAACCTTAAACAAAGCATGCAAATGAAGTATTCAGGTATAGGAACCTGCCCCAGACTCTAGAGTGTCGCAAGTCCTAATCCAATCAGCATAACTATTCAAAGAATGGGACAGGGGCTCCAAGAGCCATTAATGACAAAAGGTGAGAATCTCAGTAATCTGATTTATTAGATATACAATAAAGAGAACAGGAACTGGCAGAAAACTCTCGCTGGAAACTTTGCTAAACAGAATCATTCATCTGATGTCATCATCTTTACCTTAAAATGCTAAATACAATGTACTTCACCTTAATATTTCATGTGATGTTATGTGAGAATGTAGGATCAGCAGATCTTAAACAGATGCTAAAATTTGTAATCCCACAATGGCCTCTTCACCTGGCTACCACCGCAAGTATATTTCAAACATTGTGGGAAGCACATTTATTGGTATTAGCTACTAAATAGTAAGAATCTTTTAAAGCCCAACCAAGCAAGCCAAATGTGATGGTGGCATAGAAAAAAGAACCTTTTGATGTTGGTTTTTACTGTCAAAAGTAACGTTGAAGACATGATTATGAAACGCGACAGTTGATAAAAAGCTCGCAAAGCCTTCCAAAGAGTCCAGTATTACTGCCCCCAAGTTTTGAGTTTGAAATTCAAGATTTTTATAATTTCATTTAAAATTCATAGTTTTCTATTTCAACTTTAAAGGGTGTGTCTTGTTACTTGGACCTAAAAGAACATTTAGATGTTGGTTTTATTCACAGAATTATTGCACAAGGCATGATAGAAATGCATGAACTTTACAACTGGTGAAACAAGACGTCAGCAATTCCAGGTTGTGGGCGTTTGGTTTCCGATGTGCACTGTAAGAGGTAGACTAATCACAACAGACTGGGCCATCTGACCAATCAGAGCAGAGCAGGCTCATAGAAAAGAGGGGCTTAGAGAGGCAGAAACTTCAAACTAAATGTTTTCAGACTCTTTGAGAAATTAGGTGATTAAAGTGTTAAACCTATTGCAGGAGACTCCAAAACAAAACGAAGAACCTTTAAAATGGCGTTATAGGGGCACTTTAAAGTAATCCAGTATAAATCAAGTAACTTGTCTTTGATTTTTCCAGATCTGTTCCTGTGGGCGTCAGTATCACACAGTGATCACAGTTCACACCTGCAGTGAAGCTCCTCCCACAACAATTCACCAATAAATACTGGGAATATTCACATCATCCTACAAGAGAAGGACAAACTCCAGGTGTAGCATCTGAAATCTGTGTGACTGTTAAAGATGGAGTTTATTAAAGAGGAGATTGAAGACATGAGTGATCCAGAACCATCCAAAATAAAACATGAAGATACTGAGGAACAAATAGGTTGGTGTCCGTTCTTGATTCTTCATTGTTGACTGCTGAGAAACCTTAAAGTCCCCCTGTGGTGAAAATCAAATGTTTAATGTTGGTTATATGTCTATGTGGTGTTTTTATTATCCCTTAAGACAAACAATGTGCAAATTCATTAGTCAACACCATTGCAGAGTATTTTCTCCTTAAAACTGCAGTGAACACGATTTAAGTGAAAGTGAAAGTGAAGTGACATGTGGCCAAGTATGGTGACCCATACTCGGAATTTGTGCTCTGCATTTAACCCATCCAAGTGCACACACACAGCAGTGAACACACACACCGTGAACACACACCCGGAGCAGTGGGCAGCCATTGCTGCGGCGCCCGGGGAGCAGTTGGGGGTACGTTGCCTTGCTCAAGGGTCTCACCTCAGTCGTGGTATTGAGGGTGGGGAGAGCGCTGGACATTCACTCGCCTCATCGACAATCCCTGCCGGACCTGAGACTCGAACCCATGACCTTTGGGTTACAAGTCCGACTCTCTATCCATTAGGCCACGACTGCCCCTAAACTACATCACAAACATGTTGTAACCAATCCCATCAATGTGCAGTCGGGCTTTAGCATAACATTAATGATGCTGTGAAGCAGGGGGTCTCGAGAAGCCAGGTTATCCTGGTATATTTTTCCGTTAATATGAAAAATTGGGTACATTTAGCAATGTAGCAGGTGAATTGTGCATATTATATAATTTACTATGTTATGATAAACTATATGTCTTTCTCCACTGACATCCTGAGTTATTCAAAGCATTTCTAAGGATGCTGATTTCTAGAAGGCAGCTGTTCAATTCACATTTATTTGTATAGCACTTTTTTTTTTTATCTATACATAACGTTTCAAACGATATGAACGCAGCTTTACAGAGAATGCATGTCAACATTACAACTTAGAGAATGCAGTTAGCTAATAATGTAATATTTAATTTACAATCATTGTTAGAAGTTTAATTGAAGGAAGAAGCAATGAGCTCCTGGAAAAATGAATTACATATTAACAATAATTAGGATATATAGATATTTGGGAATGTGCATGTTGATCCAGATGTTGTGTCATCTGAAGTCCTTGGAGGAGTTGGCACCATCTCTTCAAGCGTCTGACTATGAGATTGTCAATGGGAACATGGTTTGTGTAACATTAGCATCATATTATTAGATGTTTGATAACATAGTTTAGCCAAAGGCTAATAATACCAATTACTGTTATGTGTCGGAAATAGAGAGCAATACTGAATCAGTTTCCAGTTCAAACAAATATGGCTGAATTAAGCCAGTATTTCGAATAGTCATCGTGTAGGGTTTACTACAGTAAAGTTGCCCATGCGGATCAGGTATTCCTAACTCGTGTAATTTAGTGGAGGCGGGGACCAATTTGCATATTCATAGAGCCATGTATACCAAAAGAAGCAAGGGTGTAGAGTTAAATATGTAATCCTGGTGATCAAAGAATTAGTTTTAAGGGATACAATTATTGATTACAGGGGGACTTTAAGGTAACAAAGCTTCAGTTCACCAGAATTGGTGGCTGTGAACTTGTGCAAAATAGAGACAATAAGTTACACAAAAAATGCATCTAAATGCTTATAATCTTGAATAGCTGTTGTCATCCACATTTTAATTAACAAGAAATTTTTGGAACTAACACATCAAAGATCTTATACTTGATACTCTGTTGCTTTCTTCTGTTAAATCAGAGTTTTAACCACATAATATTTTCATTTTAGACTGGATGGAGATGAAACTGCAAAAAAATGAACTGAATGAAGCAGTGGAGGAAAAGCAGAGCATCAAAACTCAAAGAACAAAAGACAAGCTGCACACCTGCTCTCAGTGTGGAAAGAGCTTCAGTGTAAAAGGAAACCTAAATATACACATGAGAGTTCACACCGGAGAAAAACTGTATACATGCTCTCAGTGTGGAAAGAGTTTTTCTCAAGCATCAGGTCTCAGGATTCATCTGCTCTGTCACTCTGGAGAAAAACCATTCAACTGTGATCAGTGTGGTAAAGATTTTAATTCATCATCAAATATAAAACAACACCTGAAAGTTCATTCAGACGAGAAGCCTTATGTGTGTTCTTTCTGTGGAAAGAGTTTTTCATGGCTTTATAGTTTTAAACAGCACCAGAAAACACATAATGAAGTGAGAGATCATGTGTGTTGTGACTGTGGGAAGAGCTTTACAACCCCTGCCCAACTGAAACGGCACCAAAGAATTCATACTGGAGAAAAACCTTACAAGTGCTCATCTTGTGACAAGAGTTTTACTGATTCAGGATCCCTGAAATCACATGAGCGAATTCATACTGGAGAGAAGCCGTACTACTGTACTCAGTGTGGAAAGAGTTTTTCTCAAGCAACAGCTCTCAGAATTCATCAGCGCATTCACTCTGGAGAAAAGCCATTTAACTGTGATCAGTGTGGTAAAAAGTTTATTTCATCATCACATTTAAAAAAACACCTAAACGTTCATTTAGATGAGAGGCCTTATGTGTGTTCTCTCTGTGGAAAGGGTTTTTCATGGCTGAACAATTTTAAACTGCACCAGAAAACACATAATGAAGTGAAAGATCATGTGTGTTGTGACTGTGGGAAGAGCTTTAATAGAGCAGGCAATCTGAAACAGCACCAAAGAATTCATACTGGAGAAAAACCTTACAAGTGCTCATATTGTGACAAGAGTTTCACTCATTCAGGATCCCTGAAATCACATGAGCGAGTTCATACTGGAGAGAAGCCGTAACACTAGTGTGAAAATATGTTGCAAGTGATTAACATTTGTTTTCATGTTAAATACATTCAAGTGTGAGATAAAAATTGGACTTTGTCCTAAAAGCACAGTATCTTTTTGCCATATTGGTAAACAAATGCTTGGGAAAACATTTAAGACTTAAAAGTTAAAGCTTCACCAGTCCACAACTCTATAAAATCATTGTGATGTAGTTTATTTCCATTAAGATGGATTGTGTGTAAATATGTCTTTCGTGAATTGGATAAATTCACGTCATTTATTTATTTACTAAGTGTAATAAATTGTCTTCTGATAGTACTTGTAATTTGAGAAATAAAACAGAAAGAAGATCTTGTCTTGTGCGTGTTTGTTTCGAATTACTCACCCTCAGGTCGTTCCAAAACCATAAGACTATCTTTCATCTTCGGAACACAAATTAAGGTCTTTTTGATGAAATCTGAGAGATGTCTGTCCCTCCATAGACAGCTGCGCAACTGAAACTTTGATGCTTCAAAAAGTTCATAAAGAGATAAAACTGCTTTAGTGAGACTTGATGACTGCAGTGACCAAACAATAAACAGTCCTGTTGAAGATGCACTGAGTCTCCAGATGCCTGTTGCATAAAGCTATTTGAACAAACTTTGAGTTTCAGAGTAAGTTTAGAGTTGACAAATCCATATAAATCCAACCCAGTTTAGATCAGCTTAGGTCAACTTAGTTTTAATACAGAGTTTGGCCTTAGTTCACCCCAGAATGAAAGTTCTGCCCTCAAGTTCATTCAGATGAGAGGCCTAATGTGTGTTGGAAAGTTTTTCATGGCTGCGTCAATTTAAAGGGTTAGTTCACCCCCCAAAAAATTTATTCTGTCATTAATTACTCACCCTCATGTTGTTCCAAACCCGTGAGACATTTGTTCAATCATTCAATCCCAAATTAAAATATTTTTGATGAAATCCGAGAGCTCTCTGACTCGTCCATAGATAGTAATTTAACCACCACTTTCAAGGTCCAGAAAGGTACTAAAGATATAGCTAAAATAGTCCAGTGGTTCAACCTTAATGTTATGAAGCGACGAGAATAATTTTTCTGTGCAAAAACAAAACAAAAATAACTACTTTATTTAATAATTTTTCCTCTTCCCTGTCAGTCTAGTACGCAGTTGATGCAGTGAACACAGTTCAGCGCTTCCGTGTTATAGTCCGAACGCAGACTCTTTATTGGCCGGCTCCTGCGTCAGCTTCACACGCATGCGTCACGTGAACAGCATCAGCCAATACTGAGCCAGCAATCTGATGTAGAACCTGGTAGTGCTAAAGTTAAACTGCATAAGAGAATACATACAAGAAGTATTCTCGTCACATCATAAAATTAAGGTTCAACCACTGCAGTCACGTGGACTATTTAAAATATGTCTTTAGTACCTTTCTGGACCTTGAAAGTGATGGTGAAATTGCTGTTTATGGATGAGTCAGATACCTCTCAAATTTCTTCAAAAATATCTTAATTTATATGCGTTCCAGCGCATATAAACTAGCAAAGATGGCATTATTGAAAGATAACATAGAAATGCTAATTAATATTAGCAAAGCAGAAGTGAAAAGCATAAATGGGAGAAATTAAAGGATTAGTCCACTTTTAAATAAACTTTTCCTGATAATTTACTCACCCCCATGTCATCCAAGATGTCCATGTCTTTCTTTCTTCAGTCGAAAAGAAATTAAAGTTTTTGATGAAAACATTCCAGGATTTTTCTCCTTATAGTAGACTTGAATGGGCACCAAACAGTTGAAGGTCAAAATTACAGTTTCAGTGCAGCTTCAAATTGTTCTACACGATCCCAGATGAGAAATGAGGGTCTTATCTAGTGAAACCATCGCTCATTTTCTGAAAAACATCGAAAATTATATGTTTTAACCTTAAATGCTCATCTTGAACTAGCTCTCTTCTTCTTCTTCTCTATTTGAATTCCAGCAGTGTAGACGCTGCTAAACGTAATACTGCCCTCCACAGGCCAAAGTTTGAACTAATTGTTATGTACTAGCATATTGCACATAAAAATTTGTTCAAACTTTGGCCTGTGGAGGGCAGTATTACGCTTAGCAGTGTCTACACTGCTGGAATTCTAATAAAGAGCCAGTTCAAGATGAGCATTTAAGGTTAAAACCTATATAATTTTCAATTGTTTTCAGAAAATGAGCGATGGTTTCACTAGATAAGACCCTTATTTCTCATCTGGGATCGTGTTGAACAATTTGAAGCTGCAGTGAAACTAATTTTAACCTTCAACTGTTTGGTGAACATTGAAGTCTACTATAAGGAGAAAAAATCCTGGAATGTTTAATTTCTTTTCGACTGAAGAAAGAAAGACATGGACATCTTGGATGACATGGGGGTGAGTAAATTATCAGGAAAAGTTTATTTAAAAGTGAACTAATCCTTTAATTTAAAGAAAGGTGGGACAGAGAGGAGAGAGGGAGACAGTTATTTCAAATTCAAAGAAATGTTAAAGGAGATAGGGTGGGAAGTGGGAATAAATATTGATGAGAAGGTTAAGGTTGGGGCATTGTACACTAAATAAAACCCTTAAGATGATAGGAAAACATCAGACAGGATTGTGTGAGGGATGTCAAGAAGAGGAATCAGTAAAGCGTATAATCATGACGTGTAGGAGATATGAAGCACATAGAGAGGTGATGAGGAAACTGAGATAGGGATGCAGATAGGGCACAGCGCAGATCAGAGTGGCCTACTGATTACTTTTTTAAAGAGAATCAGGGGTTTGAAGTATAATTAGTAGAATGGAAGGGAGGTATTATTATTATTTTAGTAGTGTAAACCTATTATTTGATCCAGACTCCAGAGCAGAAGGTGGCGGTAGTGCACCAATAAGCTGGATGAAAACAGTCATAAAACAAGAAAGAAGAAACAGAATAGCCTGCTTTTGTTGTCACGGAGAAAAAGGCTACTCTATTAATGACTTATTAGCCTAAATAACATCTGGATGCATTCATATGTGTAAAGGGTCTCCTGCATGTCAGGTATGTAGAGCTGTGATTTTAATTCAATCATGTTGCAAAACGAACCAACTGGAGTGTACTGTGAAAAAGTTGGTTTGAAAATTATTCTACAGATATTAAAAAATGTCAGTAGAGTCTTAAGTGAATAATTATAATTGTGAAAAACAACCTTATTTGAAAGCATTAGAATGTAGAACTGAACACACATCGTGGTTTGTTTTAATCCTCAATGTGTTACAACGCAAATACTCTATAGCAGTGACGAGCTAGTGCTTATAGGCAAGTTAGGGACCATCTACAAAGTATATGTGGGGGAAACCAGACGGTTCTCTACATTAGACACATTCAAAACTAACTGGTCTTTTGTTTCATTTGTGAAACACTGGAATTTATTTACACTGGTTTATCAAATAACTTCGCTCAGTTATCATGTGAGAAAACACTTACACATAATTTGTTAACTTGATTTAACTATGTTTTGAGAGAGAAATATTTTTTAGCCCCTTGTTTCAGAAATTGTGAGCAATTAAAAAAACAACAACTGTAAATAACTTCATCTCTTACTGATTCATAGAGTGTCTTTCTATAAAACATTTGATATTGGTTTTGTAATGTTACAGATTCCTAGAAACCAACTCAAACCACCTTTATATCTTACTGTCAAAGCAGCTTCACAGTAATAGCGAGAATAATAATGTTAACTTAATATCAAAGTTCTTCAGTTATGAATTCAGCTGTAAAGCAGCTCTAAAAAGACAATAGAGTCATTATTCAGCTCAGTTTGTTTCAATATTATTTCAATTTAGTTCAGTAAGTGTCAATACCTGTTTCCATCACCCTGTTTTCATGCATATTTTGAAGTATCACATCAGAAACGAGTGATGGAGACACCAAATTTTGAGACAGAAAATGGCATGAATTTTAAATGAATTTGTTCTCTGCCAATCAGAGGCGGAGCTAATGGCACACAGATCCCTCCTCCTCAGCCACTTGGAGTGCTTGGTTCTCGGCAGACGACACAGTACAGAGTGTAGTATCTAAGGGAACCGAGGTTACATTAGTAACCGAGTACGTTATGTTAGCATGTAACGATTGTGTGTATTTGTGTGCATGTTTCTAACAATTTAATCCACAGCATACACATCTCTATATTTTCTTACTTTGTAATATAGAATAGGACAAAAACCTTAAGTCCTATCTGCATACCTTATATCATTTTTACATGTGCCCCAGCTAATTTTTATTTACATATTTTTGAATAACTTTAGTATAAAGCAGTTTATAATAGCCAAAACATACAGGAGTATATATACAGGGTGATATATCAGTAGACATGATTAACTGGTAGAAATTTGTCAACCAGTAGAGAATTTGGAATATGGTCTCTATCGCGGTTATGCTCACGTGATGCTGCTGTTCTGTGTGGTCACAAAGCTTAACATTTACATGCGTTTTAAGCATTGCGGTTTAAAAACAAGTGATTTTAAACCATTGAAGTGCAATAAGCAGCGAAAGATAACTCATTAACACTGCTCATAAAGCGCCTGAGTACTGAACTGAGTTCTTTTTGCCACCTAATTGGCTTCAACGGTTAAATACACATACTTACACGTAGGGCTAGGCCGATAAACGATATCATATCAAATCGCATTAAAATTGATGTAGATAGCAATGATAAGCTCTAGACATTTTAACTTGATATGGATTAATCTAACAGTCAATAACACAGCAGAAATAAACACAACTGCCTGTTAGTTTTTAGCTATGTACACAGCCATTTCTTACTGCACCTTGTAAGGTATTGGCAAAGATAACTCGACATGAGGAGGAAAAAAAAATAGTGAAAGTAAAAGCGTAAGTGAAACTAACCTCGAGTTATCATCCAAAGATGATATTCTCGATTAAAAAGGTAGCATAAATTCAGTTATATACTCATTTGAACCGCACTACATAGTAAAGACTAAGACAAATCAGACACAATTTTTTGTTATATTTAACAAATAATTGTTTAAAACTTACTCTGGGGTCTGTCCCCATCCCCCGAGAAGACCAGCGTTAGTTTTATTTCCCCGAAATATGTGTGTTGCCACGTGGAAAAGCAGAGACAAAGAGACACATAGAGAAACACTCAAAACAGACTTTCCTGCATTAACTTATAGACAGGCTGTTCTATAAATTAACATGCATATCCATAGGACATGGCATTATTATTATCTCTTGTTTTTGTATTCAGTATTGTTATGCATATTTTATGATAAGAACCAATGGTTAACGTAAACTCGCCTATACCCAGTGGTGTATAAAGTACTCGAAAACCATACTTGAGTAAAAGTATAGATATCTTACCAGAAAATGACTTTGGTAGAAGTCAAAGTCACTGTTTAGAATGTTACTTGAGTAAAAGTTGTAAAGTATGTGATATTTTTTGTACTTAAGTACGAAAAGTATTTTTTAAAAAATATTAAACGTACTTAAGTATTGAAAGTAAAAGTACAAGTAAATGTAAAATACAAAAGGAGCAAAAAACATTATTAAAAATTGTTCTATACACAGTTTGAGCAGCAAGATTGTGTTCAATTTTAACTCTCTTACATTTACATGAATTAAAAAAATGGCTGAATGTTCATTGTAATTTTTAAATATAAAAAATACTGATATATTAATTATACATTGATCGTTCATGTTAATTCATAGTGCATTATAACTAATGTAAGATACAACTTTAAAATGTTAAAATGTAAAAGTCAAAATTAAAAATGAACAATACTTTTATTAACCTTATTTAATGTTACAAATGGACTCTTATTGTAAAGTGTTACCATTTCATATAAATCCAGTCATGCTTAAAAATCATCTTTATACACAAAGGCATAGCATGGGTCTATTATATATATACTTTCACACATTATTTGCCTCTATTTTAGAAAACTTGATTATCTAATCAAAATATGTGTTACAGTGCCGATAAAAAAATAACTGAAATCGAATACATTTCTGATTTGTTATGTTTCTGTCACTGCATGATGAGGATACAGTTTAAATATGCAACTTCGCTGGATAACGAATGCATAACAGTGAACAAATGGATATAAACTAATGCAAATGGATGGTAACAATCGTGACATTAAAGAGTTGGTGTTTTTGTCACATTGTTTTAACCGCTTGAGGTACTAATGTTAGCATCCTCTCAGCATCGACGGCAAACATACTGCTGTTCTCCACTAATGCAGCATCTACTCAACAAACGAATTACTTTATAACGATGTGAAAACATGTACTGTAGTGTTCACTGTATAGCATACCGTTTTGTTGTCCGTTTTAAATCTGTTTTTGAAGTGTCCCGCTCTGTGCAGCGCGCAACCTCACGTCACGTGTCAAAACAAACTCTACGAGGCATCAGTGATAGTTTTTATTTCGCCTCTAGAGGCCGCTCTCGTACTGTATAATGACAGCGCACTCTTCTCAGCCGCTCCAGCAACGGACGCAACCCGGAAAATGAAATCAACCGCGGTTGTGCGAGCACTTGTTTGCACATGCTTGCTTGCAGTCTGTGTTCTTCCGACTTTATTTTGTAGTAAGTAACGAAAATGCTTTGGGAAAATGTATCGGAGTAAAAGTATACATTTTATTTAGGAAATGTAGTGGAGTAAAAGTAAAAGTTGACAGAAATATAAAAACTCAAGTAAAGTACAGATTCTCCCAAAAAATACTTAAGTACTGTAACGAAGTATTATTACTTCATTATATTACACCACTGCCTATACCAAGTTTGGTGTCTACAAGTTTGTATTTTGAAGATTTGAATGTTTGTGTATAGGATATGTCGATACCTGTGCAACATATCAGTATTACAAGAATCTTTAATAGTTTCTTCAAAATAACTCAGCCAGTTCATGTGCAGATCCCCTGCTAGAAACACAAAGGATCGTAAACTTTCCTGTCGGGAGCTCAGAGAGGGGGAATGTCGAGCACCAGATGCTAAAAGCCAGGGCACAGTTCTCTTCCTCTCTCTCTTGTCAATCTGACCGAAACTGCATTAAGGCCGGAACACACCAAGCCGACGGTCGGCCATCTGGCAGTTTTTGTTCGTCGGCCGACTAAGTTTTCTCAGTGTGTTCCTCACTGTTGCCTGAAGTTGGTCCTCGTCTGCTTTTTTTCGGCCGATTCGAAATGTTGAATCGGCGTTGGAGCTCGTCGGTCCGTCGGGCCATCTGATCATTCTGATTGCCTGTTCAGCTACTGCCACCTGCTGGTTCGGAAAGGCATTTCATCTCACGCAGGCGCAGAACGGATGTGCTACTTTGCCGTCGGCTGTCTAGCGTTGGTTTGGTGTGTCAGGGCAACTTTGGACACAGACGCTGCCGACGTGAGTTCGTCGGCGTCGGCTTGGTGTGTTCTGGCCTTTAGGCCTGCATCAGGTTCTGCCTAGGCCTGCAAGGCACAATACATATTTGGTTCTGCAAGGCCTAGGCCTGGGCCTGCCCTGCACTGCAGCCATGTGCTCATCTAGAGGAGAGAAAAGGACTCTTCCCCATTAAGATTAAAAGAATGCCAGTTTGTCATCGGTTCTTCATTCAATGCAGAAGACATTGATTGCAACCTCATCACCATTGGAATGAATTCTCAGACTACTGCCACAGTGTAAGTTCAGACGCTCAGACGCTCTTCAAAAAGGGAGAGGCCTAATGCAAGTATTGTACAATATACTAAACTGCTGCTAGCTAGTTAAAGTTGTGAACCTCTTTTGTTAGCAAAGAAGGCTTGTTATGAATATTGATGATTCGTTCTGGGTTTTTGACTTTTTTTCATAACTCCATTTCCTGTTCTCACTTTGGTTTCACTCTATCACTTCTCATTTTATCCATGTATTTGTGACTTGTGTGTATGGTATGTGTTTGTTAGTTTAGTTATGTGTTCGTGCTTTAGTTAATAAAACTTGTGCACGTCTGTGAATAACTGTCACTTAAATGATCGATCCTGTTATCAATGCTATTAATACTAAGAAAGGATTGTTTTTCTGTGGCCATTAAAAATACATTCTCTTAGTATTAATGAATAATCAATACTAAATGTTTACGGGATGAACTGAAATATTCTTAATCATAATGAATAATTATGAATATTTGCCCTTTGAGTTAAAGCAATTCTAGGTAATGAGCGTTTGGTTTCCGATGTGCACTGTAAGTGGTAGACTAATCACAAAGAGACTGGGCCATCTGACCAATCAGAGCAGAGCAGGCTCATAGAAAAGAGGGGCTTAGAGAGGCAGAAACTTTAAAATAAATGTTTTCAGACTCTTTGAGAAATGAGGTGATTAAAGGCCAGAACACACCAAGCCGACGCCGACGAACTAGTGGCGACGAAAGCAGACTGCGGGCTTGGCTCACGTCGGCAGCATCTGTGTCCAAAGTTGGCCTGACACACCAAACCAACGCTCGACAGCCGACGGCCAAGTAGCACATCCGTTCTGCGCCTGCATGAGATGAAATGCCTTTCCGAACCAGCAGATGGCAGTAGCTGAACAGCCAATCAGAATGATCAGATGGCCCGATGGACCGACGAGATCCGACACCGATTCAACATTTCGAATCGGCCGAAAAAAGCAGATGAGGACCAACTTCAGCCAACAGTGAGGAACACACTGAGAAAACTTAGTTGGCCGATGAACAAAAAGTGCCCAACGGCCGACCGTCGGCTTGGTGTGTTCCTATTGCAGGAGACTCCCAAAACAAAATGAAGAATCTTTAAAATGGCGTTATAGGGGCACTTTAAAGTAATCCAGTATAAATCAAGTAACTTGTCTTTGATTTTTCCAGATCTGGTCCTGTGGGCGTCAGTATCACACACTGATCACAGTTCACACTTGCAGTGAAGCTCCTCCCACAACAATTCACCAATAAATACTGGGAATATTCACATCATCCTACAAGAGAAGGACAAACTCCAGGTGTAGCAGCTGAAATCTGTGTGACTGTTAAAGATGGAGTTTATTAAAGAAGAGATTGAAGATACAAGTATTTCAGAGCCATCCAAAATAAAAGATGAAGATACTGAGGAACAAATAGGTTGGTGTCCATTCTTGATTCTTCATTGTTAACTGCCGAGAGACATTAAAGTCCCCCTGTGGTGAAAATCAAGTTTTTAATGTTGTTTATATGTGGTGTTTTTATTATGCCTTAAGACAAACCATGTGCAAATTTATTCGTGAACACCATTGCAGAGTATTTTCTCCTTAAAACTGCAGTGAACCAACACAATTACCAACACACCCTTATTCTCTACATCACAAACATGTAACCAATCCCATCAATTTGCAGGCGGGCTTTAGCATAACATTAATGATGTTGTGAAGCAGGGGGTCTCGAGAAGCCAGGTTATCCTGGTATGTTTTGCTGTTGAATGAAAAATTGGGTACATTTAGCAATATAGCAGGTGAATTGTGCATATGGTTTGCTATGTTATGATGAACTATATGTCTTTCTCCACTGACATCCTGAGTTATTCAAAGCATTTCTAAGGATGCTGATTACTAGAAGACAGCTGTCTGACTCTGAGATGGTGAACGGGAACATGGTTTGTGTAACATTAGCATCTTATTATTAGATGTTTGATAACGTAGTGGAGCCAAAGGCTCATCGTATCAGTTACTGTTATGTGTCGGAAATAGAGAGCAATACTGAATCAGTTTCCAGTTCAAACAAATATGGCTGAATTAAGCCAGTATTTCGACTTGTCATCGTGTAGCATTTACTACAGTAAAGTTGACCATGTGGAACAGCTATTCCTAGCTTGTGTGATTTAGTGGAGGCGGGGACCAATTTGCATATTCATCGATCAACGTATACTAAATGAAGCAAGGGTGTAGAGTTACATTCAAGCTATTTTAAGGCATATACATTTATTTTCACAAGAATTTTTTTTGTATTAAATAAATATGAAATATTATTAAAAATTATGTATGTAAAAATTATTAAATATGTAATCTTGGTGATCAAAGAATTAGTTTTAAGGGATACAATTATTGACTACAGGGGGACTTTAAGGTAACAAAGCTTCAGTTCACCAGAATTGGTGGCTGTTACTGAGCAAAATAGAGATAATAAGTTCAACAAAAAATGCATATAAGTGCTTATAATCTTGAATAGCTGTTGTCATCCACATTTTAATTAACAAGAAAATTACGGAACTAACACATCAAAGATCTTATACTTGATACTCTTGCTTTCTTCTGTTAAATCAGTTTTAACCACATAATATTTTCATTTTAGACTGGATGGAGATGAAACCGCAAAAACATGAACTGAATGAAGCAGAGGAGGAAAAGCAGAGCATCAAAACCAAAATAACAAAAGATAAGCCGCACACCTGCTCTCAGTGTGGAAAGTGTTTCAATCGCAAAGGAAACCTAAAGACACACATGAGAGTTCACACTGGAGAAAAACCGTTTACATGCACTCAGTGTGGAAAGAGTTTTTATCAAGCATCAAGTCTTAGTAATCATCTGCAGGTTCACTCTGGAGAAAAACAGTGCAATCAGTGTGGTAAAGATTTTCATTCATTATCACACCTAAAACAACACCTAAAAGTTCATTCAGATGAGAAGCCTTCTGTGTGTTCTTTCTGTGGAAAGAGTTTTTCAGGGCTTTATAGTTTTAAACAGCACCAGAAAACACATAATGAAGTGAGAGATCATGTGTGTTGTGACTGTGGGAAGAGCTTTACTAGAGCTGACTGCCTGAAACTGCACCAAAGAATTCATACTGGAGAAAAACCTTACAAGTGCTCATATTGTGACAAGAGTTTCACTGATTCAGGATCCCTGAAATCACATGAGCGAGTTCATACTGGAGAGAAGCCGTACTACTGTACTCAGTGTGGAAAAAGTTTTACTCATGCATCAGCCCTCAGAATTCATCAGCGCATTCACTCTGGAGAAAAGCCATTTAACTGTGATCAGTGTGATAAAAGGTTTATTTCATCATCACATTTAAAAAAACACCTAAACGTTCATTTAGATGAGAGGCCTTATGTGTGTTCTCTCTGTGGAAAGGGTTTTTCATGGCTGAACAATTTTCAACAGCACCAGAAAACACATAATGAAGTGAAAGATCATGTGTGTTGTTATTGTGGGAAGAGCTTTAATAGAGCAGGCAATCTGAAACAGCACCAAAGAATTCATACTGGAGAAAAACCTTACAAGTGCTCATATTGTGACAAGAGTTTCA
>RJVU01063374.1:1401939-1412586 GCA_003731715.1 Anabarilius grahami | reverse complement strand
GCTTTTTACAATGCAGATTGTGTCAAAGCAGCTTTACATTGATAACTGGTACATAATTTTGGCTGCACAGCAGCTCTTAAAGAATAGTGTCAATGCAGGCAGATCAGAAGCACTGTTGATTAAATGTCAAGAATACTGTTGAATATCAAATGTCAAGTCAAATGTCAAGTGTCCCCAACTAAGCAAGCCAAAGGCGACAGCTGCAAGGAACCCAAACTCCTTCAGGTGGCAAACAAGTGGCAAATAGGTGTTAAAATGGAGAAAAAACCTTGGGAGAAACCAGGCTTAGTCAGGGGGCCAGTTCTCCTCTGGCGAACAGTGCTCAACTGTCAAAGCAGCTTCACAGTAATAGCGAGAATAATGTTAATATCAAAGTTCTTCAGTTATGAATTCAGCTGTAGAGCAGCTCTAAAAAGACAAGAGTCATTATTCAACTCAGTTTTTTTTCAATATTAATTCATTTTAGTTCAGTAAGTGTCAATGTTTCCATCACCCTGTTTTCATGCGCATTTTGAGGTATCGCATCAGAAATGAGTGATGGAAACACCACATTTTGCGATAGAAAATGGCATGAACTCGACAGGAGGAGGAAAAAATGTGTGAAAGCGACAACGAAAGTAAAAGCGTGATATTCTCAATTAAAAAGGTAGCATGAATTCAGTTATATACTCATTTGAACCGCACTACATGGACCATTTATCTGCTCAAATTTAAACGGCAGTGCGAGCGAGTAGATATGTTTACTCTTTGATCTTTCTTGGTCACGTGACCTCTAAACAGCCCTATGAGATCCAGTGTTTTTTATACATTTGATTATGCAATTTATGTAGTATTTATTATTTGTAGGGGTGTGACGAGATCTCGTGCTACATCAAGCATGTCATTAGTGTCAGACAAACTACAGGATTGTCACTTTATGCGATAATCATTTATTGATGTGTGTTTTTAATGTTTTAGCCTTCAGGTTAAAGTACACGAGTAAAGCATAACAGCTACCGAAACCATACCTGCAAAATCATCTCTCTTTTGACATAGGTCATGCAGGATTTCACATGAATAGTGCAGTATTTGAATGTATATGTGAAGGGAAATTACTGTTTTCTTAGTTTCAATTGCATCTTTTTATCTTTCCTCAGTATGAAGTAGTTTATAAGCGCAGTGCTGCTTGAGTTCAGGAGTAACCACTGTGTTTCTGCTTTTCTATAAGCACCACCTTCTGTCAGAGGGTGAATTTGTAATTGCATTCAGTTTTGTACATATAACATTACATACATCGTTTATTAGTTTCAAATGTGAGGTTTAATATTATATGAAAGTTTTTAGTCAAAACTGGTATTTAAACTGTAAAGTTGTCTAAATCATATTTGTATCATCATTTTACTGTTTATGTTACCAGACATTGGCGTTGTTTCAAAGCAACTTTAAAAGTTGTAACTTATCTTTGATTTTTCCAGATGTGGTCCTGTGAGCGTCAGTATCACACAGTGATCACAGTTCAGAAAGCTCCAGCCACAACAATTCACCAATAAATACTGGAAAATATTCACATCATCCTACAAGAGAAGGACAAACTCCAGGTGTAGCAGCTGAAATGTGTGTGACTGTTAAAGATGGAGTTTATTAAAGAGGAGATTGAAGACATGAGTGATCCAGAACCATCCAGAATAAAACATGAAGATACTGAGGAAAAAATAGGTTGGTGTCCATTCTTGATTCTTCATTGTTTACTGCCGAGAAACAAGGAAACAAAGCTTCAGGTCAACAGATTTGGTTTCAGATTTTTCAAATCATCATAAATGATTATGATCTAAATTATCATAATCTTGAATAGCTGTTGTCATCCACATTTTAAATGGATTAACATAAGGATGAGCACATCAAAGATCTGATTCTTGATACTCTGTTGCTTTAATCTGTTGAACCAGAGTTTATTTAAACTTATTTCAACCACACTATTTTTTCTTTTTAGACTGGATGGAGATTAAACTGGAAAAACATGAACTGAATAAAGCAGTGGAGGAAAAGCAGAGCATCAAAACTCAAAGAACAAAAGATAAGCCGCACACCTGCTCTCATTGTGGAAAGAGTTTCAGTCGCAAAGGAAACCTGAAGACACACATGAGAATTCACACTGGAGAAAAACCGTTTACATGCACTCAGTGTGGAAAGACTTTTGCTTCTCAGTTAGGCCACAAATTTCATCTGCTCCGTCACTCTGGAGAAAAACCATTCAACTGTGATCAGTGTGGTAAAGATTTTATTTCGGTATCAAATCTAAAACAACACCTAAAAGTTCATTCAGGTGAGAAGCCTTATGTGTGTTCTCTCTGTGGAAAGAGTTTTTCGAGGCTGGAACATTGTAAACATCACCAGAAAACACATGATGAAGTGAGAGATTATATGTGCTTTGAATGTGGGAAGAGCTTTACTACAGCTGAGCATCTGAAACAGCACCGAAGAATTCATACGGGAGAAAGACCTTACAAGTGCTCATACTGTGACAAGAGTTTCACTCAGTCTCCACACCTGAAATCACACGAGCGAATTCATACTGGAGAGAAGCCGTACCACTGTACTCAGTGTGAGAAGAGTTTTAAAGATTCAACAGGTTTCAGAATTCATCTGCTCCGTCACTCTGGAGAAAAACCACATAACTGTGATCATTGTGGTAAAGATTTTATTTTATCATCAGATCTAAAACAACACCTGAAAGTTCATTCAGGTGAGAAGCCTTATGTGTGTTCTCTCTGTGGAAAGAGTTTTTCGTGGCTGAAAAGTTTTAAACTGCACCAAAAAACACATGAAGTGGGAGATCTCCTGGTTTCACAGACAAGGTTTAAGCTAGATCCAGACTAAAATGTCCAAAATATCTTAAAATATGTCAGTGTCATTGTTTTTTTTTGCTTTGTTTTGTTTTTTTTACTCAAGATGCTCAGCAGTAATGTGTTTTCTAGGGTATGTTCATACAACCTACTTAAAGCATTATTTCATAATCATTATGCACATGTTTGTTGAAACCTGGAAGCCACAGAGAGAACACGTTTTTTAATTTAACAATGTACAATATAATACAATTATAATTAAATGATTGATTGTCTCTTAATTTATTAAAATGCTCAGTTGGCGTACTGTTTTTCACATTCTATATAGTAAGAAGTATTAGATTTTGGACACAGGGTTTGTTTCTTGTATGCCTAGAAAGACCTTGGTTCAGGTGTGTTTAATTGGGGTTGGAGCTGAACTCTGCAGGACTGTGGCTCTCCAGGAGCAAGATTTAACATCAATGATCTAGATTAATTTTGTGAGTTTGGTGAAAAGATTTAAAAAATCAATCTGAAAAAGCTTAAGAATTCTCTGTGTAAAGACCAGAATCTCATTGGCAATTTTTGCATTAAATTCTATAGGGATTTATATAAATCATCTAAATTTTGTAAACATGATCATGTTTTTTTTTTTTTTTTTTTCAATCACTACCTTCAATAAATGAATTAGGTATTACTGACCAAGCTTTTTGCAATGATTCCGTTACCTTAAAAGAAACTGATGAAGCAATTAAATGTTTAAAAACAAATAAATCCCCTTGTTCTCAGAGTTCTGTCCATTGTTTAGTAAAAACAGCTCCCTGTTAATAAGAACAGCACAGATAAATCCTTTCTTCCACCTACTTTGTCAAGGACCAATTACTTTAATACATTTATTTTCTTTGCAAATTTTATAACCACAAATGCAAGTAAATTGTGAGGGTTAACTTGAATTTGTAATGTAACTGATTTATAAATTAATTTCTTACCCATGTTTCCTCCTTTCCTTTTGCTAACCCCCAAATTTATATTTGTTGACAATGGGCGCATTGTTTATTGTGTTTTATAAATATTTAAACTCTTTTTTTTTTACGCATCATTAAAAAAGCAATCTAACTGGCATTCACTTCAATCTTCGCAGCACCAAGTCCAACACACCCAAAGCATTAAATGAAAGTGTTTCTTCACTAAAACGATACCTCTAAATACTATTTAAGATCCATTCGCAGAAGTAAATAGAGACATTTCTAGTCACAGTTATGTTTTCAGATGGGTTATGTGAACTGTACTGCTTTTGTTGTCATGTAGAGAAAAGCTACTTCAGGAATTATTAAATAACATCTGGATGCATTGATGTGGTAAAAGCTCTCCAGCATGTCAGGTATGTTGCGCTGAGATTTTAATTGAATTATGTTGTAAAACGGACCAACTGGAGTGTTTGTTGAATGCATGATTGTGAGAGGGGAAAGAACAACCAATGAAACAGAGACATACAACACACTCATTATACAGAATAATGAATATTAATATATGAGCACAGAGTAAAATGACAACAAACTCCCAAGCACAAGGGAGAAATGCGAAAGAATATTTAAAAGGGCTAATAATATTTCATTACGTTTAAGAGCACTACAGTCTCATGATAAACGACACATAGTTTAACAGAAAGAATAAAGACATAGTTTAATTTTTGTCTATTCTCTAAGTCTTTTGTTCATCAGAATAATCGTGTCATCGCGTTCATATACACATATCAGTGTCCAGTTTGCACATATATTTCATTTGAAGAAGACTTGATGAAATATGTGTGCATACACCGTGCTGGTTCATGTTTGGTGCAGGAGAATGTGTGAAATAAAAACTTTAAAAACGGATACTCTATTCTGTATGAGCTATGAGCCACGGTCCTAGTGTTGTTAAACTCATCGCTGAGCTCCGCGCTGAAACCGATCATATGCGTGCTCCACGTGTATAGCATAACAGTCGTATTTTTCATGTGTTCGTATTCAAACACCAGTTCTGACCGCATCGTGGGCAAAATACAAACAACACTCATGTGCTGCTGTGCTGAGGGAAACATACATACGGCTTGCGTGTTTGAACGCAGCTAGAGCAGGCAGAGGTGAATGAGCCGCACTTTTGTGACATTTGAATTCTCCGCTGTAATGCGATCTCATGCGAACATATTTTCCATTTGTGCCGGTAGATCACAGCAAAACAATCCACATGCACACAAACTTCTGCTCTGGTCGCATCGCAGGAAAACACATTTTTGTGTTGTAGCACTGAGGAAACGAACACCAACTACATGTCTCTGAATGTCACGAGACCGAGGCGAGAGAAGTGATACTTTCTCATGCATAATACCGCAATTATAATCTTATGCATACTACAGCGCAGTGATTGGATTGAATGAGCTTTTTCTCATGAATAAACACAGAAACTGTTGACGTCAGCATGTTCGATCAGCCCATACTTGGAGCCAACCAGCACTCCGAATCCTGCCGGTGGTACACGATGACGTCAGATTTTGTGACGTTGCTCCGACTTTGCTTTTCAAACCGGAAGTCAGAAATCGCTCTGAAAAACTTATTTCAAATTATAAATAAAATGAACGATTACCTTTAGTGTTTTCATTGATGTGCAGCCTATACATATCTGTTCACAGCTCAAAAAATGTGTTCTGGGGTTTCATGACCCTTGAAAATGTACATTTGCATGCAGATTTCAGATATCTATAAAATAACTTTGACTAGTAAGAATTACCAAGAATGGTATTGAAAGAGATCCTTTACGAGATTAGTGCAGATCTGAAGAGGTTTTATTTAAATGTATGTCTGAAGGGAAATTACTTTCTTCAGAAAAGTTTTGATGGCATCTTCTTTTCACTTTCCTCAGTTTGATGCCTAATAATGTAGTGTTTATAAGTACAGCGCCCAGGTGAAAAAAAGTATGTATTCTATAATGGATTTTAAGATGCCATAGAATGGAAAATTTTATTAACCTTGGCATAGTTGAATAATGGTTCTGTACATGACATACAGTGAGTCTCAAACACCATTGTTTCCTCCTTCTTATGTAAATATTGTGCATACAAAAGACCACGGAAAAAGGGCGAATCCCAACATAACGCCGACTGTTACGTAACAGTCAGGATCATTATTATCTATGCCCCCAAAATTTGCATAAACCAGCCCATGTTCTAGGCAGGCAAGGCAGTATTAATGTTCTGCAGGTTGTGAAGCAAGCAAGCATGCAAGGACAATAGCGAAAATGGCAGATGGATCGATGATAACTGCTCATAATCCATGGTGTCATGTTATATTTAGTGATATTTGTAAATTGTCTTTCTAATGCTGGTTAAAGTTACCATTTCTTACTGTATTCACAGAGACCAGAGCCATGTTGTTATTTTCATTTTTAACCTGAAAACGCTTGCAGTCCGTATAATTCATAAACTCATCTTCATTCTTTTTGAGTCTCCAACAGTGTGTAGCTTTAGCCCCGTTAGCCGTGCAGCACACTATCAAACTCATTCAGAATCGAATGTTTGCAAACATCCACAAAATACATGCCATACTTACGTGATCTGATATGCTGCATCACAAAAAAATTTAAATTGTGGGATTAGAAATGTAAGAATCTGTTTAAGATCTGCTGATCCTACATTCTCACATAACATCACATGAAATACTAAGGTGAAGTACATTGTATTTAGCATTTTAAGGTAAAGATGATGACATCAGATGAATGATTCTGTTTAGCAAAGTTTCCAGCGAGAGTTTTCTGCCAGTTCCTGCTCTCTTTATTGTGTATCTAATAAATCAGATTACTGAGATTCTCACCTTTTGTCGTTAATGGCTCTTGGAGCCCCTGTCCCATTCTTTGAATAGTTATGCTGATTGGATTAGGACTTGCGACACTCTAGATTCTGGGGCAGGTTCCTATACCTGAATACTTCATTTGCATGCTTTGTTTAAGGTTGTCTCCCAGGTGCTTTGTCTCTATCCCTAAGCACTGCCCCCTAAAATGTATATAAACTGCAATGTACACTGCCTTAGTTGGACTTGATGACTGCAGCGACCAACAGCACGTGTTCTCAATAAAAGAATCCTGTTGAAGATACAATCAAATCTCCTGGTCTTCGCTTCTGAGATTTCCAACATAATGGTCCATTTTGAGAGTTATATTTTCTGTGTCAACTTATGTATTGTTTATGCAATGTATTATAGAGTCACGAGCTTGGGGGTGAGCATAAGTTAATTTGCATTTAAAGGTACACCGCTAAATCAGCACATTTTTTCTCCCACCCCAAAATAGGCAGTTAAAACATGGTATAATAATAAAAAAAAAATTGAGCTGAAACTTTCAAGACACATTCTGGGGACACCTTAAACTTATATAACATCTTGTGAAATTACCATTCTATAGCACCTTTAACGTGCTCTATTTTCATGCACTAATTTTGTTCTTAATATACTAAAAATTCTTCTTTAGTGCTTAAGATAATCTTAAGAACATCTAAGAGAACTCAACTGTGCTATTTTGAGACAGCATGAAATATGAACTAAAATGTGCCTTTAATATACAATCTCTGTATTAAAAAAATTTTTGATTTACAATAAGTTTAATAAATTAAAATTTATTTAGAAGTGGTAACTAAATATATTTTTTAAAGAGTTTTTAAATAGTATATTAAAAGCACATTTTAGTTCTCAAAATGGCACAGTTGAATATACTTAGATGTTCTTAATATTATCTTAAGAAGTACTACAGAAGAATTTTTAGTATATTAAGTACAAAACTAGTGCGTGAAAATAGAGCACTTAAATTACATTATAAAAGTGTACTTGTTTTCCACCTGGGCGCTGCTTGTGTTTAGGAGTAACCGCTGTATTTCTGCTTTTCCATAAGCTAGTGTCACATTGTTGAACTATTCAGGATAATTTTTGCCTGCATATCTTGAAATTTCCATCCTTGACTGGAGAGTAATATAATAAAACATAATTCATTTATAATGTTAAAATCATGTTTTATGTTGATTAATGGAATTGTATTCGTCTGAATTGTCTTGCACCAATTCTAGAAGTGTTCAAATGAGCAACAGAAAAACTTTGAGAATACATTCTAATATAGGGTTGTATTTATAGGAAATCCTCAATGACAAAATTCTTGACAGGAAAAATACTACCGTTTAAAAAACAATGGCACCTGTATTTTGAAGGTTTAGTGTCACAATACCACCATAGAAAAAGAATGCCGTGCAACCCTAGTGGCTGGATCACTGGAGCAAAGTCTATGTAATTAATGGGAAACACTGCTATGCAACACAAGCAACTCCCCCATCATGACTATATACACGCCCCTTACTGCTGGAGTATTTTGGTGCTCGGACCGATCCACTTTCAACATCGCTTCTCAGAAATCACTTACTGCAAATTTAAGTGGATTTCTGTTGTCTTGTTAGATCTTTAATTAGTTTAGTTATTAATTGAATAATGTAACCTGTGCCTCATTTCATCCTTATAATATCCTGGGTTCCATAAAAATGAGCAACCTTCCTATAGAGCTGTTTTATACACTACTAATACGTGAACATCAAAATGCTCCATATTTTACCTTTTAATTAAAGGCACAATACATTTGCTCAACAGTGCTACTATTATGCTTTTTTCATACAGTGCGTAATATAGCTCTTTGTGAAAGTAAAAAAAGGGCTGCAAAGATCAAAGTGCAGAACAAATAACGGTATTGTATCCGAAAAGAAGGAATTGATTCTGAACTGCCGAAACGAGTCATCATCAATTCCAGGTTGTGGGCGTTTGGTTTCCGATGTGCACTGTAAGAGGTAGACTAATCACAACAGACTGGGCCATCTGACCAATCAGAGCAGAGCAGGCTCATAGAAAAGAGGGGCTTAGAGAGGCAGAAACTTCAAACAAAATGTTTTCTGAGTCTTTGAGAAATTATGAGATTAAAGTGTTAAACCTATTGCAGGAGACTCCCAAAACAAAACGAAGAACCTTTAAAATGGCGTTATAGGGGCACTTTAAAGTAATCCAGTATAAATTCAGTAACTTCTCTTTGATTTTTCCAGATCTGGTCCTGTGGGCGTCAGTATCACACAGTGATCACAGTTCACACCTGCAGTGAAGCTCCTCCCACAACAATTCACCAATAAATACTGGGAATATTCACATCATCCTACAAGAGAAGGACAAACTCCAGGTGTAGCAGCTGAAATCTGTGTGACTGTTAAAGATGGAGTTTATTAAAGAGGAGATTGAAGACATGAGTGATCCAGAACCATCCAGAATAAAACATGAAGATACCGAGGAACAAATAGGTTGGTGTCCATTCTTCATTGTTGACTGCTGAGAAACATTAAAGTCCCCCTGTGGTGAAAATCAAGTTTTTAATGTTGTTTATATGTCTATATGCCTTAAGACAAACCATGTGCAAATGCATTAGTCAACACCATTGCAGAGTATTTTTTCCTTAAAACTGCAGTGAACCAACATAGTTTAAAATCACCCTTATTCTCTACATCACAAACATGTAACCAATCCCATCAATGTGCAGGCGGGCTTTAGCATAACATTAATGATGCTGTGAAGCAGGGGGTCTCGAGAAGCCAGGTTATCCTGGTATGTTTTTCTGTTGTATGAAAAATTGGGTACATTTAGCAATATAGCAGGTGAATTGTGCATATTATATAATTTACTATGTTATGATGAACTATATGTCTTTCTCCACTGACATCCTGAGTTATTCAAAGCATTTCTAAGGATGCTGATTACTAGAAGACAGCTGTCTGACTCTGAGATGGTGAACGGGAACATGGTTTGTGTAACATTAGCATCATAATATTAGATGTTTGATAACGTAGTCGAGCTGTTGCTTTCTTCTGTTATATCAGAGTTTTAACCACATAATATTTTAATTTTAGACAGGATGGAGATGAAACTGGAAAAACATGAACTGAATGAAGCAGAGGAGGAAAAGCAGAGCATCAAAACTCAAAGAACAAAAGAAGTCACACACCTTCTCTCTGTGTGGAAAGAGTTTCAGTGTAAAAGGAAACCTTAAGACACACATGAGAGTTCACACTGGAGAAAAACCGTTTACATGCACTCAGTGTGGAAAGAGTTTTTCTCAAGCATCAGGTCTCAGTTATCATCTGCAGGTTCACTCTGGAGAAAAACAGTGCAATCAGTGTGGTAAAGATTTTCATTCATCATCACACCTAAAACAACACCTAAAAGTTCATTCAGATGAGAGGCCTTCTGTGTGTTCACATAATGAAGTGAGAAATCATGTGTGTTGTGACTGTGGGGAGAGCTTTACTAGAGCTGACTGTCTGAAACTGCACCAAAGAATTCATACTGGAGAAAGACCTTACAAGTGCTCATATTGTGACAAGAGTTTCACTGATTCAGGTTCCCTGAAATCACATGAGCGAGTTCATACTGGAGAGAAGCTGTAACACTAGTGTGAAAATATGTTGCAAGTGATTAAAGGTGCTAAAGAGGATGTTTTGTTTTATACATTTTTGCAATATTACTTGAAACTGTCTTTACTAACTGATAAAAGACTATTTATTAGGTGCACTGAAAGGAATATTATTAATATACATCATCTGTGCACGAGGTAGGGCCTTAAAAACATCAGCCAATCATTTACGCGATCATCGCGTAAATGATTGGCCCTCTGGCTTGTCAATCACTTCCATGACGTTCCTTGTGAGAGACGCGCGGCTGCGCGCTCCAGTAACTTTCCACACTCCACAGGCGCCGCATGCAATGTTTTTGTCAGGAGACAGGAGTAACAACTGCAGATTATGAGT
>RJVU01063374.1:1357978-1380190 GCA_003731715.1 Anabarilius grahami | reverse complement strand
AATAAAGCCACAACACAACGGAAATGCTCCCAACCACTTGGGGGCTCTCAGAGCTCGGTAAAGTTAGATTTCCTTGCACTGTTCTATAAAGTCGACAGTCTTACAAAGATATCAATACCATGATTAGTTTTAAGTATGTAAACATTGTATATCGACATGAAATACTAATTAAAAATCAACTACGTGCACAATAGCTTCATATTTATACTTGTGAATGATTGACGCGATACCACAGCGCATGATGAAGGGAACGTCTGCCAATTCCACCAAGTTGTTAAAACGTATAATTTGTATTATTACAATGACTTTGTTTAACATTTAAAAACAGACATGTTCAAATTCCAAAGCTTGTTAGTTCCTGTTGGTAAGACTGACAAGCTTTGGAATTTGAATATGTCTGTTTTTAAATGTTAAAAGTAATTTTAATGAATACAAATTATACGTTTTAACCACTTGGTGGGATTGGCAGACGTTCCCTTTATCATGTGCCGTGGTAGCGCGTCAAGTCATTCACAGGTATAAATATGAAGCTATTTTGCACGTAGGTGATTTTGAATTAATATTTCATGTCGATATACGGTGGTTACATACTGTTAAAACTAATCATGGTATTGATATTACTGCCGACTCTATAGAATATTGGCAAGCTCTGAGAGCCCCCTAGTGGTCGGGAGCATTTCCGTTGTGTTGTGGCTTGATTTCGTTGTGTTGTGGCTTTATTCCGTTGTGTTGTGGCTTGATTTCCGTTGTGTTGTGGCTTTATTCCGTTGTGTTGTGGCTCTATTTCGTTGTGTTGTGGCTTGATTTCGTTGTGTTGTGGCTTGATTTCGTTGTGTTGTGGCTTGATTTCGTTGTGTTGTGGCTTTATTCCGTTGAGTTGTGGCTTGATTTCCGTTGTGTTGTGGCTTTATTCCGTTGTGTTGTGGCTCGATTTCGTTGTGTTGTGAACTTATGTTTGCTTTTTCAATTTCGTTGCGTTGTGCACTACTGGGCCACCGTACATATGGGAGTATTTGGTAATGAACAACAACTTTGAGTTTCAGAGTAGGTGTGGAGTTGATAAATCCAGATAAATCCAACCTGGTTTAGATCAGGATCAACTGTTGCACAACGCTCGGTATAAACTTTCTCTGTGAACTCAGGTTTAATCCAGAGTTTGCAAAGCACGTGCACCTGAAAGTGTGACACGTGCGGCAGACAGCCAATCACACGAAACAAGGAGAACGTCAGTTTGATTCGCGTCTCGTGGGAGAGCCGTGCAATTCATGTCTCTTCCGAAGATTAAGTTATGAAAAATATGAAATAAAATGCATTTACAAAGCAGGAATAAACACTGATGCTGGGAAAGTTTGAGAAGGCAGCTGAAAGAAAATATCTGACTATATCAATGCATGTGAGTCAAACAAATAGACCAAATAATTAATATAGTTTCACAAAGAGCTCAAAAGAATACATCTAAGCTTAATCTGTTTAAAAGCTTTACATTATGCATGTATTATATTTATTTTAATTTACAAGCAAAGTTTAATATTGTCAATAGGCCTAATTATATGAATATGTCATGAATTTTTCACAATTTTAATTTATTTATTATAAATATAATGAATAATTAACAGCAAATGTCGAGCAATTTTGTCTCTAAAATGCTTTCACTCTAAACTGATTTAATGTGGAGCGAGTGATACAGGGGGAGTGGCTGTATTGCATCAGATGCATGTCACTTTACTCACAGCTGATTGGTCGAGTGTGGGTTTGTGATCTCTAACTTAAAATAAAACCTGCTCCGGAGCACGATAGCCGTGTAGCATAAGCAGAGGTGGGTAGAGTATCCAAAAACTGTACTCAATTAAAAGTACAAGTACTTATAGAAATATTTACTCAAAGTAAAAGTTAAAGTAATAATCTTAATAGTTACTTGAGTAAGAGTAAAAATGTATCCAATGAAAAAACTACTCAAGTAACTAGTTACTAGTTACTTTGTAACTAGTACAATAGCATGTTATTACTTAGATAGATATTTAAATTATTATCATAATTAGATATCTTTGCAACAAACAAAGAAGAGACAAGCATTATTTCTGGCATCTGTAGCCCGAATATCATTGCATGTCCTTTACTTTGTATAATAATAACAACAACGTATACAGCTACATTTTAAAGAAGAGACTCTTTACATGTGCTCGTGCCATAGACTGTAAAAAAATATGGACGTAATGTCCGTGACGTCACCCGTAGATTTCTGAAGAGCAGTTTTGAGGCGAAAATGAGGCCGCTGCCATCTTAGCTGGGCGTCACCGCACGTCACTCCCGGATAACTGAAAATGGGCAAAGAGGCGGGACGTGGTTGAACTGAGGTGCCATGGTTACTGAAACCACGCCGCCTAGCTCGACGTGACCATGTTAGCAGGCAGATACTATCTAAAATATTAATATTCTAATGATATAACTTATCTTTATTAGTTAATAAAGATAAGATATCATTAGAAAGTTATAAAGGTTCACTGTCAATCTACGGCGTCCTTTTTACGATATGCTCCAGCACCAGTAATTGAAATTTGTGTCAGGTTTGCACATGACAACACGAAAAATCAAACGGGACTTCATACCTTTATAATGAAATAGTAATCGCGAAATAAATCCAATCCGTTGCACTTGGGTAAAATGTTCATGAGTGTCCACTGAAAAACAAAAAAACAGTACTTTTTGTCCACAAAAGCGTTAAATCCATGAAATATTAATATATTATCCATTGATTGCATCACATCTCTTCGGAATGATCTGCTCTCCATCATCGTTCTTCAAGAAATTATGCAATCTGAGCAGCGTTTATGTTGTAAAACTGTATATGATCATATATCTCACAAACAAATGAGCCCGCGTCCAAAATGCAGCAGTTTTAGTTATAATATCCAAGCAGTGCGGTCGGAGTTTGTGGTGTCTTGAGAGGGATATTCTCCAGCCATAGTCATAGTAAATCTCACGAACAAAACTTTTAGCCAATGCCACGACGATCCTTTCCTTCCGCATGCGTGCACATCTACACAGACGCACATCTGTCTCGACCATTAACGCAGCAAACCATATTATTTTATAATTGTATAAAATAATCCCGAAAAAAAGCACAAAGACGGTAGAGATGCCAAATTCAGCGGCTGGAATTAGCTGAGGTAAAGTGACGGCTCGCAGACAGCAGCGCGATCCACCTGTCACTCAAGTGACCACGCCCTTAATTATGCAGACCTTTAAGGCTTAATATAATTTAAACGGATGAGTTATAAAAAAATTCACCCCCCTCAGAGTTGTCATGAAGGACAAAATTAGCAGTATAGACCAAAACCACAATTTGAACCAACCTGTAAACATGTTTTTTTCTGCTGTAAAGTTGGCCATTTTAACATGGGACTCAATGAGATTCTGCTCTCTTTTGGAGCCTGTCCCTAGCGGCCAGTCGATGAATTGCAGTTTAAGTCACTTCCGTATTGGCCTCAAGAGAAACTGGGGGAGGTTGCCGCTTGGCTCGTGCTCATAACCTCTGAACGTCACACAAACAATGATAAAATGCACATTGACGGATCTTCTTCCGTCTGTTTTCCAAAATGAAATCAAATGTATATTTTTGCAGGCACATGTAAACTGGTTAACTGTGTCAACGCAAACTCAATATGAGGAGACGAACAGGTCGCCGGCGCCGCCACTGCGCAATAAGGCTATCCACAAATTACCATTTCAAACTCTCTGAACAGTGTCTCAAGTAAATGTAACGAAGTAAATGTACTTCGTTACTACCCACCTCTGAGCGTAAGTTACCATAGCAATGAAACCAGCGAAAAATCAATCCACCTTCATGAGCCCGAAAAACTAGAGTTTGCTCAAACTAATCTTGAACTTAACTGGGTAGAAACTGAAACAGGCTTTGTGCAACAGGCCACAGATATGATGAATGAAGACACAGAGTCAGAATTTAAAAATAAAAATACACAATCTTTGAATCCCCCCTTTGATAATTTTTGATCATAAAACAAACTTTCATAAATCATGTATATAGCATGCTGCATACAGGTTCCATTACGTAAAGTAATGACAGAATAAGTGTTTATGATGAAGTCTTCATCCTCCTGAATGCTTGAGTCCTTTCTTATTTTGACATTGTGGTCTTGAGGAAGTGGCGTATGGTGTTGTTTTCTGTGGATGTTCAGGCATGTTCAGCTAGGTGGTCAGTGCAGTGCGGTTTAGGCGTTGGATGTCTTTGGTCATCCTCTGGAGTGCTGGAACACCTGCAATCACACAAAAGAGAAAAGGGAAATGTATCTTGCCAAGGAAAATATTTTAATCAAGTAACTCCTAACTGCTCCTTAAACTGTCCCTATTTAATATTGGCAGGACACTACTGTGTTTATCAGTGCCTGTGTTTATCAGTATGTTTATGTCTTCATCCTCAGGCGACAAGCTAGAGCATAAAAACCCTAGTCCCGCCATTTCTGGACTCTGATAAACAATACTGCCATCTATCCCTTATCTCTAGGTAGATTTTTCAAATCCCACTGGCTCACATCAATCCACTTTTCTTTTCTTTGCACCTTAACTGCTCCATCAGCTACCAAGAGATCCTGACATGGGCTTTTCCACCTGGATTCTCACAGTGATCTCTGAGTTTTTTAATTGTTACTCTACCATGGCCCCCCTTCGGAAGTGTCAAAACTTTATCCTTGGCATTGTGTACTGCCAGGCTGAGTCTTTCATCAGTTTGAACAAGGTTNATGAGCCCGAAAAACTAGAGTTTGCTCAAACTAATCTTGAACTTAACTGGGTAGAAACTGAAACAGGCTTTGTGCAACAGGCCACAGATATGATGAATGAAGACACAGAGTCAGAATTTAAAAATAAAAATACACAATCTTTGAATCCCCCCTTTGATAATTTTTGATCATAAAACAAACTTTCATAAATCATGTATATAGCATGCTGCATACAGGTTCCATTACGTAAAGTAATGACAGAATAAGTGTTTATGATGAAGTCTTCATCCTCCTGAATGCTTGAGTCCTTTCTTATTTTGACATTGTGGTCTTGAGGAAGTGGCGTATGGTGTTGTTTTCTGTGGATGTTCAGGCATGTTCAGCTAGGTGGTCAGTGCAGTGCGGTTTAGGCGATGGATGTCTTTGGTCATCCTCTGGAGTGCTGGAACACCTGCAATCACACAAAAGAGAAAAGGGAAATGTATCTTGCCAAGGAAAATATTTTAATCAAATAACTCCTAACTGCTCCTTAAACTGTCCCTATTTAATATTGGCAGGACACTACTGTGTTTATCAGTATGTTTATGTCTTCATCCTCAGGCGACAAGCTAGAGCATAAAAACCCTAGTCCCGCCATTTCTGGACTCTGATAAACACTACTGCCATCTATCCCTTATCTCAAGGTAGATGTTTCAAATCCCACTGGCTCACATCAATCCACTTTTCTTTTCTTTGCACCTTAACTGCTCCATCAGCTACCAAGAGATCGTTGGTTTTTCCTACCCTGATTTTAGCCCTCTGATTTGAACGCTCTGTTTTAAGGGGCGTGTCTGCTGTGAGACTTCAGTGTAAACGCCCACTGCTTTGATTGGCTAACATCTTTCCATTTGAAATAGCTAAGTAATACCAAAGACTATAGAATAACACTTAAAGGGACTTTGAGTGTATTACTCTCTTAGCGCGTTTTTACTATTACAGCTCTCAAGGTTAACTAATCGTGAAAAGTGTTGCATTACATTTAGATCTATGACATTATATTTAGATAGTGGCATGAAAGGTTGCAGAGATGAACATTGTGTAGCTGATCACATATGTTGAGCGCATGAAAGCAGTGATCTCGTCATTGCAACTCAATTTCTGTACACTAACAAAATGCTTTCATCTTCACTAACAGTGCAAACGAGATATAATTAAAAGATTTGTTGAATAAAATGGGAGTTTTGCACGTCAGTCACTGATAAACTCGCGCTGTTTGATCGACAGCTTCAGCGCGAGCTGCTCCAACGATTGTAAAGGAAGCTTTCTTTGATCGCTTTTTTTATATAATTTAATCACCGTTAAATAACAGATTATTTTCATCCTACTAAGAGGAACAACGCAAGTTGACGTTAAGTCACGGGTTTGATTTACTGACACACAGACAAAGAACATCTGACTGTGCATGAATCATTACATATCAGATCAGGCATTAGAATTAACACAGTTACTTACATGTTGCATTACTGTCGAGTCCAGGCACTGCACAATATTTTGTAATCCTCAACGGCATGTTTATTGCTTGGTAGACTACCAAGTAGGTGTTGATTTTCTTCTGTAGATGCTGTTGAATTTGTTTGACCAAAATTACAGACAAGCCATCTCTGTTGGTGTTTTCTCTTAAGTGCTGCATCTTTCCATAAGCCCTTTTAATGGAAAGGCCCATTGTCCATTCTCTGAGTGCCTAATGTTTTTCTTCTGGCAGATGTCACCATGGCACTTCCTTAGTCCCAACTTTTTGTCCAAATATTCATTCAGATTTTCAATCATTTGATACTCAGCCATTGCAAGTACAGGAGATGTGCCCTCAGAGGTGTGAAACAGAACAAAAGGTGTTAAAGCCGTTAGGTGCTTATTCAGATTTAAATTCTCAGCAATCTTTTAGACTGACCATTTCAGACACACTGACAAATCAAACTATTGTGTGTTATGGACTCTACTTGTACTCCTAACAAGTTTTCAATACTACATTTAAGACAAAACATTCATTTTCAGGCTAATATTCCTTGTTTCATTTCTGAAAACTTCCCCAGTTTATTCAAAGAAATTGTATCCACAGATGCAGTCTGTTGATCTTCAACATAAAAACTGTAGAATCTCCAAGACTCTTCTGTTCAATTCTTGTTGCAGTTGGTGAGTTCTCTTCTTGTCAGTCTCTCCTGGCTGGCTCGCCAAATTGTTAGATTTTGCTGTCGTTGGCTGAGCCTTCGTTTGGGTGGCTCACCAATGTATTCGATTTCTCTAATACATAAAATAAGTGAGCTTGACCAGAGTTCTTCTGGGGAGAATAATTTATTGAAGGTAGTAGTGTAGCACAGTTCTTCAGCATCAATGTCAGCGTCTCAGTCTTTAAAATATCTCAACCCAAAGTTCTGTCTGTGGGACAGAACTTTATACATGAAGACAATGGGGCTACAAACAATAGAAAACTGTTAGCTGTTAACTGTCTAACCTGCAACCTAGTCTGTTTCTTTGTCATTCACACCCATCAGTTTCTGTGGGCCATATGTCTGTATGGGCCATTTCCTTCACACCTTTGCAAACACAGAGTTGATTGCATCTGAGGCACAGTCACAATGTAAATGCATCTAACTAAAGATAATGAAAATACACAATCTTTCACCTGTGCCCTGTTTCATCCTCATAATATACTGGGTAACATAAAAATGAGCAACCTAGAGCTGTTTTATACACTACTAATATGTAACCATCAAAATGCTTTATATTTGAAATATTATATTATATTATATTAATATATATTTAAAAACACCTTATGTGTTTTCTGTCAAAGTAATCCAGTATCAATTCAGTAACTTATCTTTGATTTTTTTTCCAGATCTGGTCCTGTGGGCGTCAGTATCACACAGTGATCACAGTTCACTCCTGCAGTGAAGCTCCTCCCACAACAATTCACCAATAAATACTGGGAATATTCACCTCATCCTAACAAGAGAAGGACAAACTCCAGGTGTAGCAGCTGAAATCTGTGTGACTGTTAAAGATGGAGTTTATTAAAGAGGAGATTGAAGACATGAGTATTTCAGAACCATCCAGAATAAAAGATGAAGATATTGAGCAGCAAATAGGTTGGTGTCCATTCTTGATTCTTCATTGTTGACTGCTGAGAAACATTAATGTAACACAGCTTCAGTTCAACAGATTTTGTGGCTGTGAAATAATGAGCAAAATAGAGATGATAAATGATACAGAAAATGCATCTAAATGATCATAATCTTGAAAAACTGTTGTCATCCACATTTTAAATTGATTAACAAGAAAATGACAAAACTAACCTTTATCATATTAAAGATCTGATATTTGATTCCCTGTTGCTTTCGTCTGTTAAATCAGTTCACTTGAACTTATTTTAACCAAATAATATATTTGTTTTAGACTGGATGGAGATTAAACCGCAAAAACATGAACTGAATGAAGAAGAGGAGGAAAAGCAGAGCATCAAAACTCAAAGAACAAAAGCTAATAAGCCACACACCTGCTCTCAGTGTGGAACGGGTTTCACAAAAAAAGTAAACCTAAAAATACACATGAGAGTTCACACTGGAGATAAACTTTTTACATGCACTCAGTGTGAAAAGAGTTTCACACAAAAAGTAAATCTAAAAATACACATGAGAGTTCACACTGGAGAGAAACTTTTTACATGCACTCAGTGTGAAAAGAGTTTTTCTCAAGCATCAGGTCTCAGTTATCATCTGCGTGTTCATTCTGGAGAAAAACCATTCAACTGTGATCAGTGTGGTAAAGATTTTATTTCATCATCAAATCTAAAACAACACATGAAAGTTCATTCAGATGAGAAGCCTTTTGTGTGTTCTTTCTG
Organism: Anabarilius grahami; assembly: GCA_003731715.1. Lineage (NCBI taxonomy): Eukaryota > Metazoa > Chordata > Actinopteri > Cypriniformes > Xenocyprididae > Anabarilius > Anabarilius grahami. Next base: position 1,371,577 of record RJVU01063374.1, on the reverse strand, counting down.
TGGAAAGAGTTTTTCATGGCTGTGTCATTTAAAACAGCACCAGAAAACTCATAATAAAGTGAGAGATCATGTGTGTTTGGAGTGTGGGAAGAGCTTTACTAGAGCTGACAGTCTGAAACAGCATCAAATAATTCATACAGGAGAAAGACCTTACAAGTGTAAGTATTGTGACAAGAGTTTCACTCAGTTTGGAAACCTGAAATCGCATGATCAACTTCATACCAGAGAGAAGCAGTACCACTGTACTCAGTGTGAGAAGAGTTTCATATGTAAAACAGGTCTCAATTATCATCTGCTCCGTCACTCTGGAGAAAAACCATTTAACTGTGATCGTTGTGGTAAAGATTTTATTTCATCATCAAATCTAAAACATCACTTGAAAGTTCATTCAGATGAGAGGCCTTATGTGTGTTCTTTCTGTGGAAAGAGTTTTTCATGGCTGTGTCATTTAACACAGCACCAGAAAACACATGATGGAGTGAGAGATCATGTGTGTTTGGAGTGTGGGAAGAGCTTTACTGCGTCTGGTGATCTGAAAATGCACGAAAGAATTCATACTGGAGAAAAACCTTTCAAGTGCTCATCTTGTGACAAGAGTTTTGCTCGGTCTGGAAACATGAAAAGACATGAGCGAGTTCATACCGAAGAGAAGCCATACAATTGTACTTGGTGTGAGAAGAGTTTTAAACATGTATCAAGCCTTCACACTCATATGAAAATACGTTGCAAGTGAGGAACTTTTTTTTTTTTTTTAAATGTCAGATACATTCAACTAAATAGTGTGAGATAAAATATGGAGTTTGTCCTAAATGCACAGTATCATCTAGTTCAATCAATTATAAAGACTCAAAAGTTGAAACTTCACAAGTCAACAACGGCAGCGTCCAGGGAGAGATTGGGCACTTCAGTCATTTCCTGTCTGTATTTAGGTTTGAACCCGCAAACCTTCGGGTTACCAGTCTGACTCTTAACCATAAGGCCACGACTGCCCCAAGGTCTTTCTTGAATTAGATCTATTCATGTCCGTTACTTATTGACTAAGTGTACTATATTGTGTTCTGAAACAAATGCATCTCGTCTTGATTTATTGAATGGATTATATAGTTTTAATCACATTAATGAGTTTAAACTTTCAGACTGTGATAAATATGTTTGAGATGCACAGTATTATTGTAAAATAAACTTAAATGATAATTTTTTGTATCATACAAAGAGGTTGGAGTTAATTTTTATGAAGTTTGCATTATTGACTGCTTACGAACAATAAAGTACTAAAGCTTCAGTTCAGCAAAGATGTGAATGAAGGGCAAATGTGGATTTGTTTTTTTGTTTGTTTTAAAAGATACAAATCATTGGCAGGTAATTAGCAAAATAAGAAAATGCACTTAAATTAGGTTTTAAGACAAATGCAATTTTTCTACAAAAAAAATTAATCAAACGACTAGTCAGAATTATATTTTCATTATCTGAATTTTGTACTCCTAGTCGAATCTGCTGTTGTGTGACTTGATACTGAATTTACTCAGCTCCTCCCTCACACCGGCGACCCGCCTCTAATCTTATTGATGCTAAGTGCTAACTGCTAACAACAGTAGCCTGCTTTTGTCGTCAAAGAGAGAAAATCAACTGGATTAATTATGAAATAACATCTTCATATGTGGTAAAAGGTCTCCAGCATGTCAGGTATGTAGAGCTGTGATTTTAACTGAATCATGTTGCAAAACGAACCAACTGGAGTGTTTATTCAGTAATGACTGTTTATTCATAACTATGGAGCCACGGACATGACATGAAGGGAAAAAATAGTAGGCTAAATCATGCGCATGATCAATAAATCGAGGGAACGAAATAGTAAATCGTGCGCACGATGTATTTTTTTTCTTGCATGTCATGTGAGGGGCTCCATACATAAATATAAACTTTAGCAAACTGATTTTATTTCATAAAATATATTTAAAAAATAATATATAGTTTTGTTAAATACATGCATGTGTGTATTTATTCATAATACATATACACAGTACACATATTGTGATCACAGATGCGATTAATCGTAATTAATCATTATTTCAGCCTGCATATTGTTTATAGTTGGATTTCTTCCATCTTATGTTAGATTTCTGATTGGTTTAGATATTATTTGAATATAACGTGTCCTGTTTCATCCTTACAATATTCAGGGTTTCATAAAAATTTGCAACCTTGAGCTGTTTTATAAACTACTGATGTGTAACCATCAAAAATCCTTTACATTTGAACTTAATTAAAAACACCATTCCCAGTTTCACAGACAGGGCTTAAACTCGTCCCACACTGAAATGCATGTTTGAGCTGTTTTAACTGAAAGTAACTTGCACTGTCATATCCTAAAATATGTCTGTGCCATTGTTTTGTCTGAAGATGCACATCAGTAATGTTTTTTTTTCTAGAAAATGCTTATAAAAGCTACTTCAATGCCCTAATAGAAATAAGGCCTAATCCTGGTTTAAGCTAAGCCCTGTCTGTGGAACTGGGCTCATGTGTGTAAGATGTTAAAGAAATCAAGTATCAATTCAGTAACTTATTTAATTTTTCCAGATCTGGTCCTGTGGGCGTCAGTATCACACAGTGATCACAGTTCACACCTGAAGTGAAGCTCCTCCCACAACAATTCACCAATAAATACTGGGAATATTCACATCATCCTACAAGAGAAGGACAAACTCCAGGTGTAGCAGCTGAAATCTGTGTGACTGTTAAAGATGGAGTTTATTAAAGAGGAGATTGAAGACATGAGTGATCCAGAACCATCCAGAATAAAACATGAAGATAGTGAGGAACAAATAGGTTGGTGTCCATTCTTGATTCTGTATTGTTGACTGCTGAGGAACATTAAAGGGAGGGGTTGGTATCACACACAGTGTCTGCCAATCTCTTGTTAATCTTGAGTAGTTATAGAGTAGTAGTGCATCCTTCATATCACCATAAAGTCTTTAGTTTTGTAATATAAAAGATTCATATGCTGTACCGAGTCTTTCCGAAAACAGCCGAGCTCCTGGAGGCGTGTCCTGTGAGTGGAGCTAAAGAGTGACGAGCACGCACAGGCGCAGCTTTGGATTAATAGGAAAATAACTGTGTCCCAATTCGGGGGCTGCATACTTCAAAGTGCATGAAAGGGGCCGGGCGTTTGAGCGGAGGATGGTCTAACTGAGGTCCAGGGTTGCCAGGTCTGCTCAACAAAACCAAACCAAAAGTTGCGTAATCACGACAACAGTTATGGCCCATTCAAATTTTATCTTAAGCATTGCAGCTTTACGATTGTCTTGCCTGTTACAAATAGTCGTTGTCAGCAGGTATATTTTAAGATAGGTCAGTGCAAGTTGATCTAAATCAAACTGTAATATCCCTGATGTCTAAAACGTCAGTTTTTCATAAATACAATATTTTGTCAGAGATGGAGTGAATAAAATCCAAAAGTTCTGTACTTTAAATTTAGACTTAAATACAGAGTAAATGTATAAATGTGAAAATATATTTTCACAGTTAACATTTCATTTAACTTAAGAAATAAACAAGGTTAACTAATAGCTGATAACTATTAATGATATAAAAGATACATTATACAATTTAACAATACATGTTTTACCTGTTCATATGGTCCGGTGTCCCGTCGGTGTCGCCATTGAAGCATGTCAAAAATGAATAAAAAAATCATAAAACTTTTCTGCATCCACTTCCCTTTTTAAACTCACAAACATCAGCTGTCACACAGCTGCTAGGCCATGTAATGACGCTCGGCTCATTGTTGCCAAGTCTGAAATTGGGCTACTTTTACACTGTTGCCGTGATTATGCATCTTTTGGTATGGTTTTGTTGCGCATACCTGGCAACCCTGCACCTCAGTTAGACCTTCCTCGACTCCAAAGCCTGCCCCTTTCACGCACTTCGAAGGCTGCAGACCCTGAATTGGGACACAGCTAATGACAGAGCTAACGTTTAGCACATTAAAGATCGGATACTCTGTTGCTTTCTTCTGTTAAATCAGAGTTTTAACCACATAATATTTTCATTACAGACTGGATGGGGATGAAACCGCAAAAACATGAACTGAATGAAGCAGAGGAGGAAAAGCAGAGCATCAAAACTCAAAGAACAAAAGATAAGCCGTACACCTGCCCTCAGTGTGGAAAGAGTTTCAATTGGAAAGGAAGCCTAAGGACACACTTAAGAATTCATACTGGAGAGAAACTGCATACATGCTCTCAGTGTGGAAAGAGTTTTTCTCAATTATCAGGTCTCAGTTATCATCTACGCATTCACTCTGGAGAAAAACCATTTAAGTGTGATCAGTGTGGGAAAAGTTTCAGAAGTAAACATGATCTCGGTCATCATCTGCGCATTCACTCTGGAAAAACATTTAACTGTGATCAGTGTGGTAAAGGTTTTACTTCATCATCATATCTAAAACGACACCTGAAGGTTCATTCGGATGAGAAGCCTTATGTGTGTTCTGTCTGTGGAAAGAGTTTTTCATTGCGGCGCAGTTTTAGACAGCACCAGAAAAGACATATTGAAGTGAAAGATCATGTGTGCTGTGACTGTGCGAAGAGCTTTACGAGAGCTAGTGAACTGAAACGGCATCAAAGAATTCATACTGGAGAAAGACTTAACAAGTGCTCATCTTGTGACAAGGGTTTCACTGATTCAGGACACCTGAAAACACACGAGCGAACTCATACTGGAGAAAAACCTTACAAGTGCTCATCTTGTGACAAGAGTTTTTCTCGGTCTGGAACCCTGAAAACACACGAGCGAACTCATACTAGAGAGAAGATCTACCGCTGTACTCGGTGTGAGAAAAGGCTTGATAAACATGTAAAACTCAGCACTCATTTGAAAATATGTTGCAAGTGAGAAATACTTTTTTTTAATGTCAAATACATTCAACTAAATAGTGTGAGATAAAATAGGGAGTTTGTCCTAAATGCACAGTATCATCTAGTTCAATTTGGCAAAAAGCTTGGAAAATGATAAAGATTAAAAAGTTGAAGCTTCACCAGTCAACAGCACTTTTAGGTGCTAAATAGGTGAAAGTGAAAGCCAAGTGTGGTTAAACATATTTGGAATTTGTCCACTGCATTTAAACCATCCAAGTTATTTCATACACATAATAAGTAGTGAGTAGTGAACACACACAAACACCTGGAGCAGTGGGCAGCCATTCACAGCAGCGTTCAGGGAGCGATTGGGCACTTCAGTCATTTCCAGTTGGAATTTAGACTCAAACCTGCAAACCTTTGGGTTATCAGTCTGACTCTAACCATAAGGCCACGACTGCCCCAAGGTCTTTCTTGAATTAGATCTATTCATGTCCGTTACTTATTGACTAAGTTGACTATATTGTGTTCTGAAACAAATGCATCTCGTCTTGATTTATTGAATGGATATATAGTTTTAATCACATTAATGAGTTTAATCTTTCTAACTGTGATAAATATGTTTGAGATGCACAGTATTATTGTAAAATAAACTCAGATGATCAGGTTTTGTATCATACAAAGAGGTTGGAGTTCATTTTTATGAAGTTTGCATTATTGACTGCTTACGAACAATAAAGTACAAAAGCTTCAGTTCAGCAAAGATGTGAATGAAGGGCAAATGTGGAATATTTTCTCCAAATGCTGGCTGAAAAGATACAAATCATTGACAGATAATTTGCAAAATGAGAAAAATGCACTTAAATGTTTTTTTTTTGTTTTTTTTTACACAGGAAACAAGACTAAACCCCTTATGTAATTTTTACCTGAAAATTAAACAACTAGTCAAAATGATATTTTTAGATATACTCCTAGTCGAATCTGCTGTTGTGTGACTTGTTACTGAATTTACTCAGCTCCTCGCTCACACCAGCGACCCGCCTCTAGTTTTGCTAAGTGCTAACTGCTAACAACAGTAGCCTGCTTTTGTCAAATCAACTGAATGAATTACTTCAGGAATTATTAAATAACATCTGGATGCATTCATATGTGGTAAAAGCTCTCCAGTATGTCAGGTATGTAGAGCTGTGATTTTATTTCAATCATGTTGCAAAACGGACCAACTTGAGTGTTTGTTAAATAACGAAAATTTGCTCATAACCGCAAACTGATTTTATTTAATATTTTGAAAAGACGAGAGTGAAGAACTGTATACACAAAAACTTACAATACAAATAAACGCGTGACATAAAAGTTTCAAACAGGGTGGCGTATGGCCGATATAAAGACATAAATAATATATATACTTGATATATATTTTTTAATTTACATATAATAAATTGTAAACATATAATTTAAAAATGAATATGTGTGCGTATATATATAAATACACATAAATAATTATTTAAGAAATATATTCATGTATACATGCATGTTTATATATTTTATATAGAAATATGATCTTTTGTTAAATATTTTGTTAAATACATGCATGTGTGTGTATTTATATAATATACACAGTATACACATTATGTGAACACAAACTTTTATTTTGGATGCGATTAATTCATTCAGTCTGCATATTGCTTATTAGTTGGATTTGTTTCATCTTATGTTAGATTACTGATTAGTGTGGATATTAAAGGATTAGTTCACTTTTAAATAAACTTTTCCTGATAATTTACTCACCCCCATGTCATCCAAGATGTCCATGTCTTTCTTTCTTCAGTCGAAAATAAATAAAAGTTTTTGATGAAAACATTCCAGGATTATTCTCCATATAGTAGACTTCAATGGGCACCAAACGGTCGAAGGTCAGAATTAGTTTCACTGCAGCTTCAAATTGTTCAACACGATCCCAGATGAGAAATAAGGGTCTTATCTAGTGAAACCATCGCTCATTTTCTGAAAAAAATTGAAAATTATATAAGTTTTAACCAGAAATGCTCATCTTGAAGTAGCTCTCTTCTTCTTCTTCTCTATTTGAATTCCAGCAGTGTAGACACTGCTAAGCGTAATACTGCCCTCCACAGGTCAAAGTTTTGAACTAATTGTTATATACTAGCATATTGCACATAAAAATTAGTTCAAACTTTGGCCTGTGGAGGGCAGTATTACGAACAATTGAACAATTTGAAGCTGCAGTGAAACTAATTTTGACCTTCAACCGTTTGGTGCCCATTGAAGTCCACTATAAGGAGAAAAATCCTGGAATGTTTTCATCAAAAACCTTAATTTCTTTTCGACTGAAGAAAGAAAGACATGAACATCTTGGATGACATGGGGGTGAGTAAATTATCAGGAAAAGTTTATTTAAAAGTGGACTAATCCTTTAATTGAATATAACATGTGTAACGTGTCCTGTTTCATCCTTATAATATCCTGGGTTACATAAAACTGAGCAACCTGGAGCTGTTTTATAAACTACTAATACATGACCATCAAAATGCTCTATATTTGATCTAAAGTAACGACACCAGGGGCCTGTACCATGATGGTAGATGAACAAACTCGGGGTTATAGGATTCATTTCGAGTTGACAAAACCAAACCACTCCAATCCGGCTTTGTTGGTATCATGATGCTGATCATCAAATTTCTCAGGCTTTGATCCTGAGTTTGTGGAGCGCGTGCACATGAATGCGTGACATCAGTGGCAAACAGTCAATCACATGCCTTGCAACAGAGATTTTTTTAAATCTATTGATTCTACAGCTTATTTATATTACATATGAACTGTATACAAATATTCATCTAAACTAAATGCTTAACAATTACTGTTAAACTAAAATTGCTTGTGTGTAATGGATTAATAATAATATAGATCATATAATAATTATAAAAATCATATTTAAATCATATTATCATTAAAGCCAGACAATTTCATTATTAAATTTTTTTTATTATATAGTGACCTTTAATTTGGAGGAAGAGAAACTGGGGGAGTGACTTTATTGCATTAAGAGCATTTGCTTACATCTGATTGGCCCAGTTTCGGTTTGAGATCTCTTACCCAGAACATAACCTGCCCCCGAGCAGGTTAGCCATGGAGCGCAATAGCGGTGATGAACACCGCTAAAAGCCAAGTCACTTTCATGGTACCTGCAACCTAGGATTGGCGCAAACTAATCTCAAACTTTCTGGCTAACCAGCTAATCCGGCTTCATGGTACAGGACCCCGATGTGATTGCTGTTGAAGTAATCCAATATCAATTCAGTAACTTGTCTTTGATTTTTCCAGATCTGGTCTTGTGGGCGTCAGTATCACACAGTGATCACAGTTCACACCTGCAGTGAAGCTCCTCCCACAACAATTCACCAATAAATACTGGGAATATTCACATCATCCTACAAGAGAAGGACAAACTCCAGGTGTAGCAGCTGAAATCTGTGTGACTGTTAAAGATGGAGTTTATTAAAGAGGAGATTGAAGACATGAGTGATCCAGAACCATCCAGAATAAAACAAGAAGAAACTGAGGAACAAATAGGTTGGTGTCCATTCTTCATTGTTGATCATTTAAACATTTAGGTAACAAACCTTCAGTTTAACAGATTGGATGATAAATAAAATGCATTTAAATGGTCATAATCTTGTATAGCTGTTGTCATCCACATTATAAATGGATTGTCAACAAGAAAATGACAAAACTGAACTTTGGCACATTAAAGAACTGATATTTGCTACTTGATATTTCTTTTGTAAATTCAGAGTTTTAACCACCTAAAATATTTATTTTAGACTGGATGGAGTTTAAACCGCTAAAACATGAACTGAATGAAGCGGAGGAGGAAAAGCAGAGCATCAAAACTAAAGGAACAAAAGCTAATAAGCCGCACACCTGCTCTCAGTGTGGAACGAGTTTCAGTCTGAAAGGAAACCTTAAGACACACATGAGAGTTCACACTGGAGAAAAACCGTTTACATGCACTCAGTGTGGAAAGAGTTTTTCTCAAGCATCAGGTCTCAGTTATCATCTGCGCATTCATTCTGGAGAAAAACCATTTAACTGTGATCAGTGTGGTAAAAACTTTTTTTCATCATCACATTTAAAAGATCACCTAAAAGTTCATTCAGGTGAGAAGCCTTATGTGTGTTCTCTCTGTGGAAAGAGTTTTTCATTGCTGCAGAGTTTTAAACTGCACCAGAAAACACATAATGAAGTGAGAGATCATGTTTGTTTTGACTGTGGGAAGAGCTTTACGAGAGCTGTCGATCTGGAACATCATCAACGAACTCATACTGGAGAAAGACCTTACAAGTGCTCGTATTGTGACAAGAGTTTCACTCAGTCTACACACATGAAATCACATGAGCGAGATCATACTGGAGAGAAGCCGTACTACTGTACTCAATGTGAGAAGAATTACAGATGTAAAAAAGATCTCAATTATCATCTGCGCATTCACTCTGGAGAAAAACCATTTAACTGTGATCAGTGTGGTAAAAAGTTCATTTCGTCATCAAATCTAAAACAACACCTGAAGGTTCATTCAGATGAGAGGCCTTATGTGTGTTCTCTCTGTGGAAAGAGTTTTTCAAGGATGAACAGTTTTAAACTGCACCAGAAAACACATAATGAGGTGAGAGATCATGTGTGTTTGAAGTGTGGAAAGGGCTTTACAAGAGCTACCGATCTGGAACAACACCAAAAAATTCATACTGGTGAAAAACCTTACAAGTGCTCATCTTGTGACAAGAGTTTCGCTCGGTTTGGACAACTGAAAATACATGAGCGAGTTCATACGGGAGAAAGACCTTACAATTGCTCATATTGTGACAAGAGTTTCACTCATGTTGGAAACCTGAAATTACATGAGCGACTTCATACTGGAGAAAGACCTTACAAGTGCTCATATTGTGACAAGAGTTTCGCTCGTTCTGAAAGCCTGAAAACACATGAGCGACTTCATACTGGAGAGAAGCCGCACCACTGTACTCAGTGTGAGAAGAGTTTTAACCGTTTATCAAGCCTTCACAATCATATGAAAATATGCTGCAAGTGAGAAACATTTGTTTTTTTTTGTGTCAAATAAATTCAACTAACTAGTTTGAGATAAAATATGGAGTTTGTCCTAAATGCACAGTATCATCTAGTTGAATTTTGTCAATTTGGTGACAAAATAGTTATTTTATTTTTTTATTATAAATCCAATAAAAAAGTCATTTTTGTATTATTTTTTTTCTGTCATGGTGGGTTTGTGTGTTAAATAGGTGAAAGTGAAAGCCAAGTGTGGTCAAACTTACTTGAAAATTGTCCTCTGCATTTACAGTTGAGGTCAAAAGTTTACATACACCTTGTAGAATCTGCTAAATGTTCATTATTTTAACAAATAACAGGGATCATACAAAATGCAATTTATTTTTTTATTTAGTACTGTCCTGAATAAGATATTTTACATTTAAAAATTGTTTACATAAAGTTAATAAGACAAAAAATAGCTGAATTTAATAAAGTTTACATACACTTGATTCTGAATACTGTGTCATTACTGGATGATCCATGACTGTTTTTATGTTTTGTGACGGTTGTTCTCAAGTCCCTGTTTTTCCTGAGCAGATAAACTTAGCACTGTTCTTAGGAAAAATCCTCCATGTCCTGAAAATGCTTCAGTTTTCCAGCATCTTTTGCATATTTGAAACCTTTCCAACCCTTCTCAATTAATCAAACAAGTCAAGTCACCTTTATTTATATAGCGCTTTTTACAATGTAGATTGTGTCAAAGCAGCTTTACATTGATAACTGGTATATAATTTTGGCTGCACAGCAGCTCTTAAAGAATAGTGTCAATGCAGGCAAATCAAAGCACTGTTGATTAAATGTCAAGAATACTGTTGAATATCAAATGTCAAGTCAAATGTCAAGTGTCCCCAACTAAGCAAGCCAAAGGCGACAGTGTCAAGGAACCCAAACTCCATCAGGTGATATCAGGTGGCAAACAAGTGGCAAATAGGTGTTAAAATGGAGAAAAAAACCTTGGGAGAAACCAGGCTTAGTCAGGGGGCCAGTTCTCCTCTGGCGAACAGTGCTTTGTTACGAATCAGGTTACTATCATAAGTCTGAGAGGATCGCAACAATCAAAGTGTTTATTTCAGTTCCATCCAGTTGAGGATCGTATTCATCACGCCGGTATGGATGGTTTGTTGAGGAACTGTGGCACTGGCTGTCGTGTCGATGAGGCCTTCACAATGGATGATCTAGTCGACTCGATCTCTGCTGATACTTCAGGGCTGCGTTGTGGTCGTGTCATGGCGCCGGTCCTTGGTCTCAGCTGGATACGGCCCGGATCCGGTTGACTACGGCAAACCTCGGGATAAACAGAAAGACTAATATTAGCATAGATGCCATTCTTTTTCTGATGTAACGAGTACATCTGGTGTTATAGAAAGTGTTCCCAGTTCCAGCTGACCTATTTTATGCAGCCTAATAATCCTTTAACGGATTTGAAAATATAAATTGATAATGTGTTATGTGTATGCCAGGTTAAAGAGATACGTTTTTAGTCTAGATTTAAACTGACAGAGTGTGTCTGCATCCTGAACAATGCTAGGAAGATTGTTCCAGAGTTTAGGTGCCAAATAGGAGAAGGATCTACCGCCTATTCTAGGTATTATCAGCAGGCCTGAATTCTGAGATTGCAATAAACGTGAAGGACTATAATGCATTAAGAGCTCGCTTAGGTACTGGGGAGCTAAACCATTTAGTGCTTTGTAAGTAATTAGCAAGATTTTAAAATCTATACGAACAACCCAATTAATCTAACTAGTCAGAATGATATTTTCATTATCTGAATTTTGTACTCCTAGTCGAATCTGCTGTTGTGCGACTTTATGCTGAATTTACTCAGCTCCTCCCTCACACTGGTCAGCGACCCGCCCCATGTCTTGTTGATGCTAAGTGCTAACTGCTAACAACAGTAGCCTGCTTTTGTCGTCACAGAGAAAATATTCTGGATGAATTTCTTCAGGAATTAGTAAATAACATCTGGATGCATTGATATGTGATAAAAGGTCTCCAGCATGTCAGGTATGTAGAGCTGTGATTTTAATTCAATCATGTTGCAAAACGAACTAACTCGAGTGTTTGTTAAATTTCTCATAACAGTAAACTGATTTTATTTAATATTTTGTAAAAGACGAGATTGAAAATCAATGGAATTAAACATAAAATACAAATAAAGTTTAATATTTCTGAATCAAGGCAAAACCAGTCAAAAAAGCTGATTTCATAGATTTCAAGGTAATGCAAGTTCAACTGGTATTAACATGTACAAATAACATTGATTATTACTTTAGGTTGTATATGGATTGTCCCTTCTGTGTCAGTGTAGGTTTACTCTTGTCATTAATGTAATAGTTCACAAGTTGGGAGTGTTTTATTGCAAGAGATCCGTGATGGTGATATTTAGTGGTTATTAGTTTGTTGATGGCCGATATAAAGTCATAGATAAACACTTTATTTTTATTATTATTTAATAAATTAGAAATAAATAATTTGTAAATTAATTACATAAAATAAATCTCTAAATTAAACAGACTTACTTTAGGTGGCAACTTCTTTATTCTGTAATCCTATTGCAGTGTTTTTCACAAATAAAGATATTGTTAGAAAAATACGAATAAAAGGGAAGTAAAAAAAAGTGCAAGGTTTAAATTATTTAAATTAGATATTCAAAGGTTTGTTTAAAGGCACAATATGTAAGTTATTTTAATAAAATATCCAAAAAACACTGTGTGATATATTTCATGCAGTTGTATACGTAACATTATCCCAAAAATTTGTAAATCCAGAGGAATTCCAATTTTAAATAGAGGCTCATCCCTTGTCATTGTCGCCTATCAATGACGTAATATCCGCGCTAACCTCGGTTTCTGCTACGATTGTTTTTTTTTTAAACATAAAACTGCGCACCATTAACCCACCAAATCATTTGACAAATAGTCAAATATCAGTAACCGGCTAATATAACATTAAATTTGACATTCCTTGCAGCTAATTCATTAAGGTGACTAAAAACAGTGCGATCAAATGTACAGATAATACAAAAACTAATTCATTACTTCATCTGTAAACATGATTCGTGAATTCCATTCTTCTCTGGATGGTGAAAACAACATCTCCTATAGGTGCCACTCTCCGTCCTAACGTCATCAAGCTTCACCTTTGTTATTGTTTTGAAAATGTGAACTCTGGCTGCGAAAAACTTGCATATGATGTAAATTCGTATTTGATGAATGCTGCCGTTAAAGGTGCCCTAGAATTTTTTTTAAAAAGATGTAATATAAGTCTAAGGTGTCCCCTGAATGTGTCTGTGAAGTTTCAGCTCAAAATACCCTATAGATTTTTTTTAATTCATTTTTTTAACTGCCTATTTTGGGGCATCATTATAAATGAGCCGATTCAGGCTGCGGCCCCTTTAAATCTTGTGCTCCACGCCCCAAGAGCTTGCGCTTGCCTTAAACAACATAAAAAAAAGTACACACAGCTAATATAACCCTCAAAATGGATCTTTACAAAGTGTTCGTCATGCAGCATGTCTAATCGCGTAAGTACAGTGTTTGTTTACATTGATTCTGAATGAGTTTGAGGCTATGCTCCGTGGCTAACGGCTAATGCTACACTGTTGGAGAGATTTATAAAGAAT
>RJVU01063374.1:1337248-1350920 GCA_003731715.1 Anabarilius grahami | reverse complement strand
CCCCCCCCCCCAAAAAAAAGCCAAATATCGGAATATCACTATTGATATTACTAGTGATATTCTGTTGTTTTATGCGATAAGCACTAGTCCATTAAATACTTCTTTTAAAATTATTACAAATGTCACACCAGATATGAGACGTGTACAGATACTACTGATTTTATACGAGTTTGTTTGGGAATGAAGGCTAAAACATTTTAATCCACAGCCTGTCCATTTCAACATTATCCTACTTTAAATAGAATAGGAAAGCCCTTCCTGAGTTCTCTCTTCATACTTGGTCACTTTTACATGTGCCCCAGCTAATCTTTTAATTTCATATTTTTGAATTAGTTCTGTAGAAAGTAGTTCATGACCAAAACATACAGGATCTTTATTATAGAATTATTAGACAAAATGGCAGATGACAACAGTTTCCAAGGTAGGATTGGTTAAGGTGGGGCTTAGCATAGGTGTATTTACATGTTACAGATATTTTTAAAGGTGCCCTAGAATTAAAAATTTAATTTACCTTGGCATAGTTGAATAACAAGAGTTCAGTACATGGAAATGACATACAGTGAGTCTCAAACACCATTGTTTACTGCTTCTTATGTAAATCTCATTTGTTTAAAAGATCTCAGAAGAACAGGCGAATCTCAACATAACACTGTTACGTAACAGTCGGGATCATTAATATGTACGCCCCCAATATTTGCATATGCCAGCTCATGTTCAACGCATTACACAAGGGCAGCCAGTATTAACATCTGGATCTGTGCACAGCTGAATCATCAGACTAGGTTAGCAAGCAAGGACAATAGCGAAAATGGCAGATGGAGCGATAATAACTGACATGATCCATGATATCATGATATTTTTAGTGACATTTGTAAATTGTCTTTCTAAAAGTTTCGTTAGCATGTTGCTAATGTACTGCTAAATGTGGTTAAAGTTACCATTGTTTCTTACTGTATTCACGGAGATCAGAGCCATGTCGTTATTTTCATTATTAAACACTTCCAGTCTGTATAATTCATAAACACAACTTCATTCTTTATAAATCTCTCCAACAGTGTGTAATGTTAGCTTTAGCCTGTTAGCCACGGAGCACCATCAAACTCATTCAGAATCAAATGTAAACATCCAAATAAATACCATACTTACATAATCGGGTATGCTGCATGACAAACACTTTGTAAAGATCCATGTTGAGGGTTATATTAGCTGTGTGAACTTTGTTTATGCAATGTTCGCGAGCTTGGGGGCGGGAAGCGCGAGCATTTAAAGAGGAAGCACGCTGAATCGGCGCATATTTAATGATGCCGCAAAATAGGCAGTTAAAAAAAATAAATAAATAAATCTATGGGGTATTTTGAGCTGAAACTTCACAGACACATTCAGGGGACACCTTAGACTTATATTACATCTTGTGAAAAAGCATTCTAGAGCACCTTTAAAGTAATTTTGACTAGTAAGAATGTTCACTCAAGATTAGGGGTGGGTGATATATTGGTAGACAAGATTACCTGGTAGAGATTTTGGACTATCATCTATATCATGGTTATGCTCATGTGACATTGCTGTTCTGCATGGTCACGAAAGTTTACATGCGTTTTTAAGCATTGCGGTTTAAAAACAAGTGGTTTTAAAGCATTGAACACATTTCTGATTTCTGATTAGTTTAGATATTAATTACATAATATAACCTGTGCCCGGTTTCATTCTTGTGATATTCTGGGTTACATAAAAATGAACAACCTAGAGCTGTTTTATACAATACTAATATGTAACCATCAAAATGCTAAATGCACACCATATGTGTTTGCTTTTAAAGTAATCCAGTGTAAATTCAGTAACTTCTCTTTGATTTTTCCAGATCTGGTCCTGTGGGCGTCAGTATCACACAGTGATCACAGTTCACACCTGCAGTGAAGCTCCTCCCACAACAATTCACCAATAAATACTGGGAATATTCACATCATCCTACAAGAGAAAGACAAACTCCAGGTGTAGCAGCTGAAATCTGTGTGACTGTTAAAGATGGAGTTTATTAAAGAGGAGATTGAAGACATCAGTGATCCAGAACCATCCAGAATAAAACATGAAGATACTGAGGAACAAATAGGTTTGTGTTCATTCTTGATTCTTCATTGTTGACTGCTGAAAAACATTAATGTAAAAAAGCTTCAGATTTTGGTAGCTGTGAAATAATGAACAAATTAGAGATTATAAATGATACAGAAAATGCATATAACTGATCATAATCTTGAATAGCTGTTGTCATCCACATTTTAAATAGATTAACAAGAAATTTACGGAACTAACACATTAAAGATCTGATACTTGATAGTCTGTTGCTTTCTTCTATTAAATCAGAGTTCATTGAGCTTATTGTAACCTCATGATATATTTATTTTAGACTGGATGGAGATGAAACTGCAAAAACATGAACTGAATGAAGCAGAGAATGAAAAGCAGAGCATCGAAACTCAAAGAACAAAAGCTAATAAGCCGCACACCTGCCCTCATTGTGGAACAAGTTTCAGTCGCAAAGGAAACCTAAAGACACACATAAGAATTCACACTGGAGAGAAACCGTATACATGCACTCAGTGTGGAATGAAGTTTTCTCAAGCATCAAGTCTCAGGAATCATCTGCTCCGTCACTCAGGAGAAAAGCCATTTAACTGTGATCAGTGTGGTAAAGATTTTATTTTGTCATCAGATCTAAAAGAACACCTGAAAGTTCATTCAGATGAGAGGCCTTATGTGTGTTCTCTCTGTGGAAAGAGTTTTTCATGGCTGCGTCATTTTAAACTGCACCAGAAAACACATGATGAAGTGAGAGATTATGTGTGTTGTGAGTGTGGAAAGAGCTTTACTAGATCTTCCCATTTGAAAAATCACCAAAGAATTCATACTGGAGAAAAACCTTACAAGTGCTCATATTGTGAAAAGAGTTTTACTCGTTCTGAAAACCTGAAAGCACATGAGCGAGTTCATTCTAGAGAGAAGCCGTACTACTGTACTCAGTGTGGGAAGAGTTTTAAACATTTGTCAAGCCGTTACACTCATATGAAAAAACATTGCAATGCTTCAGTGTCAAATACATTCAAGTAAACTGTGTGAGAGGAGGAAGTTCATCCTAAAACCACAATATCAGTTTAATTTTGTGAATCTGGAGAAAACTAGAAAGACTTAAGAGTTAAAGCTTCACCTGTCAACAACTCTTAAGCCCGGGATACATCAAGCCGACAACCGGCCGTCAGGCAACGCCGGACTGTTTTTAAGCATTGGATGCTGTCGGACTTTTGGGCCAATTTAATGTATAGAATTGGCGTCGGGCGAGAGAACTCTGATTGTCGCTTTTTTCTTAAATAACCATGTAGGAAGACACATCATGGCCATATTCCAGGATGACAAAGCCTTTGGTGGAAATAAATGTTGTGATGTTATTTCCATCAAGAGGTGCATTGATTTTTGTCAAGATCTCGTATTAATAATCCAAGAGTCCAGCAGTCTGTAAAGTTTACTCAAGCACATCCCATGTGCCATCATTGTGAAAAGAGTTTTACATGTAAAGAGAACCTGGATTATCACTTAACTCGCACAGTAGAAAAACTTCACACTGCCATCATTGTGGAAAGAGTTTTGTACTAAACAAACTCCTTAAACATCATATAAGAATTCACACCGGAGAAAAGTTTTTCACCTGCCGTCAGTTTGGAAAGAAATTGAATACAGACTTAAAAGACTTCTAAAAATTCATACTGTAGAGAATCCATACACCTGTCCTCAGAATGGAAAGAGCTGTCTGAATAAATACAGACTTAAGATATACAGTGGGTATGGAAAGTATTCAGACCCCCTTAAATTTTTCACTCTTTGTTATATTGCAGCCATTTGCTAAAATCATTTGTTCATTTTTTTCCCTCATTAATGTACACACAGCACCCCATATTGACAGAAAAACACAGAATTGTTGACATTTTTGCAGATTTATTAAAAAAGAAAANACTGAAATATCACATGGTCCGAAGTATTCAGACCCTTTGCTCAGTATTTAGTAGAAGCACCATTTTGATCTAATACAGCCATGAGTCTTTTTGGGAAAGATGCAACAAGTTTTCACACCTGGATTTGAGGATCCTCTGCCATTCCTCCTTGCAGATCCTCTCCAGTTCTGTCAGGTTGGATGGTAAACGTTGGTGGACAGCCATTTTTAGGTCTCTCCAGAGATGCTCAATTGGGTTTAAGTCAGGGCTCTGGCTGGGCCATTCAAGAACAGTCACGGAGTTGTTGTGAAGCCACTCCTTCGTTATTTTAGCTGTGTGCTTAGGGTGATTGTCTTGTTGGAAAGTAAACGTTTGGCCCAGTCTGAGGTCCTGAGCACTCTGGAGAAGGTTTTCGTCCAGGATATCCCTGTACTTGGCCGCATTCATCTTTCCCTCGATTGGAACCAGTCGTCCTGTCCCTGCAGCTGAAAAACACCCCCACAGCATGATGCTGCCACCACCATGCTTCACTGTTGGGACTGTATTGGACAGGTGATGAGCAGTGCCTGGTTTTCTCCACACATACCGCTTAGAATTAAGGCCAAAAAGTTCTATCTTGGTCTCATCAGACCAGAGAATCTTATTTCTCACCATCTTGGAGTCCTTCAGGTGTTTTTTAGCAAACTCCATGCGGGCTTTCATGTGTCTTGCACTGAGGAGAGGCTTCCGTCGGGCCACTCTGCCATAAAGCCCCGACTGGTGGAGGGCTGCAGTGATGGTTGACTTTCTACAACTTTCTCCCATCTCCCGACTGCATCTCTGGAGCTCAGCCACAGTGATCTTTGGGTTCTTCTTTACCTCTCTCACCAAGGCTCTTCTCCCCCGATAGCTCAGTTTGGCCGGACGGCCAGCTCTAGGAAGGGTTCTGGTCGTCCCAAACGTCTTCCATTTAAGGATTATGGAGGCCACTGTGCTCTTAGGAACCTTAAGTGCAGCAGAAATTTTTTTGTAACCTTGGCCAGATCTGTGCCTTGCCACAATTCTGTCTCTGAGCTCTTCAGGCAGTTCCTTTGACCTCATGATTCTCATTTGCTCTGACATGCACTGTGAGCTGTAAGGTCTTATATAGACAGGTGTGTGGCTTTCCTAATCAAGTCCAATCAGTATAATCAAACACAGCTGGACTCAAATGAAGGGTGTAGAACCATCTCAAGGATGATCAGAAGAAATGGACAGCACCTGAGTTAAATATATGAGTGTCACAGCAAAGGGTCTGAATACTTAGGACCATGTGATATTTCAGTTTTTCTTTTTTAATAAATTTGCAAAAATGTCAACAATTCTTTGTTTTTCTGTCAATATGGGGTGCTGTGTGTACGTTAATGAGGAAAAAAATGAACTTAAATGATTTTAGCAAATGGCTGCAATATAACAAAGAGTGAAAAATTTAAGGGGGTCTGAATACTTTCCGTACCCACTGTACCTAAGACATCATACTAGAGAGAAACCAAAAACCTGTCCTGATTGCGGCAAGAGTTTTGCAAATTCTTTCAGTTTAGGTTGTGTGGCTATTATAAATTGATGCCATCTGCTTATGAGTAGTTAGTCTATCAGTGTGTACTATATATTCTGATTGTACATGAAATCCTGAGAAATAAAACATTTTGTCCACTGCATTAAGTTGTGTGTGCAAATATAAAATGGTTTTGATAGACTATTCAACAACCACTGTTTTATTATTTGATTTTAATCCAAGTTAAATGACAAAACATGTGATCTGAATTGGCATATTTCCTTGTTTAATTAGATTTTTTTAACATTTACTCCAAACTTTCACTTAAATATAAAAGCCTTGAAATATCATGGCTGGCCAAATGTGGATGGTTGTAACACGACTTTCACATGTACATCCACTGGACCCACAAAGATATGCCAACATTTGCCACAGTCTACTAATATTGAACTAGTCTGTATTCACTCTAAAAACTGCTGGGTTAAATATGGACAAAACCAGGGATTGGGTTGTTTTCACCCAGCCATTTTTTTCAACTAATTTTGGATTTATTTTTTTAGNATGACAAAACATGTGATCTGAATTGGCATATTTCCTTGTTTAATTAGATTTTTTTAACATTTACTCCAAACTTTCACTTAAATATAAAAGCCTTGAAATATCATGGCTGGCCAAATGTGGATGGTTGTAACACGACTTTCACATGTACATGCACTGGACCCACAAAGATATGCCAACATTTGCCACAGTCTACTAATATTGAACTAGTCTGTATTGTTTTGAATTGTTAGCTTATGTTTCGGTATTATTTTAAGTCTAAATATGCAGTAATGCCTTAGATTCTCCTTCATAATGCCTTGAAGGAGTTTAAGGTAGCCTATATAAGACACATCTAAATTAAATAAAAATCAGCAAGCCAGAATTACAATATTCCCTTTTTCCAAACTCAATACTACACTCCAGTAGGTGGCGCTAATGCGCATTAAAACGGTTTACAAACTCATAAAACGTAAAAGAAGAAGATGGTCGTCCTGAGAAGAAATAACAGGACAAATTCAAGCAGAAACAGCTGAATTCTGTGTGCTGTACTATAGTAAAGATGGAGTTTATTAAAGAGGAGATTGAAGACATGAGTATTTCAGAACCATCCAGAATAAAACATGAAGATACTGAGGAACAAATAGGTTGGTGTCCATTCTTGATTCTTCATTGTACACTTTTGAGAAACATTAACAAACATATATTTCAGCAGATTGGGTGGCTGTGAAATAAGCAGTTTATAGATGATGAATGACAGAAAATGCATTTAAATGATCATATTCTTGTATAGTAGTTGTCAAATATATTTTAATTGTGTTGAGTCAACGACAGAACTAAACTTTGGCACATCAAAGATCTGATACCTGATCTCTGTTGCTGTTAAATCAGAGTTCACTTTAACTGATTTTAACCGCATAATATTTTTATTTTAGACTTGATGGAAGTGAAGCAGCAAAAACAAGACCTGAATGAAGTGGAGGAGGAAAGTCATATCTTCACAACTCAAGGAACCAAATCTAATAAGCCGCACACCTGCTCTCAGTGTGGAAAGAGTTTCACACAAAAAGGAAACCTTAACAAACACTTAAGAATTCACTCTGGAGAGAAACCGTTTACATGCACTCAGTGTGGAAAGAGTTTTAATTGTACATCAGTTCTTAGTAATCATCTGCTCCTTCACTCCGGAGAAAAAGCATTTAAATGTGATCAATGTGGTAAAAAGTTTATTTCATCATCGCAGCTGAAAAACCACCTGAAAGTTCATTCAGATGAGAAGCCTTATGTGTGTTCTCTCTGTGGAAAGAGTTTTTCAAGGCTGATCAGTTTTAAACTGCACAAAAATATACATAATGAAGTGAGAGATCACGTGTGTTCGGAGTGTGGGAAGAGCTTTACTACAATTGCCCAACTGAAACGACACAAAATAATTCATACTGGAGAAAGACCTTACAAGTGCTCATCTTGTGACAAGAGTTACACTGTGTCTGGAAATCTGAAAGTGCACGAGCGGCTTCATTCTGGAGAGAAGCCGTACTATTGTGCTCAGTGTGGAATTGGTTTTGCACGTAAAGACAGTCTTAAGAAGCACACAAGAATTCACACCGGAGAAAAGCCATTCGCTTGCCATCACTGTGGAAAGAGTTTCATACAAAAACCACATCTTATCAAGCACATAAGTATTCACACTAGACAAAAGCTTTACACTTGTTCTCAGTGCGGATTGAGCTTCACATTTGAATACAAACTTAAGATACACCTGCGTGTTTGTACTGGAGTGAAATCGTACACCTGTCTTCAGTGTGGAAAGACTTTCGCACATAAATCAAGTCTTGGTTGTCATTTACGAGTTCACTCTGGAGAAAGACCTTATAAGTGTCCACGTTGTGATAAGAGTTTCACTCGGTCAGGAACCATGAGAAAACATGAGCGACTTCATTGCAAAACCACCATAGACTGCTGAGAGATTGTACCAATACTTATATGGGAAGAGTTTCACCCAATCAGGAGGTTTCTTTACTCAGAGAAAATTAACTATAAGCTCTGGAAAAACTTAATATGACCACAGCAAAATTAACAGTTTCTCTGGATTTATTATTTATCTGTATTTGTTTAAGAAAAATGAACATTTCTGATTTATTTTACAAACTACTGACAACACTTCTTCCAAACTTCAAATAAAAATATTGTCATTTGCAAGAAAATGACACCTGGTCGGAATAAAGAAAAATGATTTAAAAATAGAAGTTGAATTCATAAAAATGACCCGTTCAGAATAAAAGCCTAAATTAATTCTGAATAAAACGGTTTTGATAGTCTGTTCAACAACCACAGTTTTATTGTTTGATTTGTGATCATTTTAATCTAAGTTAAATTACAAAAGGTGTAAGCTTTCCTGTAGCTCAGTGGTTAGAGCATGGCACTAGCAATGCCAAGGTCATGGGTTCGAGCCCAGGGATTGCACATACTCAGATACAAATGTATAGTATAATGCAATGTAAGTCGCTTTGAATAAAAGCGTCTGCCAAATGCATAAATGTAATTTGAATCAGCATATTTTCTTTTGATTTTTAACATTCACTCCAAACTTTTGCTTCAATATAAAAACCTTGAAATATCATGGCTGACCAAATGTAGCTGGTTGTAACATTACCTTCACATGTACATCCACTGGACTCACAAAGATTTGCTAACATTTTTCACAGTCTGCTTTATTGAACTAGTCTGTATTGTTTTTAATTGTTAGCATATGTTTCAGTATTATTTTAAGTCTAAATATGCAGTGATGCCTTAGATTCTCCTTCATAATGCCTTGAAGAAATTTAAAGTAGCTTATATAAGGCACTTCTAAATTAAATAAAAATCAGCAAGCCAGAATTACAATATTCCCTTTTTCCAAACTCAATACTACACTCCAAGAGGTGGTGCTAATGCGCATTAAAGTGGTTTACAAACTCTTATGAAACATAATAGAGGAAGATGATAGTCCTGAGAAGAAAGAACAGGAGAAATCCAAGCAGAAACAGCTTAATTCTGTGTGCTGTAATATAGTAAAGATGGAGTTTATTAAAGAGGAGATTGAAGACCTGAGTATTTCAGAACCATCCAGAATAAAACATGAAGATACTGAGGTGTCCATTCCTGATTCTTCATTGTTGACTGCTGAGAAACATTAACAAAGCTTCAGTTCAACAGATTGGGTGGCTGAGAATTAATAAGCAGTTTATAGATAATACATGACACAGAATATGCTTTTAAATGATCATAATCTTGAATAGAAGTTGACAAACACATTAATTGTATTAACAAGAACTAAACTTTTTCACTTTTACTGATTTGAACTAGACAATATATATATATTTTTTTTTATCTTAGACTGGATGGAAGTGAAGCAGCAAAGACAAGACCTGAATGAATCAGAGGAAAATTGTACCCTCAAAACTCAAGAAACAAAAAACAAAAAGCTGCACACCTGCTCTCAGTGTGGAAAGAGTTTCACAAAAAGAAGAAACCTTAACAAACACATAAGAATTCACTCTGGAGAGAAACCGTTTACATGCACTCAGTGTGGAAAGAGTTTTCATTGTACATCATGTCTCAGTCAACATCTGCGCATTCACACTGGAGAAAAAACATTTAACTGTGATCAGTGTGGTAAAGATTTTACTTCATCATCAAGTTAAAACAACACCTGAAAGTTCATTTAGATGAGAAGCCTTATGTGTGTTCTCTCTGTGGAAAGAGTTTTTCATGGCAGACCAATTTTAAACAGCACCAGAAAACACATAATGAAGTGAGAGATCACGTGTGTTCGGAGTGTGGGAAGAGCTTTACTACAACTGCCCAACTGATACGACACCAAAGAATTCATACTGGAGAAAGACCTTACAAGTGCTCATCTTGTGACAAGAGTTTCACTGTGTCTGGAAACCTGAAAGTGCACGAGCGAGTTCATACTGGAGAAAAACCTTTAATTTGTAATCAGTGTGGAATTGGTTTTGCACATAAGGACAGTCTTATTAAACACACAAGAATTCACACTGGAGAAAAGCTATTCGCTTGCCATCACTGTGGAAAAAGGTTCATACAAAAACCACATCTTATCAAGCACGTGTTCACACTAGACAAAAGCTTAACACTTGCCCTCCATGCAGATGGAGCTTCACACTTGAATAGGACAAACCTATACACCTACGTGTTTGTACTGGAGAGAAATCATACACCTGTCCTCTAGTCTCAATTTGGAGTCTTTGGCTGCGTCCGAAAACAGGAAAATGCTGCCTTCTGAGGACACATTTCAAGGTATGAAGGCATCAAGGCACGTCCGAATCCAATGTTAGCTTCACTTCCTGTTTCCTGAGATACCTTCATCTGATCGATTTTTGAAGGAAGCATAGATGTGTCCTTCGCTCCCTTTGATATCCCACAATCCTGTGCTTTCCATTCTGTGACAGTTGAGCTAGAAAAATAAAGAAGTTGCGTTTGCTGCTCAGTTTGTGTATAAATGTCCGATTTTGACCAACATATTTCAATTTTGATATAATTTCTATCGAGAAATTACTACTGTAGTAATTCATTATTTGTTTAGTTCTCACCAAAGCTCGCGCTATATTGCGGTAGATCATTAAACTGTTACGCTGCCTCAGAAGTCTGTCTGAAATCAGTTTCGTGAGGTGCCTTCATGCACAAACGCTGCCGTACAAGTGATTTTCTTATAAGGCAGCAAAGCAGGAAGACAGCTAGGTTTTCGGACGCAGCCTTTGTGTGTTTTTACAACCATATTGCTTGACACATATAAAGTGATCAAGTCTGTTCAGAAAATTTGGACTGAATCACTCAATTTATATACTTTTTGAAGCCTCTAATTGGAAGTTGCATAGCTGTCAATGGAGGGATATAATTCTCGCCTACTCTTTTATGAATATTGAGGATTCAGACATACTTATTTATTCACCTATACTGCTTTATACCTTCTATATAGTAGGGAAGTACGTGGTTTCAGAGGCAATAGTCTTACGAAACAGAGCAATCTTTCATATGTCATCATTGTGAAAAGAGTTTCACACATAAAGTGAACCTGGGTAATCACTAAAAACTAACACAGGAGGAAAAACCTCACACTGCCATCATTGTGGAAATAGTTTCCTCCTTAAATATCATATAAAAATTCATACTGCAGAAAAGCCTTTCAAATGTGTTCAATGTCAAGAGAGCATGAAGAAACATCCAAGAATTCACACTGAAGAAATGTTTTTCACCTGTCGTCAGAGCTTGGCAACTAAATACAGACATGAAATTATGACAAAACAATTTTGTACATGAAAAATGAAAAATTATGAGAAATAAAACTTGCCCGCTGCATTAAGTTGTGCATGCAAATTTAAAACAAATTTGATAGACTATTCAACAATCTCTGTTTTATTATTTGATTTGTGACCATTTTATTCCAAGCTAAATGATGAAACGTGTAATCTGAATCAGCATATTTCCTTGTTTAATTTTTAACATTTTCTCCAAATGTTCACTTCAATATAAAAAACTTCAAATATCATGGCTGACCAAAAGTGGATGGTTGTGTAACAACATTCACGCGTCCACTGGACCCACAAAGATATACCAACATTTGCCACAGTCTACTATATAGACGGGGCAGTCGTGGCCTAATGGATAGAGAGTCGGACTTGTAACCCAAAGGTCATGGGTTCGAGTCTCAGGTCCGGCAGGGATTGTCGGTGAGGGGAGTGAATGTCCAGCGCTCTCCCCACCCTCAATACCACGACTGAGGTGAGACCCTTGAGCAAGGCACCGTACCCCCAACTGCTCCCCGGGCGCCGCAGCAATGGCTGCCCACTGCTCCGGGTGTGTGTTCACCGGGTGTGTGTTCACTGCTGTGTGTGTGCACTTGGATGGGTTAAATGCAGAGCACAAATTCCGAGTATGGGTCACCATACTTGGCCACATGTCACTTCACTATTCACTATATTGAACAACTCTGTATTGATTTTAATATGTTTCAGTATTATCTCTAAATATGCAGTAATGTCCTTATATTCTCCTTCATAATGCCTTGAAGAAAATTTAAAGTAGCGTAAATAACACTCTTCTAAATTAAAATCAGCAAGCCAGAATTACAATATTCCCTTTTTCCAAATTCAATACTACACTCCAGTAGGTGGCGCTAATGCGCATTAAAGCGGTTTACAAACTTCCTCAAAACGTAAAAGAAGAAGATGGTCTTCCTGAGAAGAAAGAACAGGAGGAATTCAAGCAGAAACAGCTGAATTCTGTATGCTCTAATATAGTAAAGATGGAGTTTATTAAAGAGGAGATTGAAGACATGAGTGATCCAGAACCATCCAGAATAAAACATGAAGAAACTGAGGAACAAATAGGTTGGTGTCCATTCTTGATTCTTCATTGTTGACTGCTGAGAAACATTAAGATAGTTTCAGTTAAACAGATTGGGTGGCTGTGACATAAGCAGATTATATTTGATTAATGACACAGAAAATGCATTTAAATGATCATAATCTTGTTTAGAAGTTAGTGCTGGGCGGTAAACCGGTTTCAATTTCGAGGACGATATGTAACTTATTTTTTCAAAAACCGTCATACGTAGCTGAAACAGCTGCTGTATCTATTCAATGGCCATGAAGATCGCTGAGTAGAGCGGACTTCTATTAACTGCATACTTACACTAATGGAACAACTTTATAACAACAATAAATAACTCACAAAACTAACTAACTCTCTCTTTAATTCTGCAAATATGTAGTTATGATTTCCGTGATGCAGAAAAAACAGATGAAATCAAGGAATGCAGTCCAAGAACTGTAAGCGGAACATCACAGAATTCGGCAGGTTTTCGATGACAACTATCGATATTTGATTTATCATATACACAGGAAGTAGGTCTTCACAACTCTGGCAAAATAAGAGTGTACTTCGATTATTAGAGATAATAATAATAATAATACCGTTTATTAATACACACAAACTATGGCACCTTTAAAAATAAAAGTGATAGATTTTTGTTCAAACCACCCAGCACTAATGAAAGTTGTCAAACACATTTTAATTGTATCAAGTATTGTTTAATTGTAACAAGTAAATGACAGAACTAAACTTTGGCACATAAAAGATCTGGGGCCGTATTCACAAAACATTTTATCTTACCGCTAAGAGTTCTCCTAAATAGCAGTAAAAGTTCTTAAAACCTATTCACAAAGCTGCTGAGACAAACTTTTAATAAGGAATAGACTGAAGTCTTAAAGGTGGTACAGAGGATCTTTTCGTCGACTGAGTTTTTGAAATGAGCGCATGCGTAAGAACAACCCCCCGCCATTTCGAGGGAACGCCTCCCAAAACTCGTGCACGAGTATTGGAACACGAGTGTTTACCACCGGCATTCGCTGTGTTATTAAGCCGGGCACACATTTAACGACTAGCTAAAACATTCTAAGACTGTGCTCAACATACAGTGATTGTTTCCTGCTGCTGAAGCAGATTTATATACTTTCACATGGAATTTGAACACCGACTGTAATCGCAGACTGAACACAACTGGCTCTGACTGGACGCGTTTGAGCGCGATCAGTCATAAGTATCAATTTACATTCATAATCGGCCTTACAATCGTTAAGTG
>RJVU01063374.1:1316088-1336880 GCA_003731715.1 Anabarilius grahami | reverse complement strand
ACACACAGTGATTGGCTGATGGGGGAGGAGTCAGCGATTTAATCATAGAAATATTGTAGAATGAGGTGTCATGTTTCCACATTAAAATAAAGGTTTTAAAATACAAATGTTGCCCTATTCAAATAAATATTCAAATAAAAATGTTTGCTAAGTGTCACTAAATAAACTAGTATATACAGTTAATTGTCCACCTCTTGGATGTCTGCATCTCAAGAGAATGCAAAATGCAAACGACAAATTACGTTTTATAAACAAAGTTTGGGAGGAACACATTCAAACGGTCTTTCTAATCAGCTGAAGAGGAGGAATATATACACAGACGAGAGCCGACTCGCTTATAGTTACTTTGACAGTTTTCTGCATCCCTCCGCCAACCCGCTCCTCACTCTCGGCTGGGGATACGGGGAGAACTTTGGGCTAAATTTCAAGCTCGGAGCCCTCGATCCCCTTGGACAGCACTCCAAATACACTTATTATATATATATATATATATATATATATATTTATTTTTTTTACTCTATTCAATCATTTGTAAGTGTGAACTCATGAAAACCACTGCCACATGTAATCGGACAATATTTATTTATTTGTTATAGATTTATTTTTGGCATCTCATCGTAGATTCAAATCTATAAATCAAAACGTATTGCATTTATGAAGAAAAGTTTCAGCACCCAAGGCTTTATCGCTATTGCCTCAATGGTGTTCAGTGTCTTTGGGTGGATTAGGATTGTTTGTGATTAGGTCTTAGTGACTTGGGAGTCCTCTTGACTACTTGTAATGTTTCACAGATTTAGGAGCTAGTTTTAGTGTTAAAATGCTTTGTGAAATACTCAGAGCAAAAATTTAGTAGGCCGACACGCCCATTATTTTTACAAGTTTCTCCTAAATCGGCAAGTTAGGAGCTACTTTTAGCCTTAAGATGTTTTGTGAATACGGCCCCTGATCTCTGTTGCTGTTAAATCAGAGTTCACTTGAACTGATTTTAACCACATACTATTTTTTATCTTAGACTGGATGGAAGTGAAGCAGCAAACACAAGACCTGAATGAAGCAGAGGAAAATTGCACCCTCACATCTCAAGAAACAAAACCTAAAAAGCTGCACACCTGCTCTCAGTGTGGAAAGAGTTACACAAAAAAAGAAAACCTTAATGTACACATGAGAATTCACACTGGAGAAAAACCGTTTACATGCACTCAGTGTGGAAAGAGTTTTAATCGTACATCAGTTCTCAGAAATCATCTGCGCATTCACACTGGAGAAAAACCGTATACATGCACTCAGTGTGGAAAGAGTTTCACAAAAAAAGAAAACCTTAGAACACACATAAGAATTCACTCTGGAGAGAAACCGTATACGTGCACTCAGTGTGGAAAGAGTTTTAATCGTACATCATGTCTCACTGTTCATCTGCTCCGTCACTCTGGAGAAAAAGCCTTTAACTGTGATCTGTGTAGTAAAGATTTTATTTCGTCATCATGTCTAAAAGAACACCTGAAAGTTCATTCGGATGAGAAGCCTTATGTGTGTTCTCTCTGTGGAAAGAGTTTTACATGGGTGAAAAATTTTAAATTGCACCAGAAAACACATAATGAAGTGAGAGATCATGTGTGTTTGGACTGTGGGAAGAGCTTTACTACAACTGCCCAACTCAAACGACACCAAATAATGCATACTGGAGAAAGACCTTACAAGTGCTCATCTTGCGACAAGAGTTTCACTCAGCCTGGACACCTAAAATCACATGAGCGAGTTCATACTGGAGAGAAACCTTTCTTATGCCATCAGTGTGGAATTTGCTTTGCATATAAGGACAGTCTTAAGAAACACACACGAATTCACACTGGAGAGAAACCTTTCATATGTCATCATTGTGGAATTGGTTTTGCACGTAAAGACGGTCTTAATAAACATAAGATAAGAATTCACACTGGAGAGAAACCGTATACATGCACTCAGTGTGGAAAGAGTTTCCCATATAAAACTGGACTCAGACTTCATCTGCGCATTCACTCTGGAGAAAAATGAAATGTTTTTCACCTGTTGTCAGTGTGGAAAGAGCTTCGCAACTTGTGAGAACGATGTGAGAGACTGATACTGTCATATAGAAAATGATTCCTTCAACTTACTGCTGCTAAAAGTGGCTCTAATTGAATAATAGAGTGTACTTACCCATGGCTTTTCTATTTTGGGTTTATTTTTTTTAAATAAATGATGAAATGGTGTAATATATAATTTGTTGTTGTTCATCTGAGGTGGTATTTAACCATAAAATTGTAAAGAGTGTCCTTTCTTTTTCACGTTTACATATAGTCCACAAGACAAAATAAACGTTGAATACATAAAAATGACCCTGTTCAAAAGTTTACACATGTAAATAAAAGTCTAAATTAAATCTGTTCATCATATTGTCACAATCACGTTTGTTTGGACTCTTTTCATCATCATCTGCCTGAATCGCTCATTAGTTGTTATGGATACTTATGGTTTTCAGCAGTGCACCCATTAATCACCATCATCATCGCCTGTATTCATGTTCAGTTCTGTTTCAGTCTAGTGTCCGGTTGTCTTCAGTAAATGGACGTGACTTTCACGTGTACATCTACTGGGCCCACAAAGATATGCCAATATTTGC
This sequence comes from Anabarilius grahami, assembly GCA_003731715.1. Classification (NCBI taxonomy): domain Eukaryota; kingdom Metazoa; phylum Chordata; class Actinopteri; order Cypriniformes; family Xenocyprididae; genus Anabarilius; species Anabarilius grahami. The sequence continues at coordinate 1,334,242 of RJVU01063374.1, read as the reverse complement.
CTCAATCTGCCATATTTTTCAGTATTATTTTAAGTCTAAATATGCAGTGATGCCTTAGATTCTCCTTCATAATGCCTTGAAGAAATTTAAAGTAGCCTATATAAGACACAAATATTCCCTTTTTCTCAAAACTCAATACTACACTCCAGTAGGTGGCGCTAATGCTCATTAAAGCTGTTTACGAACTGCCAAAAAAAAACGTAAAAGAAGAAGATGGTCGTCCTGAGAAGAAAGAACAGGAGGAATTCAAGCAGAAACAGCTGAATTCTGTGTGCTGTACTATAGTAAAGATGGAGTTTATTAAAGAGGAGATTGAAGACATGAGTGATCCAGAACCATCCAGAATAAAACATGAAGAAACTGAGGAACAAATAGGTTGGTGTCCATTCTTGATTCTTCATTGTACACTTCTGAGAAACATTAGCATAGTTTCAGTTAAACAGATTGGGGGGCTGTGACATAAGCAGTTTATATTTGATAAATGATACTGAAAATGCATTTAAATTATCATTAATTGTTAGCTTTATGAATCGAATTGAATTGATTGTTTCTTTTAATTTTTATTTTGTCCATACAATATTTATATAATATATATTCCCTGTACTCCGGACAGTAAAATATGCCAGAATAAAGGTCCAGTGAAAAAAAGTGATACACCGTGAAACCGCCATGAATCTTAAAAAATAAATAAATAAAAAATACAGATAGAGATTTTTGGTCAAACCACACTAATAGAAGTTGTCAAACACATTTGAATTGTATTAAAAACAAGTAAACGACAGAACTAAACTTGTATTAGTATACCTGATCTCTGTTGCTGTTAAATCAGAGTTCACTTGAACTGATTTTAACCACATAATATTTTTATTTTAGACTGGATGGAAGTGAAGCAGCGAAACCTGAATGAAGCAGAGGAACTTCGTACCTTCACATCTCAAGGAACAAAACCTAAAAAGACACACACATGCTCTCAGTGTGAAAAGAGTTTCACAAATAAAAGAAACCTTAACATACACATAAGAATTCACACTGGAGAAAAACCGTATACATGCACTCAGTGTGGAAAGAGTTATAATCGTACATCTGGTCTCAGATATCATCTGCTCCGTCACTCTGGAGAAAAACCATTTAACTGTGATCAGTGTGGTAAAGATTTTATTTCGTCAGCAAGTCTAAAACAACACCTGAAAGTTCATTTAGATGAGAAGCCTTATGTGTGTTCTCTCTGTGGAAAGAGTTTTTTATGGCTGCGTCATTTTAAACTGCACCAGAAAACACATGATGAAGTGAGAGATCATGTGTGCTTTAATTGTGGGAAGAGTTTTACTACAATTGCCCAACTGAAACGACACCAAGTAATTCATACTGGAGAAAAACCTTACAAGTGCCCATATTGTGACAAGAGTTTTGCTCGGCCTGGACAACTGAAACTACATGAGCGACTTCATACTGGAGAGAAACCTTACAAGTGCTCATATTGTAACAAGAGTTTCACTCAGTCTACACACCTGAAATCACACAAGCGAGTTCATACTGGAGATAAACCTTTCATATGTCATCAGTGTGGAATTGGTTTTGCACGTAAGGACAGTCTTAACAAACACATGAGAGTTCACACTGGAGAGAAACCGTATATATGCGCTCAGTGTGGAAAGAGTTTTTCTCAAGCATCATGTCTCAGTGTTCATCTGCGCATTCACTCTAGAGAATAAACATTTAACTGTGATCAGTGTGGTAAAGATTTTAATTCATCATCAAATCTAAAACAACACCTGAAAGTTCATTCAGATGAGAAGGTTTGGTTTTGCATGCAAGGACAGTCTTAAAAGGTTAGTTCACCCAAAATGAAATTTGTCATTAATTACTCACCCTCATTAGTTTCACACCCATAAGAACTTCATATGTGCTCAGAACACAAATTAAGATATTTTTGATGAAATCCGAGGGTATCTGATCCACACATAGGCAGCAGTGTCATTGCATCTTTGAGGTCCAGAAGGGTATTAAAGACATCGATAAAACAGTCGACGTGACTGCAGTGGTTCAACCTTAAAGGATTAGTTCACTTTCAAATGAAAATTAGCCCAGGCTTTACTCATCCTCAAGCCATCCTAGCAGGCCCGATTCTGGGATTGGGGGGACATTTCACAAAGTTTTTGGGCTATTGTAGTGTTGGTTGGTCACATTTTTTTCGATATTTTTATTTATTTTTTATTTACTACTAAACTAATTAGGATTGTTTATTGCAAGTAATTTGAGAGGAACTTTAAATATATGTACAGTTCAAGTCGCATTATGTTTGTTTACATATAGACCACAAGACATTAATAAATTAAGAACTTTGTATCTTTCCTTTCCTGTACTCCCAATGCTAAGGAAGTACACTTTATTGACAAATGGCTGATATTCCCTTTTTCCAAACTCAATACTACACTCCAGTAGGTGGCGCAAACGCACCTTAAAGCTGTTTACAAACGATCATTAAACGTAAAAGAAGAAGATGGTCGTCCTGAGAAGAATAACAAGAGAAATCCTTGCAGAAACAGCTGAAGTCTGTGTGTCGTACTATAGTAAAGATGGAGTTTATTAAAGAGGAGACTGAAGACATGAGTGATCCAGAACCATCCAGAATAAAACAAGAAGATACTGAGGAACAAATAGGTTGGTGTTCATTCTTGATTCTTCATTGCTGATTGTTGAGAAACATTAACAAATCTTCATTTCAACAGATTGGGTGGCTGTGACATAATAAGCAGTTTATAGATGATAAATACACAGAAAAAAAACACAAATGCATTTAAATGATCATAATCTATAGAAGTTAGTGCTGGGCAGTAAACCGGTTTCAGTTTCAAGACCGATATGTAGCCTATTTTTCAAAAAACGCCATACCAGTGCGTAGCTGAAACAGCTGCTGTCAAACTATCTATTCAATGGCCATGAAGAGTGAGAAAGCGGATTCTATTAACTGCAGACCCCTCTTAAACTAATGGAAACAACTTTATAACATAACAATAAATAACTAACCAAACTAACTCTCTTATATGCTACTACAAATACCATTTAGAGCCATGATTTCCAGGGGTTAAAATTCGCTTTTTTTTGCTGGGCTCTTTTTATTATTATTATTATTAATTTAACGAAAGAAATTCATTTGATTACATTTTAAACTAAATTGTTAGCTTTATGAACTGATTTGGTTACATTTCTTTAATTTATATTTGTCCTTACAATGTTTATATAATGTATATTCCCCGTACTCCTGATAGTAAAATATGCCAGAATAAAGGTCCAGTGAAAAAAAAAAAAAGTGATATAGATTTTTGGTCAAACCACCCAGCACTAATAGAAGTTGTCAAACACATTTTAATTGTATTAAATATAGCTGCAAGCAGCGATGATGGGCCCAAGTCCGGTGGCACCACCAACCCGGTGGCTTCAGGGCAACTGTGCATGGCATGCAATAGGTATTTAAAATGGGTAAACATAAAAGGACTATGTCAAAGTCATTTGAATACACCACATTTACTGCAGCAGTTGGTGCCCATATGATCACAAACCACAACAGCCACATCCATGAGATAATTTAAATTTAGATGAATTTCATGACATAGAATGTCATAGGTCAATTTCACATGAGTGCAGAATATCATCCTAATCTGCCATGTCTGTGTTTTTTCTCAGACAACCTCTATAAAAATTCCAGAGCAAATTACATAGTTATTTGCGCAAATTCAACAGTACTCTGAGCAATCTAATCCAGTCTTAATGCGAATGTCTGTGATTGCTGATGTTGTATTATCCTAACACTTCTCTTCATGTGTTTTTGACCTCCCTGAGCTATCGCTTGTGCACCGATCTTATGCACCAAAAGCATGCTTTCATTTAATTTCAATATTTGTGGTATACGATGAAAAAATAAAGTTATAAAATTAATAAATAGAGCCAAATCACAGAACCTGCAAAGACGATTTTAATATCAGTCTTAGGTAATAGTAAGGTACATGTTTCGATTTTTCTGCTCACTTATGCAAGTTTATTTTAAACAGACACTTTTATAAAATCATGTTAAATTTACTTAAACAGGGGTTTTTAAATTAATTTGAATTAATAAATAATTAATTTAAAGACATATGCGTCGTACATGATGTTCGCAAACACAGCACATGACCTTCTGTAACGAGAGAAAGTGTGAAAAATCCACATTCAAACCAAAATATCTGACTTCCTCTTGGTCGGAGCTAATGACTGTAAATTAGAAAGTTATCCGGCTTAATGAGATCAATAAGTGTACCGAGATTGGTGACTGTAGGTTAAACTTACCTCCCACTTTTGTCAAAAGGTGGCGCTATAGAGGCTTTCCTCCCCACCCATTTCTAAGGCTTTGCCCATGTCTATTGGATGACAATCCTGACATGTGTGTCGAGTTTTATGCTAAGAGTCTCAAAAGCATCCAAAACAAATATTGAAGTTTGATCTGTTGCTATGGCAACAGTGTTTGAAAAATATCAAAAATCTTTTCACAGGTCTATTTTTGCCATGTCTTGACTTTTATTATAATGAAGTTTGAAGCAAATCAGGTAAAAAATCCATGTAATAGACCTCTTACAAGGAATACACTGCTGAAGTTTCATAAAAATCAATGTATGAAGAAGTTATAACACACTTCCTGTTTCCCTTTTCTCACCATAAATTTGTTGCCTCGCCACAGACAAACCGTTCGAGATATCAAAAATCGCTCGCAATTTAGCATCCTCAATGTCTTGACTTCATGCTGACCAAGTTTGGTCATGATAGGATTAATCACCTAAGAGGAGTATATCAAATTCCAGAGCATGCCTTTTTCAAACAACCCATAATAGCTGACTTCCTGTTGAGCTGGCGTATAACTTAGATTTTGAAAGTTGTTTGGCCTGATGAGGTCTATATGTGTACCGAGTTTCATACTAATACATGCAAGAGTGTTTGATATATGGACCAAGTTTTTGGACCCTATTCAAGGGGGCGCCATAGAGCTGGGGCTCCCAGTCTGTGCGGCGTCCTAATGGTCGCAAATTCCAATGTTTGTGCCAATTTTCAAGATTTTTTGAGCACGTTAAGGCCCCCAAAAAGCCCCAGATGGTTCAAAAAAAAAAATTGAGTGGCTTGGGCCCTAACAAGTAAATGACAGAACTAAACTTTGGCAGATCAAAGTTCTGATACCTGATCTCTATTGCTGTTAAATCAGAATTCACTTTAACTGATTTTAACCACATAATATTTTTTATCTTAGACTGGATGGAAGTGAAGCAGCAAAGACAAGACCTGAATGAAGCAGAGGAAATTCGTACCTTCACATCTCAAGGAAGAAAACCTAAAAAGCTGCACACCTGCTCTCAGTGTGGAAAGAGTATGACAACAAAAAGAAACCTTAACATACACATGAGAATTCACACTGGAGAAAAACCGTATACATGCACTCAGTGTGGAAAGAGTTTTACTTGTACGTCAGCTCTCAGTAATCATCTGCACATTCACTCTGGAGAAAAAGCATTTAACTGTGATCAGTGTGGTAAAGTTTTTATTTCATCATCAAGTCTTAAACAACACCTGAAAGTTCATTCAGATGAGAGGTCTTATGTGTGTTCTCTCTGTGGAAAGAGTTTTACATGGCTGAAAAATTTTAAATTGCACCAGAAAACACATAATGAAGTGAGAGATCATATGTGTTTTGACTGTGGGAAGAGCTTTACTACAACTGCCCAACTGAAACGACACCAAATAATTCATACTGGAGAAAGACCTTACAAGTGCTCATCTTGCGACAAGAGTTTCGCTCAGTCTGCACACCTGAAATCACATGAGAGAGTTCATACTGGAGAGAAACCTTTCAGATGTCATCAGTGTGGAAAGAGTTTTGCACAGAAGGACAGTCTTAACAAACACATAAGAGTTCACACTGGCGAAAAACCGTATACATGCACTCAGTGTGGAACGAGTTTTTCTCAATCATCAGGTCTCAGTGATCATCTGCGCATTCACTCTGGACAAAAACCATTTAACTGTGATCAGTGTGGTAAAGATTTTAATTCACCATCACATCTAAAACAACACCTGAAAGTTCATTCAGATGAGAGGCCTTATGTGTGTTCTCTCTGTGGAAAGAGTTTTACTTGGCTGAAAATTTTTAAATTGCACCAGAAAACACATGATGGAGTGAAAGATCATGTGTGTTGTGACTGTGAGAAGAGCTTTACTACAGCTGACCAACTGAAACAGCACCAAAGAATTCATACTGGAGAAAGACCTTACAAGTGCTCATATTGTGACAAGAGTTTCACTCAGTCTCCGCACCTGAAATCACATGAGCGACTTCACACTGGAGATAAACCTTTCATATGTCATCTGTGTGGAATTTGTTTTACACATAAGGACAGTCTTAACAAACACATGAGAGTGCACACCGGAGAGAAACCGTATACATGCACTCAGTGTGGAAAGAGTTTTACTCAATCATCAGGTCTCAGTGTTCATCTGCGCATTCACTCTGGAGAAAAAAACATTTAACTGTGATCAGTGTGGTAAAGATTTTATTTCATCAAATCTAAAACAACATCTGAAAGTTCAGTCAGATGAAAGTGTTTGGTTTTGCATATAAGGACAGTCTTAAAGGGTTAGTGCACCCCAAAATGAAATTCTGCTCATCTGCTTTTCTGTATGCTTTATTAATATGGTGTTTTCTAAGTTTGGTTTGTTAATAACACTGTAAACGTTTGAACTGCTTCATTTGTGTAAATGCAGATATTATTATATATTGTGGACTATATCTAAACATGTCTTATAATAAAACATTCGTTGCAGTGCTAAATAAAAACAATTTATGATCTCTTATTTAATTTTTAAATGATTGATATTTTGCAGATTCTGCAAGGTGCATGTAACTTATCACTTCAACTAATAGCTCAATATGCTTTTAAAATATTTTAGACCTGAGCATAACTGAGCAAAACAATTTTATATTTTACTAGAATAGTTACATATATTTTTTTGAAGGTTTTAATTGATTTGTTTTCAAGATTTTTCCTAGCTTGGAAATCACAATATGAAAATTCCAAGTTATATTTCCAAGTTTTCCATGATTGTGTAGCAATGCATCAGTGGTGTGCGCGTTTAAATATAGACTAGAGCGCATTGATGAAGGAGCTGCATGTCATCTTGCCGTCTTGAAAAGCAATCAGAGCTTAGAAAAAGGATGTAGATGAGGACATGAATGCTTTTTACAAGTTGAAATCTTGTAATTATGGCAATTCTAGCATGGCCTGAGCACATCTGTAGTGCTAAACGTGTCTGCGAGGGAGAACTGTAAAAAGGATGTGCGCCAGAAAAATAAAACTGCACAATGTTTCTAGTAATGCACGTATGTTACTATTTTAGTGTTGATATATTTTTTACATTTTGTGTGCTATCTCAAAAAACGAGTATCCTGGGGCTGGAAGATTACGCTGCTATTTTGAACCAATAATCGGAAACAAAAAGCAGTTGAAGAATGATGTGCATAATTCAGTTATTTATCTGACTCCAATATCAATAATCTGACTCCATTAAAGTTGTTGTTATTCTTTAACCTCTTATTCTTTAAATGTAAATTTTTTTTTTTTTTTAGAACTGAAACATAGGATTTAACCTGAACATTTAGATAATGAAAGTTACAATCACTTTAGCTTTCAACATTATCAGTGAAAGATTCCATTATCAGGAAAGATTCTCAAATCCTTTAAATCAGGCAAAGTTATTGAGTTACTTGTTTAATGCAAAAACTCGAGAAAATGAGATCCAGGCAGTCCAGCAATGACTATGTCGGAGGTAAAATTTGAATAAGGAATAACAAATTTATTAATTAAAAATTATAGAGACAAACAAATTAAGTAATTAATAGTTAATAATAAAATCCAGAGTATTGTATCTAACAGATCAAGATGAAGATCAGAATATAGAGAAAGAAGGAACAAAATTAAGACATTTGCAGAATGAAATGAGAGGTGGAAGAGAAGAAGCAGAAGATGCAGAAGAGATGCGAGAAGCAGCAAGAGCAAAGAAAAACAAAGGAAAGCAATGGAAAGCTAAACTATCAAAGACCCAGTCCGTTTTATACCATAAGCATAGGAAAACTTACATCCCACTCAAACTTATGTTTTGGTCTAATAAGAAAAGGTCAAATGGACTTATCCATTATGTCGTAGTTGGTGTAACGGCTAGGTCAGAGTGACTGGTCAAATGTCAAAAAAATAGAGGATAATAGATATAGGAGTTGTTTTGACACCCTTAAGGGAATTTTGCAGATCTGGCATTATCACATGTCTGAAGAAAAGGAAACAGACAAATATTGATATAAAAGGTACAGATCAAATGAGCAACTAATTCTGAAAACATCATCACTTCAGCCTTTCTTGTATTAAGAGGTGCATCGGTGTGCGGGATTGGCAGGGTTAAAGCCTTTCTCCCAGATCAACAGTTACCTTTCCTTCTTATACCCTGAGCAAAGCATTGTTATACATGAGTTGAATACTGTAAGACAAAATGTTGAAGATCTCGATGAAGAATTTTATTGCAGCATAGCAGTGACAAAGTACATGTTGTACCTTGGGTTCACTGGCATCAGAATGAACCCAGAACATCCAAATTTCAAACCTTTTATTCTGTTACAGTTCACCATTCTTAATGTAAATGAAATTGCTCCTTAACAGCTGTAGTCTATATGTTAAAGGCCCACTGAAGAGTGTTGGAACGCGCAGCATTCTTTATTAATCATATGCCTGATGAATGGCTTTGTTAATGTTTCATATCTCGTCAAATTGACGAATTACAATGAAACACGTAGCCTATTTCAACTAAAAATAACAAATGAAACAAAAGTTTTCTGTTGGTCGTTTGATGTTTCGATTGTAAAATGTATTTCTAGTTTATCTCGAACTTTATGACTGAAGCGTCGCGCTGGAATTCATGATCAGCATTCAGCAGCTTCTGTAAACATAAATTTGATTTGATTGATCGTTTCAAACATTTTGACATTAATGAGCGGTGTTTGACCTCTGACACCTCAGATGAGAAGGTCGGTCATCTTGGCATTGTGCAATATATCCGTGCAGCACCAAAGTAGAGTTAATATTAGTCAATTATTTCACAACCTGTATCATATATAGCTCGGAAAAATACAGATGTCCGGACCTCAATGGTGGGTACAGCCCGTAGGCCTACATCCACTGGACCCAGAAAGATATGCCAACATTTGCCTCAGTCTGTTATATGTTTCAGTATTATTTCAGTAGATTCTCCTTCATAATGCCTTAAAACAATTCAAAGTTGCCTATATATGACACATCTGAATTAAATATCAGCAAGCCAGAATTACAATATTCCCTTTTCTCAAAACCTATTACTACACTCCAGTAGGTGGGGCTAATGCTCATTAAAACGGTCTACAAACTGTCATGAAACGTAATAGAAGAAGATGGTCGTCCTGAGAAGAAAGAACAGGAGGAATCCAAGCAGAAACAGCTTAATTCTGTATGCCATATGGAGTTTATTAAACAGGAGATCGAAGACACGAGTGATCCAGAGCCATCCAGAATAAAACATGAAGATACTGAGGAACAAATAGGTTGGTGTCCTTCATTGTAGACTTCTGAGAAACATTTACAAAGTTTCAGTTAAACCAATTGGGCCGTGACATAAAAAGCAGTTTATAGATGATAAATGACAGAAATACACAGAAAATGCATTTAAATGACCATAATCTTGTATAGAAGTTCTGGGCAGTAAACCGGTTGCAATTTCGAGTGTATAAAGCTGAACATCACTGAATTTTTTATTTTTATTTTTTACAATGTTTATTTAATATATATTCCCTGTACTCCTGAAAGTAAAATATATGCCAGAATAAAGGTTCAGTGAAAAAAAAAAAAAAAAAAGTAATATACCGTGAAACCACCTGAATCTTAAAAAAAAAAGTGATACAGATTTTTGGTCAAATCCCCCTGCACTAATAGAAGTTGTCAAACACATTTTAATTGTATTATCAAGTAAATGACAGAACTAAACTTTGGCACATCAAAGTTCTGATACCTGATCTCTGTTGCTGTTAAATCAGAGTTCACTTTAACTGATTTTAACCACATAATATTTGTATCTTAGACTGGATGGAAGTGAAGCAGCAAAAACATGAACTGAATGAAGCAGAGGAAATCCGTACCTTCACATCTCAAGGAACAAAACCTAAAAAGCTGCACACCTGCTCTCAGTGTGGAAAGAGTTTCTCAAAAAAAGAAAACCTTAAAACACACACGAGAGTTCACACTGGAGTGAAACCGTATACATGCACTCAGTGTGGAAAGAGTTTCAGACATACATCATCTCTCAGTCATCATCTTCTCTGTCACTCTGGAGAAAAATCATTTAACTGTGATCAGTGTGGTAAAGATTTTCTTTCATCATCAAGTCTGAAACAACACCTGAAAGTTCATTCAGATGAGAGGCCTTATGTGTGTTCTCTCTGTGGAAAAAGTTTTTCACGGCTGAAAACTTTTAAACTGCACCAGAAAACACATAATGAAGTGAAAGATCATGTGTGTTGTGACTGTGAGAAGAGCTTTACTACAACTGCCCAACTCAAACGACACCAAATAATGCATACTGGAGAAAGACCTTACAAGTGCTCATATTGTGACAAGAGTTTCACTCAGTCTCCACACCTGAAAATACATGAGCGACTTCATTCGGGAGAGAAACCTTTCATATGTCATCAGTGTGGAATTTGTTTTGCACAGAAGGACAGTCTTAACAAACACATGAGAGTGCACACTGGAGAGAAACCGTATACATGCACTCAGTGTGGAAAGAGTTTTTCTCAATCATCAGGTCTCAGTTATCATCTGCGCATTCACTCTGGAGAAAAACCATTTAACTGTGATCAGTGTGGTAAAGAATTTAATTCACCATCACATCTAAACCAACACCTGAAAGTTCATTCAGATGAGAAGCCTTATGTGTGTTCTCTCTGTGGAAAGAGTTTTACATGGCTGAAAACTTTTAAATTGCACCAGAAAACACATAATGATGTGAGAGATCATGTGTGTTGTGACTGTGAGAAGAGCTTTACTACAATTGCCCAACTGAAACGACACCAAAGAATTCATACTGGAGAAAGACCTTACAAGTGCTCATATTGTGACAAGAGTTTCACTCAGTCTGCACACCTGAAATCACATGAGCGACTTCATTCGGGAGAGAAACCTTTCATATGTCATCAGTGTGGAATATGTTTTGCACAGAAGGACAGTCTTAACAAACACATGAGAGTTCACACTGGAGAGAAACCAGTATGAAAAGAGTTTTTCTCAAGCATCAAGTCTCACGCATTCACTCTAATGAACATTTAACTGTGATCAGTGTGGTAAAGATTTTACTTCATCATCAAGTTAAAACAACACCTGAAAGTTCATTTAGATGAGAAGGTTTGGTTTTGAATGCAAGGACAGTCATAAAGGATTAGTTCACTGAAAAAATGAAATTTCTGTCATTAATTACTCACCCTCATGTTGTTCCACACCCGTAAGACCTTTGTTTGTCCTCAGAACACAAATTAAGATATTTTTGATGAAATCCGAGGGTATCTGATCCACACATAGGCAGCAGTGTCATTGCATCTTTGAGGTCCAGAAGGGTATTAAAGACATCGATAAAACAGTCGACGTGACTGCAGTGGTTCAACCTTAAAGGATTAGTTCACTTTCAAATGAAAATTAGCCCAGGCTTTACTCATCCTCGAGCCATCCTAGCAGCCCGAATCTAAGATTATGGACATTTCGAAAACTTGTTGGGGTATTGTAATGTTGGTTGGTCACATTTGACTTGATTTATGATTATTTTTTATTAAACTACTAAACTAATTATTACCAAAAGTAATTTTAGAGACACACATAATGGGCCTAAGTAAGTATAAAGTTTACTCTATTATTATTCCACTTCACCAGCCACTTACTTGCATATATTTCGGGAGAAACTGATGAATTCTCGTTCTGTAAATCCGACTGACAGGACTGCGGGGCAAATTAAGTTGGCAGCGCCCATCTCATGTTATAGATCAAGATAAAGATCATTTATAAAGGTTTTTAAATGACAAAACACACTCACTTACACATATTTGAGAATCGGAATATCAGATAGTTGATGACATGGTAAGCAAGTTTGTGAATATTTTAAATAAAAAAATGAAAAACAAAATATTAGTGATCCATCTGTCATACATTGTGGCTGCGTTCAGCGTACATGACAAGCATGACGCGTCGCCATGGAAACAATAAATGTTATAAAATAACAGTCGCCTTAAAAAAAACTCACTCTGGGATTCAGTTAGAATATTTTAAAGGCCCACCTGAGTATTGGAACGCGCAGCATTATTCATTGTGTTGACTTAATTTCAACTGAAACGGGAAGACAGGGCGATATTTCAAACAGCCCCGCCCCTTTTTAAAATAGCCAAAAGCGTTTTGTTTGTTTTACAGCTAGGCCAGAGCCGTTAGACTCTGTAAAACCTCAGTTTTCTTATAGTCTCTAACCGTTTCTCCTCTTAATGTCCTTTATATCGCTTTGATATACAGCATTCTGTGCAGAATTCACGGGTCCGATACCTTTTTTGGTCTGTGCCGACTCGCGCATGTGATCCGCTCTGTGCTCTCGTGTCTCTGGACCGGAGCAGACTGTGCTCGCATTGCGGTGGTTCATGTGACACTAACTCGAAAACGGACTTCATTTGCGTCAAATGAAAGCTTATTTACACTGTCTGAATCGATCCCTATTCTCTATAAAGTGCACTATGTGCCATTTACCATGTAGAAACTAGTAAATGTGTGAGCAAATGACCGATTTCAGCTGAGGCTTCAGCGCCTGTTGATAGTGTAGGAGGAGGCGGGACTTCATATTCTAGAGAGCATTTGATTGGATCGAAGATTTGACGAGAAACTGAAGTGCGATGTGATCATGAAAATCCATGATCCATTTTAGCGGAAGTGAGAGTAAGTTTTGAATGCTTATGTCTCCTAAATGCGAATTTTGTCATTGTTTTGGAACACACCAGCTTATTCATAACGTTAAGGCTAACTTATTCATACTAAAAGCTGAAAAATTAAAATTTTGATTTCAGGGGGACTTTAAACTCACGCTTGAAAGGGTTAAGGAGACACGCCGAATGAAAATGCACACAACATTCACTCTCAGACAGATGTTGACAATGTGTGCATTTTCATTCAGCGTGTCTCCTTCATTTGTTCCGTCGTCATGCTTCTCATCCATGTTGGGCTTGTTTCAGAGTGCGCAATCTGATGAATGGCTTTGTTAATGTTTCTTATCACATTATTGACGAATTACAATGAATCACGTAACCTATTTCAACTAAAAATAAGCGAATTAAACAAAAGTTTATTAATAGCTTGCATCCCTAAATATTTCTGTTGGTCGTTTAACGTTTCTATTGTAAAATAGTTGTTTATCTCGAACTTTATGACCAAAGCGTCGCGCTGGAATTTATGATCAGCATTCAGCAGCTTCTGTGAACATAAAGCCCGCCTACTTTGATTTGATTGGTCGTTTCAAACATTTTGACATTAATGAGCGGTGTTTGACCTCTGACACCTCAGATGAGAAGGTCGGTCATCTTGGCGTTGTGCAATATATCCGTGCAGCACCAAAGTAGAGTTAATATTAGTCAATTGTTTCACAACCTGTATCATATATAGCTCGGAAAAATACAGATGTCCGGACCTCAATGGTGGGTACGGCCTGTAGGCCTACATCCACTGGACCCAGAAAGATATGCCAACATTTGCCTCAGTCTGCTATATGTTTCAGTATTATTTTATGTCTAAATATGCAGCAATGCTTTAGATTCTCCTTCATAATGCCTTGAAGCAATTTAAAGTAGCCCATATAAGACACATCTGAATAAAATAAAAATCAGCAAGCCAGAAAATATTCCCATTTCTTAAAACTAAATACTACACTCCAATAGGTGGCCCTAATGCTCATTGAAACGGTTTACAAACTATCATGAAATGTAAAAGAAGAAGATGGTCGTCCTGAGAAGAAAGAACAGGACAAATCCGTGCAGAAACAGCTGAAGTCTGTGTGTCGTACTATAGTAAAGATGGAGTTTATTAAAGAGGAGATTGAAGACATGAGTGATCCAGAACCATCCAGAATAAAACATGAAGATACTGAGGAACAAATAGGTTGGTGTCCATTCTTGATTCTTCATTGTAGACTTCTGAGAAACGTTTACAAAGTTTCAGTTCAACAGATTGGGCCGTGACATAAAAAGGAGTTTATAGATGTTAAATGACAGAAATACACAGAAAATGCATTTAAATGACCATAATCTTGTATAGAAGTTAGTGCTGGGCGGTAAACCGGTTTCAATTTCGAGTGTATAAAGCTGAACATCACGGAATTTTGCAATTTTGGATGAATAAATGAAAAATAGGGCTGTACAATAAATCAGATATCGATACGGGTTAGTGTCTGTGAATATTAAAGCTAAAAAATAGACGAAGTCTGAATGAGCGCCGCAGTTTTGTCTACTCACTTACTGAAGCACGTGTATTATTATTTTAAAAATACCGTTTATTAAAACACAAACTAAAACTCAAAGGTCTTGATTGTAATTATAGAAATTTCTCAGTAAAAGCATAGCCTACTTATTATTATTAATTTAAATAAATAATTAAATCCAATTGATTACATTTTCAAACTAAATTGTTAGGTTTATGAACTGATTTGATTAAATTTCTTTAATTTTATCTTAAATAAAAAGTGATATACTGTGAAACCGCCCAAATCTTTGAAAAAAGATGTTCTCAGTGTGAAAAGGGTTTCACAAAAAAAGAAAACCTTAAATCACACACGAGAATTCACACTGGAGTGAAACCGTATACATGCACTCAGTGTGGAAAGAGTTTTTCTCAAGCAGCAGGTCTCAGTGTTCATCTGATTCATCACACTGGAGAAAAAACATTTAACTGTGATCAGTGTGGTAAAGATTTTACTTCATCATCAAGTCTAAAATAACACCTGAAAGTTCATTCAGATGAGAAGGTTTGGTTTTGAATGCAAGGAGTCTTAAAGGGTTAGTTCATCCAAAATGAAATTTCTGTCATTAATTACTCACCCTCATGTTGTTCCACACCCGTAAGACCTTTGTTTGTCCTCAGAACACAAATTAAGATATTTTTGATGAAATCTGAGGGTATCTGATCCAAACATAGGCAGCAGTGTCATTGCATCTTTTGAGGTCCAGAAGGGTATTAAAGACATCAATCTGGGTGGAAGCAGTAGGCCATCCGGGTATTTCTCGCTTTCTCTTTTATGAAAACTGAGGATTTAGACATACTACTCCATTCACATTTTCTTCACTCTATATAGTAGGTAAGTAGGCATATTCAGACACGACTTATACGCATGTCCAAATCTCGCGAGGATTAATACAACACCCAGGTAATTCTCGCCTTCTTTTTTATGAATACAGAGGATTCGGACATACTTATTCGTTCGCCTACTGCGTTTTGCCTACTATATAGTAGGGAAGTATATGGAGGCAGCAATAGTCTTACGAAACAGAACAATGTTTCAAAGGTCATCATTGTGAAAAGAGTTTCACACATAACCTGGATAATCACTTAAAAACTAACACAGGAGAAAAAACTCACACTGCTATCATTGTGGAAATAGTTTAAATATTGTACAAAACTTCACACGGGAGAAAAGCCTTTCACCTGTCATCGGTGTGGAAAGAGTTTCGCAGCTGAATAAAAGACATGAAATTATGACAAATAAAACAATTTTGAAAATGAAAAATTATGAGAAAGAAAAACTCTTGCCCGCTGCATGAAGTTGTATGTGCAAATATAAAACCTATTCAACAACCTCTATTTTATTGTTTGATTTGTGACAATTTTAATCCAAGCTAAATGACGAAAGGTGTAATCTGAATCAGCATATTTCCTTGTTTAATTAGATTTTTAAGATAAAAAATAGAGTATAAAAAACTTTAAATATCACGGCTGACCAAAAGTGGATGGTTGTGTAACATATCTTTCACGCGACCCACAAAGATGTGCCAACATTTGCCACAGTCGGCTATATTGAACAACTCTGTATTGTTAGCATATGTTTCAGTATTATTTTAAGTCTGAATATGCAGTAATGGCCTTAGATTCTCCTTCATAATGCCTTGAAGAAATTTAATGTAGCATATACAGTATAACTCACTTATAAAATAAATAAAAATCAGTAAACCAGAATTACAATATTCCCTTTTTCCAAACTCAATACTACACTCCAGTAGATGGCGCTAATGCTCATTAAAGCTGTTTACAAACTGTAATAAAACGTAAAAGAAGAAGATGGTCGTCCTGAGAAGAAAGAACAGGAGGAATTCAAGCAGAAACAGCTGAATTCTGTGTGCCGTACTATAGTAAAGATGGAGTTTATTAAAGAGGAGATTGAAGACACGAGTGATCCAGAACCATCCAGAATAAAACATGAAGAAACTGAGGAACAAATAGGTTGGTGTCCATTCTTGATTCTTCATTGTTGACTGCCGAGAAACATTAACAAATCTTAATTTCAACAGATTGAGTGGCTGTGAAATAAGCAGTTTATAAATGATAAATGACAGTATAGAAGTGAACACATTTTAATTGTATTAACAAGTAAATGACAGAACTAACCTTTGCCACAGCAAAAACATCTGATCTTGGTTACTTTCTGCTGTTGAATTCACTTTAAACTGATTTTAACCACACAATATTTTTTTATTTTAGACTGGATAGAAGTGAATCAGCAAAGAAAAGACCTGAATGAAGTGGAGGAGGAAAGTCGTTCCTTCACAACCGAAGGAACAAAAGCCAAAAATCTGCACACCTGCTCTCAGTGTGGAAAGAGTTTCACACAAAAAAGAAACCTTAACAAACACATAAGAATTCACTCTGGAGAGAAACCGTTTACATGCACTCAGTGTGGAAAGAGTTTTTCTCAAGCATCGGGTCTCAGTGTCCATCTGCTCTGTCACTCTGGAGAAAAAGCATTCAAGTGTGATCAGTGCGGTAAAAAGTTTATTTCACCATCACATCTAAAACAACACCTGAAAGTTCATTCAGTTGAGAAGCCTCACTCGTGTTCTCTCTGTGGAAAGAGTTTTTCAAGGCGGGATCATTTTAAACTGCACCAGAAAACACATAATGAAGTGAAAGATCATGTGTGCTTTGAGTGTGGGGAGAGCTTTACTAGAGATGACCATCTGAAACAGCACCAAAGAATTCATACCGGAGAAAGACCTTACAAGTGCTCGTATTGTGACAAGAGTTACACTGTTTCTGGAAACCTGAAAGTGCACGAGCGAGTTCACACTGGAGAGAAACCTTTCATATGTCATCAGTGTGGAATTGGTTTTGCACATAAGGACAGTCTGAAGAAACACACAAGAATTCACACCGGAGAAAAGCCATTCGCTTGCATTCAGTGTGGAAAAAGTTTCATACAAAAAACACATCTTATCAAGCACATAAGTATTCACACTAAACAAAAGCTTTACACTTGCTCTCAGTGCGGATGGAACTTCACCCTTGAACACAAACTTAAGATACACCTGCGTGTTTGTACTGGAGCGAAACCGCACACCTGTCCTCAGTGTGGAAAGAGTTTCGCACATAAATCAAGTCTCAATTGTCATCTGCGTGTTCACTCTGGAGAAAGACCTTTTAAGTGTTCACACTGTGAGAAGAGTTTCACTCGGTCAGGAACCTTGAAAAAACATGAGCGACTTCATTGCAAAACCACCATAGACTGTTGAGAGACGGTAACACTACTTATATGGGAAGAGTTTCACCCAGTCAGAAGGTTTTTTTACTCTCTTCGTAGAACTTGCTGAAATTGACACTCAAATGTTCACACTTCTGGGTTTTGAATGCAGTGGTCATCTAAATTAGTGTAAATAAAGTTGTTTTTTTTATTGCACATTTTGTCAGGCTGGCTTGTGTGCTAGGTACTAGGATACATTAATGCCATCTGTTTATGACTATAAATGTAAACTAATATATATATATATATATATATATATATATATTAG
>RJVU01063374.1:1253843-1315186 GCA_003731715.1 Anabarilius grahami | reverse complement strand
TATTTTTAATTAAATAAATGTAGCCTTGGTGAGCAGACGAAACTTCTTTTAAAAACATTAAAAATCTTAGTGGTTCCAAACTTTTGGACTGTACTGTACACTAAAACAAGGGTACAATTAAATGAACAGTGCTTTAATTTCAGGAAGGTCTACTAACACTACAGATCGGGTAATATTGCAAGAAATCTAACAAAGCAATCAAATGTAAAATAACACTGCAGAGTTTTCACTGTATAAATTGATAGATTAATGTTTATTAAAGCTAAAGTTATTCATTTAAGAGCAGTGAGTGATTTTCTCTTTGCCTTTTGTTGTTAAATTCACATTAATGGCACAATCTTCAGCAGGTTTAATAGACTGCTGCCACTTTAAGAGCGAATGTAGATCTAATAATACACCATATTTTCTCACAACTATGTATTTTTTACGATTTAATTCATCTGTAAGAACATCAGAGCAGGTGCTCATTTCCCAGTTAAGCCATGCTAACTAGCAACTTTAACTGTTTAACTGCTAACTTTAAATATTTTAGGACGATATGTATTCATTGTTTATTGTTGTATACTTTTAGCAGTTAAGTACTTTAATTCTTCAAACTTTTATTTTTATATTATTTTTTTTACTTATACATTGTGATACTCTGATTTTACTGGTATAGCTATTTTTGTATTTTGTTCATTGCTGAAATTTGTTGGTAATTATGTATATTTTATTGAATTCTATATGAATATATTAAATTTTGTTGATGTGAAGCATGTGTTATTGAATATATGACAGTATAATAAAATAAAAATTAATATGATGTGTTAATAATGTGTTATAAAATACAGAAGCTTGCTGGCTATTTGTTGTAAAAATTTCTTCTTGATTCCAAATAGCAAAATTGCATCACAGGCAAATTGTTTAATATTACCGCAAATAGAAACGACTGGCAAGATAGAATTTGCTAGATAATGTCTATAGCAATAATAAATAGTTTGTGCATTTGCTTGATTTCTCTAGTACCAACAGCAGAGCTTATCAATAGAACGGTCTTTCATAATTTAGCCCTGTTTAATATAAGGTTTTGGTACCCATCCCTATTTAGAGGAATAGCGGTACACTAAAGTCACGGTTCGGTATGATTTTGGTACAATAGGAAAAATTGTCACACTTTAGTTAAAGGGTCAGTTCACCCAAAAATGAAAATCATGTCATTAATGACTCGCCCTCATGTCGTTCCAAACCCGTAAGACCTTCGTTCATCTTCGGAACACAGTTTAAGATATTTTAGATTTAGTCCGAGAGCTTTCTGTCCCTCCATTGAAAGTGTTTGTACGGTGCACTGTCCATGTCCAGAAAGATAATAAAAACATCATCAAAGTAGTCCATGTGACATCAGTGGGTTAGTTAGAAGTTTCTGAAGCATCGAAAATACATTTTGGTCCAAAATTAACAAAAACGACGACTTTATTCAGCATTGTATTCTCTTCCGGGTCTGTTGTTCATCCGGGTTCACGACTCCGGACAGTGACGCTGCTGACGTGTTATCTGGTGCGCCCGAGCTTCGTTTACAGTCTGAGGGAGACGCACGCTGTATTCAAGCTATTCTACATTGTTTGTATTTTGGTATTGCTATATTTTTTAAAATGGTGCGTAGGTGTGCATGTCGCGGATGTCCTAATCGCGTCACTGTCCGGAGCAGAAGGGGGCGGTAATGCACCAATAAGCTGGATGCCAACCGCCGTAGAAGAAGAAGAAGCAGCGTCACTGTGGATATACACAGACCCGGAAGAGAAGACAATGCTGAATAAAGTCGTAGTTTTTGTTATTTTTGGACCAAAATGTATTTTCGATGCTTCAAAAACTTCTAACTAACCCACTGATGTCACATGGACTACTTTGATGATGTTTTTATTACCTTTCTGGACATGGACAGTGCACCGTACAAACACTTTCAATGGAGGGACAGAAAGCTCTCGGACTAAATCTAAAATATCTTAAACTGTGTTCCGAAGATGAACGAAGGTCTTACGGGTTTGGAACGACATGAGGGCGAGTCATTAATGACATGATTTTCATTTTTGGGTGAACTAACCCTTTAAGGGTCCAATTCTCACTATTAACTAACAATTAACTATGACGTTTACCTCAATAAACTCTAATTTTTGCTTATTATTAGTTAGTCAGGTAGTTGATAAGTTTAGGTATTGGGTAGGATAAAGGGGTGTAGAATATGGTCATGCAGATGCAGAATAAGGCATTAATAGTGAGAATTGGACCCTAAACTAAAGTTTTATCGGACAAAAGAACAAATCATTTATGGTTACTCACATAACCCTGGTTCCCTGAGATAACAGGAATGAGCATTGCATCAGTTGTGAGAATGAGCATTGCAACTCAGTTTTCTCTGAATCCTGAAGCCTGTTCGGTTCACGTCTGTGTGCACCTGGACAGACAAATGGCATTTCAGTGTGCCAGAAAGGGCGGAGTTGATGGCCTATATATATTCTGACGATATGGCATTTCTGCATGACTTATATAAGCCGTCAACCCTGCCCTTTCTATGAGAACATACTGATGTCCTTGTAATTCAACCCCAAACCAAAAAAAAAAAACATACTTAACGTTTTGCTGAAAAAGCAAAAGTACTTTTTATATTTTTTTATTCACATTTTTTTTAAGGCTACATTGTATGGCTAGGATACATTGATGCCATCTGCTTATGACAAGTTAGTCTATTAATGTGTACTATATATTGTTCTTATTGTACATGAAATTTTAAGAAATAAAACATCTTTTCCGATGCATTAAGTTGTGTGCGCAAATATAAAACTATTTTGATAGCCTATTCAACAACCACAGTTTTATTGTTTGATTCTGGATCATTTTAATCCAATATATGTGATCTGAATCAGCATAAGTTTTTCTTTTCAGCATTACTTTAAGTCTAAATATGCAGTTATGTCTCTGCTTTAGATTCTCCTACATAATGCCTTGAAGAAATTAAAAGTATAAAATCAGCAGGCCAGAATTACATTATTCCCTTTTTCCAAAATCAATAATTCACACTCCAGTAGGTGGCGCAAATGTGCCTTAAAGCGGTTTATAAACTATCATAAAACGTAAAAGAAGAAGATGGTCGTCCTGAGAAGAAATAACAGGAGAAATCCAAGCAGATTCAGCTGGATTCTGTGTGCTGCAATATATTAAAGATGGAATTTATTAAAGAGGAGATTGAAGACATGAGTGATCCAGAACCATCCAGAATAAAACAAGAAGATACTGAGGAAGAAATAGGTTGGTGTTCATTCTTGATTCTTCATTGTTTAATTCTAAGAAACATTAACAAAGCTTCATTTCAACAAATTGGGTGGCTGTGACATAATAAGGTGTTTATTGATGATAAATGACAGAAAATGCATGTAAATGATCATAATCTTGTATATAATCTTGTTGTCTCATACTTGATACTCGCAAACAGATACCTGATCTCTGTTGCTTTCTGCTGTTAAATCAGAGTTCACTAGAACTGATTTAAACCACATAATATCTTTTTTTTTAATCTTAGACTGGTTGGAGCAGCAAAGACAAGACCTGAACGAAGCAGAGGAGGAAAGTCATATCTTTACAACTCAAGGAACAAAAGCCAAAAAGCTGCACACCTGCTCTCAGTGTGGAAAGAGTTTCAGTCACAAAGGAAACCTTAACAAACATTTAAGAATTCACACTAGAGAAAAACCGTTTACATGCTCTCAGTGTGGAAAGAGTTTCAGTCACAAAGGAAACCTTAACAGACACATAAGAATTCACACTGGAGAAAAACCGTTTACATGCACTCAGTGTGGAAAGAGTTTCACTCGTACGTCAGGTCTCAGTCATCATCTGCGCATTCACACTGGAGAAAAAACATTTAACTGTGATCAGTGTGGTAAAAAGTTTATTTTGTCATCACATCTAAAAAACCACCTGAAAATTCATGCAGATGAGAAGCCTTATGTGTGTTCTCTTTGTGAAAAGAGTTTTTCATGGCTGGTGAGTTTTAAACTTCACCAGAAAACACATGATGAAGTGAAAGATCATGTGTGCTTTGAGTGTGGGAAGAGCTTTACTACAATTGCCCAACTGAAACGACACCAAATAATTCATACCGGAGAAAGACCTTACAAGTGCTCGTATTGTGACAAGAGTTTCACTTTGTCTGGAAATCTGAAAGTGCACGAGCGAGTTCATACTGGAGAGAAACCTTTCATATGTCATCAGTGTGGAATTGGTTTTGCACATAAGGACAATCTGAAGAAACACACAAGAATTCACACTGGAGAAAAGCCATTCGCTTGCCATCAGTGTGGAAAAAGATTCATACAAAAACCACATCTTATCAAGCACATGTATTCACACTAGACAAAGCTTTACACTTGCTCTCAATGTGGATGGAGCTTTACACTTGAATAGGATGCACCGGAGAGAAAACGGCGAAAAGTAAACTATTTTAAGAAAAGAAAAGCCAAAATCAAACCTACACAAAGTTTCAAACATAAACTCATGCTCCACAGTGTGAAAGCATTTATAAAGTTCTAAAAACAAAAAATGCTTTATCATTGATTGATTCCTTATAATCTAAAATATCAAACACAAGCCAAATATTATTTGCTATATGCCTACCTTTCATAAAGCCCGGAATTCACCAGTGCTCCCAAAGGCCAATAAGCCAGGTGCTGATATTTGGAAAAACAGGGGCCTCATTTATAAAATGTTAAGCAGAAAACATCCTAAATTTGATCTTACGATCATTTCTCTGATGTGCGTACGTGTGATTCATAGAATGAAAGTACACACACAGAAAATGAGCGTATGCCTCTCTTTCAGATGTGAAATCTATAAATCGCAAATGATCTTGAACTTGAGTGCAGCTGAATGGTTTCAGTTCTCTGCATTTTAAATGATCTAATTAATGTCATTTACATATAAAAGATCATCAGTCATCGTCCAAATCCTTGGCGAGCTGCAAGAATAGCATAGATTTCCCAAGACCTGCAGTAATCTAACCAGGAAAAGCGTGTACGTCTGCTCAGACACTGACATGGCTCTAAGCGCTTTTCCACGTCAAAGACCGTTTTTATAAATATGAGCGTTGGTGTGGACTTAAGCGTACACTCTAAGATCAAACAAATGCACGCTTTATAAATGATGCCCCAGCACTTTTGCTTGTTTTGTATGCTACTTGTTCCTACATCATATACATATATTTTTTTAAAATCACAGGTTTGCCCATTTGACCTGTATATAATGCAAAGGGATCAACAGTTTGGTTATTGTTGAATATTTTACAGCTTCTGTTATTTTTTACTACATCCACCAAATCTGGTGAACCGAAGCTTTGGTACTTTATTGTTCGTAAGCAGTCAATGTATGATACAACCCTGATCATTTGGATGACAATACTACTGTACATCCCAAACATATTTATCACAGTATTAAGTTTAAAATCATTAATGTGATTAAAACTATATTTGTCTGTGTTCATTAAATAGATCAATCAAGACAAGATGTTGTTTCTGTTTTATTTCTCACATGTGCTATCAGAAGGCAATATAGTATACTTAGTAAATAAGGAATTAGCTGGGTGCACTCTACAATTTTCGTCACGATTTGGTCTTTAGACAAATTTTTGAAAATACTAAAGGATTCCTCTGATTCTAGGCTAAAATCTGTAGTCTTTAGTTTGACATGTTCACTGACAGCCAATTAATTGTGTTCAAATTTATACTCCTGACGAAATTCTAGCAGTGTTAGAAGACTTGCCACACAGACTTCTCTAATGACGACTGTCAAATTGACTTGTTTTTCAAGACATGCAATGATCAAAATTAATGTTAGAGATTTCTTTGTTTGCCACCATTTCTGTCCCGTGTGTAATGCGGCTTCTAGTCACCGAACGTGTAAATCCGGACAAGTTTTCATGTGCGCATCTTGACTGTCATACAGTCTGACATAATTGGCAGCTGAGATCCCACAGTGTGCCATGGGGATCATGTTCATACAGTGTGACAAGCAACAATCATAAAGGACTGTTATAAATCATACAGTGTGCATCCGGCTTAATTCAAAAAAGAACTGATTTTATTTACACTGTAAGAGTTGTTGACTGGTGAAGCTTCAACTCTTAAGTCTCTCTAGTTTTCCAAGCTTTTCAAAAACTAAATTAAACTGATATTGTGCTTTTAGGATAAACTCCATATTTTATCTCACACAGTTTGCTTGAATTATGCTCACTTGCAACATTTTTTCATATGATTGTAAAGACTTGACAAATGTTTAAATGTCTTCTCACACTGAGTACAGTGATACGGCTTCTCTCCAGTATGAACTCGCTCGTGTACTTTTAGAGATCCCGACCGAGCAAAAGTCTTGTCACAATATGAGCACTTGTAAGGTTTTTCTCCAGTATGAATTCTTTGGTGCTGTTTTAGTTGACTAGATTTAGTAAAGCTCTTCCCACAGTCACAACACACATGATCTCTCACTTCATCGTGTGTTTTCTGGTGAACTTTAAAACTGTCCAGCCTTGAAAAGCTCTTTCCACAGTAAGAACACAAGTGAGGCTTAACACCTTTATGAACAATTAGGTGTTTTTTGAGATATGACGATGAAATAAAATGTTTACCACACTGATTACAGTTAAATGGCTTATCACCAGAGTGACAGAGCAGATGATTACTGAGAGCTTTGGTACATCTGAAACTCTCTCCACACTGAGTACAGTGGTACGGCTTCTCTCCAGTATGAACTCTTTGGTGCTGTTTTAGTTGAGTAGTTGCAGTAAAGCTCTTCCCACACTCCAAACACACATGATCTCTAACTTCATTATGTGTTTTCTGGTGCAGTTTAAAACTGTCCAGCCGTGAAAAACTCTTTCCACAGAGAGAACACTCATAAGGCTTCTCATCTGAATGAACTTTCAGGTGTGTTTTTAGATTTGATGATGAAATAAAATCTTTACCACACTGATCACAGTTAAATGGTTTTTCTCCAGTGTGGATGTGCAGATGATAAATGAGACCTGATTCACCAGGAAAACTCTTTCCACACTGAGTGCATGTATACGGTTTTTCTCCAGTGTGAACTCTCATGTGTCTTTTAAGGACTCCTTCATTTTGGAAACTCTTTCCACACTGTGAGCAGGTGTGCAGCTTTTTGGCTTTTGTTCCTTCAGGTTTCAAGTCATGTTTCTCCACTTCATTCAGTCTGTGTCTTTGTTCCATCACTTCCATCTGGTCTAAAATAAAGTAGGTAGTTAGAATCAGTTCAAGTAGGATAAATGTGAAAACACATGTCATTCAATTGTTAAAGGATTAGTTCACTTTTAAATAAACTTTTCCTGATCATTTACTCACCCCCATGTCATCCAAGATGTTCATGTCTTTCTTTCTTCAGTCGGAAAGAAATTAAGGTTTTTGAGGAAAACATTCAGGATTTTTCTCCTTATAGTGGACTTCAATGGGCACCAAACAGTTGAAGGTCAAAATTAGTTTCACTGCAGCTTCAAATTGTTCCACACGATCCCAGATGAGAAATAAGGGTCTTATCTAGTGAAACCATCGCTCATTTTCTGAAAAAAATTGAAAATTATATAAGTTTTAACCAGAAATGCTTATCTTGAACTAGCTCTCTTCTTCTTCTCTATTTGAATTCCAGCAGTGTAGACGCTGTTAAGCGTAATACTGCCCTCCACAGGTCAAAGTTTGAACTAATTTTTATATGCTATTAAACTAGCATATTGCATATAAAAATTAGTTCAAACTTTGGCCTGTGGAGGGCAGTAATACGCTTAGCAGCGTCTACACTGCTGGAATTCAAATAGAGAAGAAGAAGAGAGCTAGTTCAAGATAAGCATTTCTGGTTAAAACTTATATAATTTTCAATTTTTTTCAGAAAATGAGCGATGGTTTCACTAGATAAGACCCTTATTTCTCATCTGGGATCGTGTTGAACAATTTGAAGCTGCAGTGAAACTAATTTTGACCTGTAACTGTTTGGTGCCCATTGAAGTCCACTATAAGGAGAAAAATCCTGGAATGTTTTCATCAAAAACCTTAATTTCTTTTCGACTGAAGAAAGAAAGACATGGACATCTTGGATGACATGGGGGTGAGTAAATTATCAGGAAAAGTTTATTTAAAAGTGAACTAATCCTTTAATAACAAGTCAAATGTGTTTGACAACTACTATACACTATCATCATATAGATGCATTTCTGTATCATTTATCATATCATATGCGGCTCAATAATTCACATCTACCAAAGCAGTCAACAATACAGAATCAAGAATAGACACTAACCTATTTGTTCCTCAGTCTCTTCATGTTTTACTCTGGATGGTTCTGGATCACTCATGTCTTCAATCTCCTCTTTAATAAACTCCATCTTTAACAGTCACACAGATTTCAGCTGCTACACCTGGAGTTTGTCCTTCTCTTGTAGGATGATGGGAATATTCCCAGTATTTATTGTTGTAGGAGGGACACTAGATCTGCCAAATACAGACAGAAGATACTGAATGTATACTTAAAGCTACTTAAATGAAATTAACATGCGTTTCATCCTAGAAAGAAAGTATCTTGGTATCTTTTTTATAAAATTTTATTACTAAACCAGGGCCCATAATGCGTTTTATTACATTAATACATAAACACTAGAGCCGATTAACGTCAAACTATTTAAATTTGGAACATTGCTCACATGCAGATTGGAAATATACGGCATCAAGCGAAAATATTTGGCAAATGTCTTTTTTTTAATGGTCGTTAATCAGTTATCAACAGCGTTCAGCTTGAAATACTCTCTTCTGCGCATCCTCAGTCAGTGCGCGCGATGTCACGACTTCTTAAAGGGGCCGCACATTCTTAAGAAAATCACATCGCTGCACTGACATAATGCAAAAAAAAAAAAAAAAAACCCGCTATAATCATAAACATGGCTTCAACAGTCTAGTCACCTTGTTTTTCAGCTCTACATGCTTGCTTTCTAATTAGTCTTTTGTATGTTACATCTGTAGGTTTATATATATCAGCGTTTAGCTGTAATAAAGCTTTTCAAAGACTCACAACACACAATACATCTTATGATGCTTACATTGAATCCATGAAAATAATAAGTATATATAAACTAAAGTAGTACAGGGTTATATATTTGTACATTAAGTTTATTTACAGTTTTTCTCGATTGCTTAAACACATTTCTTTAAACTATGCCTCGTATTCTCAAAACAGTAAACACAAATCCATAACATCTGCACCCAATTCCCCAAACATCCTATTTTCAGGTCAAAATGAAGCTCTACACTCAACACAATTCACTCTTGCTTCAGACATCACACACAAGCCCTCAAAACACACACACACTACAACATAGTCTTACACACTGGTGCAATAAATTCAAAACAACATTTCCAAAATTGGCAAGTTATGTTGCTTGTGGTTCCCCCCTCAAAAACCATTTCACACGATTAACACAAAAGACACAACCAATTGCACAACCAAATTTTTATTGACATTTTATTCATTCATAACACAGTAAAAAAAAAAAAAAAGTTTTTTTCAATTGCTAACACACAATTTTTCAAACTAGTCTGGTTTTATCAAAACACTTAATTCACAAAACCACACTCCCAAACTGCAAAATACCTCATATATCCTGCAAAATGAAGCACTGCAACCGAAACTACCCATAGCATTATCAAAATCAAACTTTTGCATGAAATGGCACACACTTCATTCATATTACCAGATTTTTGCCTAACCACCTACACACTGTTGGGCATAATGAAAAGCACCCCCATCTTTAGTATGCTTTGCCATAATACTAAAATATGTATCAGATTGTTCACATGCACAGAAATATTTGCAGATACACACACATGCTGTTGCAACATTTTTATTTTTTTTCCTTCACTACAGTAAACAAGTCAGTGCAACATATGCACAGCAGATATATTTACATGGGACTGAACAAAAATATTCTTACAAAAAACACTAAACAGAAAAAGAAAATTTCTGAAAAAAAATTACAGTAAAAAAAAAAAAAGAGGCAAGAAAAATAATTAGGCAGCATCTTGCCGCACAGCCGGGTCTGGCCACAACGCCTCGTCAACATCACAGGCAATATCTTCCCTTGCCAGACATCGAGGGAAGAAGCGCCTTGAGTGCCTTATCCATCCCTGAATTGCACCCACATCAATCTCATCACATGCCTCTTCCATGGCCTGCACAAGAGGCATGCGAACAAAGGGCTGCCGGTCGTATACCTTCCACCGCCATGCCGAAAATAATTCTTCTATGGGGTTCAGAAATGGTGAGTATGGTGGGAGGTATTGCACGAGAAATGTTGGGTGGTCAGCAAACCAGTTTTGGACTGGGGCTGCACGATGAAAGCTCACGTTGTCCCATACTACAACGTACCGGTTTCTTTGATGGTCTGCATCATTCATACGCTCTGGTGGTATGAGAATGTTGTGAAGTCTGTCCAGAAATGTGAGAATATGGGCTGTGTTGTATGGTCCAAGTTTGGCATGACGGTGGAGGACACCATGCATACTGGAGATGGCAGCGCACATTGTGATGTTCCCACCACGTTGGCCAGGAACATCTATAATGGCTCTGTGGCCAATGAGGTTTCTCCCCCTTCTTCTGGTCTTTGCTAGGTTGAACCCAGCCTCATCTATAAAGATGAACTCATGTGGGATTGCATGAGCATCCATTTCCAGTACTCCCTGAAAACAAAGAACAAAAATCAGTCGATATGGTGTTATCCAGTACACTGGGAAACAATGTTGCGTGTAGTGTACTGCAGTCAATATAGCACTTACATCCACATATGCTCGTCTGAACTCTTTGTTTCTTTGAGAGTTTCTCTCAAACGGCACCTTATAAAGTTGTTTCATTCTGATTTGGTTTCGCTTGAGAATGCGAGCCAATGTGGACAGACTAACTCGTTGAATAAGGTGTTGTCTTGGATGATGTGGCTTTGAATTTCTCGTAATCTGATTTCATTATTTTCCCAAAACCAAGTTTACAATGGCAGCTTCCTGTACCCCGGTGAACATTTGGCCCCTTCCTCCACCATGGTGTCGTCTCTCAGTCCTTTAGAAAAAATAAAATAAAAATATATATAGGGCTTGGACAATGCAGCCCAAATATTTTCCCCCACAGAGTACATTGTACAGGAAACTTGTACAGTTCATGAATGGCTGATGTCATACACCAAGTAAACAGGTGTCACCCAACTGATACACTATGACATGGGGTATACTACATGTGTACTACATGAAATTTTGGTTACATACCTGTTCTCCAGTCTAAAGGTCCGGATGACAGAGGCGACAGTAAAACGGCTCAAGTTTGGCTGCACTCTCTGTCCAGCCTCACGCATTGTCAGCCCATGGTTGATGACATGATCTACTAAGGTTGCTCTGATTTCATTTGAAAGTGTTTGTCTTCTTTGGCCATGAACTCCTCTACCTGCTCTACCCCTATGTCTCACTCTTCCTCCCCCTCTTATTCTCAACCTCCCTCTTCCTCCCCCTCTTATTCTCAACCTCCCTCTTTCTCTTCCTCTTCCTCTCTCTGCAATGTCTTCCATTGCTGTTGTAAAAAAAAAGGTTCTCACCTGTGGTCTTTTCATAGTGCTTACATCCTGATTGAAGCATTAACAATTAACCATTGAGGTGTTTGGCCAGGTGGCACATGTAATTGGCCAATTAGCTCATGTTGTGTCATTTTGAATGGCAGTGTTTTGAAATGGCAAACATGTGACTTTATGTCAGATTGTTGTGTCTTATGCAGAGAACTGTGTTCAGTGCATTTAAAAAGTGCCATTTTGAAATGCAAAATGTGTGTAAAGCAGAAAAGGTGTTTAGACTTTTGGAGACTTGAGAAGAAGTTTTGCTCTCTGTGTGTCAGTTTAAATAATTGTGCTGTGCATGTCATTTTAGTGTGTTAGCAATTGGAAAAAAACTGTAATTTCACCTCAGCAGCTCTTTGGTCAGACCAGAGAAAATCATCTTCATGACTGCCTGATCCACCCCTGGCACGCATATGTCTAGGCAGGCTTCTTCCATGGCCTGGAGGAGGTGAACACGGATATAAGGTTCTCGGTCATACACTTTCCGTCACCATGCCGAAAAAACTGAAACTCTAATCTGTATGCGAGGCAATTTGATGCATTTCTTTATTACAGTAGCATAGTGCAACAGTGTATGTGTTGTCACAGCACAGAGTACAGCACTCAGAAGTTACTGTACAGAGCAGTCTTACTGTAAGTACACCTACCTGTTTTCCTCCCTGAAGGTTCTGATGATGGAGGCAACGGTGAAGCGATTCAAATTTGGCTGTACTCTTTGCCCAGCCTCCCTCATAGTCACAAGGACAAGGTCAACTAAAGTGCCTTGAATTTCATCCGAGACTGCTTGTCTCCTTGTCCCTTCCCCTTCCTTGTTTTCGTCCTCCTTCTCCACCTCCTTTTCCTCCTCTTCCTCCTCCTCAACCTATACCTTCATTTCTTTGTGGATCCATTGTTTCAAAACTCAATGAACTGATTCGGGCCCTTTTATCTATCTATAGAAGGATCTGATTGATGTGTGTTCAATTTTGACTCTTAGTGTTTTTACCTGGAGAATTGTGTGCTAGTTGAGCTCAAGCTGTGCCGACTTCAATGAACAGTATTGAATGCTAGTGCTTTCAAAATGACCTCATGGTGTACGCAATAAGAAATGAAGGGAATTGTGTGTAGAGTTTTGCAGTAACAGTTCAACGAATCTGACTCGTGTCAAAACAGGGGAGTAGTGTTTAGAGTTAAGGGAATTGGGTGTGCTTTTTGATAAATGGCGTTATGGTTTTGAAATTTTAGTTTAAAAGCCTGGTTATAGTGTTTTAGCAATCGTGAAAAACTGTAATAGTTTTAATGTAGACTAGTATAAAATAGTGTGGGAAGCACAGTATAAAACTTAGTTTATTTGTACAGACACTTTACAGTTTACTGGAATCTTTTAAATAGTAAATAAAGAAAATAATTTTATTTCTCTGTTTGTTTGCCGTTTTAACTTTACTACAACTGTTATTTTCTAACTGCAGCCACCAAATCTGGTGAACTGAAGCTTTGGTACTTTAGTGTTCTTAAACAGTCAATAATGAAGGATAAAACAGGACACCAACCTCTTGATACAAGACCTGATCATTCAGTCTGGGATTATTTTAATAATACAGTACATCTCAAACTTATTTAGTACAGTATTGTTTGAAACTAAATTCATTCTCAGTCAATAATAACTCAATCAAGACAAGATGTATATCCTCTTATTTCAGAACTCTATATACTGTAGAACACATTAATAGACTAAGGGTGCGTTCACACTTGTCATGTTTGGTTCGATTAAAACGAACCCTGGTGCGATTGCTCTGTTAGTGCGTTTCATTTGAACATATGTGAACGCTGCAATCCGAACCCTGGTGCGCACCAAACAAGCGGACCGAGACCGCTGAAAAGATGGGTCTCGGGCCGCTTCCAAACGAACTCTGGTGCGGTTCGAATGATATATGAATGCAACACGGACCAAAAACATGTAAATGGACCAAAAACAGGAAGACGAGACCCTAAAAAGGACAGAATCCTCACGCATGTCGGTTTTTCTTGTCATAGTCGCGAGTTTGCCCATGACAGGCATCAGACGCGCGTCTCCACGCAGCAGATCGTTTGTGTGTGTGACGGATGGATTCCCGCCGCTGTTTTGACTACTTTACACATTTTATAAGCTCTTTACGAGTTCCCAGCTGGCCAAAATACCATCACATGCAGGCTACGCACCGCTACGCACACACAACGAGCGCATTTACCTCAGCACACAGCATTGTTTTGGATGTTCGGTAAATTCCGTCTCAAAATAGGCAATATGTCATAAAATCCGACCAATCACGTTGTGAATGTATCCCTACCCAGACAGCAACATAGTGTGGCCCAGATCCGGCCCACATCTGGTACATGTGGTTTACACGCGGACCAGATGTGGGCCGGATCTGGCCCGACACTATGTTGCTGTCAGGGTATGCCTTAGGTTCGGTATCTTTTGGTTCGGTGATAAAATTGCCAATCTAAACGCTAATCGGACCAGGACCTAAATGTTTTTTTTTCTTCTTTGGTCCGGACCAAATGAACCAAACGAACCGAACTACAAGTGTGAACGCACCCTAATTAGTGAAAAGCAAATTACATGAATGTATTCTAGACACAACCCAGCCTAAGAGAATATACAAAACTGCACTTTTAATGTAAGAGTTGTTGACTGGTGAAGCTTCAACTCTCAAGTCTTTATAGTTCTCAGAGCATTTCAACAAATTAACAAAATGAAACTAAAATGTGTATTTGCAATGAAAATTAAAGTTAGTTATTGAAGTTATTATGCATTATGATATTTATTTATATGAATAAGAAGGCTTGATGAAAACAGAAAACTCTCTCCACACTGAGTACAGCGGTTCTCTTCAGTATGAAGTCGCTTATGTGTTTTCAGGTGTCCAACCTGAGAGAATTTCCTGTCACAATATGAGCACTTGTAAGGTCTTTCTCCAGTATGAATTCTTTGGTGCTGTTTCAGATGACTGGATGCAGTAAAGCTCTTCCCACAGTCACAACACACATGATCTTTCTCACCGGTGTGTATTTTCTGGTGCAGTATAAGAGAGTTCCGCCATTTAAAACTCTTTCCACAAAAACAACACACATATTGCCTCTCATTTGTATGCATTTTCAGGTGTTCTTTTAAATTTGATGATACATTAAATCCTTTCCCACACTGCTCACAGTTAAATGGCTTTTCTCCAGAATGAATGCGCAGATGATTATCGAGAGCAATTTTACTTTTGAAACTCTTCTCACACTGAGTACAGTGGTACGGCTTCTCTCCAGTATGAACTCGCTCGTGCGCTTTCAGGGTTCCAGACAGAGTGAAACTCTTGTCACAATATGAGCACTTGTAAGGTTTTTCTCCAGTATGAATTCTTCGGTGCTGTTTCAGATTGCCAGCTCTATTAAAGCTCTTCCCACAGTCCAAACACACATGATCTTTCACTTCATTATGTGTTTTCTGGTGCTGTTTACAATGATCCAGGCGTGTAAAACTCTTTCCACAGAAAGAACACAAATAAGGCCTCTTATCCAAATGAACTTTCAGGTGTTTTTTTAGATTTGCTGATAAATTAAAATCTTTCCCACACTGATCACAGTTGAATGGCTTTTCTCCGGTGTGAATGCGTAGATGGTTTTGGAGTCCAGATACATATGTGAAACTCTTTTCACACTGAGTGCAGGTGTGCAGCTTTTTGGCATTCTTTCGTTGAGTTTTCAAGTTACGTATTCCCTCCACTTCATTTAGTTTGTGTCTTTGCTCCTTCACTTCCATCTGGTCTGAAACAAACATATTAAGTCAGAATCAGTTCAAGGAGGATAAATGTGAAAATTCAAGATTCAATAGCAGAACACAAAAGAGATCAGGTATTGTGTTGTGGCAAAAGTAAGTTCTGTTAGTTGCTTGGTAATACAATCAAAATGTTCATGACAATTGCTATTATACAAGGTTATGATCCATTTAGATATTATTTATCATCCCTACATTGTGCATTTGACAGCAACTAAATCTGTTTAACTTAAAGGTGCTAAATAGGATGTTTTGTTTTATACATTTTTGCAATATTACTTGAAACTGTCTTTACTAACTGATAAAAGACTATTTATTAGGTGCACTGAAAGGAATATTATTAATATACATCATCTGTGCACGAGGTAGGGCCTTAAAAACATCAGCCAATCGTTTACGCGATCATCGCGTAAACGATTGGCCCTCTGGCTTGTCAATCACTGCCATGACGTTCCTTGTGAGAGACGCGCGGCTGCGCGCTCCAGTAACTTTCCACACTCCACAGGCGCCGCATGCAATGTTTTTGTCAGGAGACAGGAGTAACAACTGCAGATTATGAGTTACCTGCGGTGAGTCCGACATAATGAATCCACTAAGTCTGTGTGTGACTTTAAGTGGATTGTAAGGCCGATTATGAATGTAAATTGATACGTATGACTGATCGCGCTCCAACGCGTCCAGTCAGAGCCAGTTGCGTTCAGTCTGCGATTACAGTCGGTGTTCAAATTCCATGTGAAAGTATTTAAATCTGCTTCAGGAGCAGGAAACAATCGCTGTATGTTGAGCACAGTCAGAATGTTTTAGCTAGTCGTTAAATGTGTGCCCGGCTTAATAACACAGCGAATGCCGGTGGTAAACACTCGTGTTCCAATACTCATGCACGAGTTTTGGGAGGCGTTCACTCGAAAAGAGCTGTGAAGGAGGGGGGTTGTTCTTACGCATGCGGTCATTTAAAAAAATCAGTCGAGTAAAAGATCCTCTGTACCACCTTTAACCTTGGTAACATTATGTTTTCAGCAGTAAAAAAATGAAGAATCAGGAATGAACACCAACCTATTTGTTCCTCAGTATCTTCATGTTTTATTCTGGGTGGTTCTGGATCACTCATGTCTTCAATCTCCTCTTTAATAAACTCCATCTTTAACAGTCACACAGATTTCAGCTGCTACACCTGGAGTTTGTCCTTCTCTTGTAGGATGATGTGAATATTCCCAGTAATTATTGGTGAATTGTTGTGGGAGTTGTGATCATATGTGATACCGACACAAACAAGACCAGATCTGGCAAATTCGAAAAGAAGTTACTGAATTTATATAGAAATACTTAAAATACAATGAAACCTATGCGTACAGGGTATTTAGTATGGTTTTATTTGCAATAACAATGCTAAAACAGGGCATATGATGCATTTCATTACGTTAGTACTTACATCAACTCTGGGATTAAATCAGCCAAATATGTAAATTAGGAATATCTCCCACATACAGACTGTAAAATATATGGCATTCAGCAACAGTTTTAGCTCGAACTGGTGATATTTTCAGCACTCGTGTCTCGTGCTACTTTCTTCTGCTCGTTTCGTTTGTTCCCTTGGGTTGCCAGAGCTAGCGAAATTGCCCAATAATAATAATAATAAAAAACAGTCCAATGGCTCTAGTTAGCCTAACACGGGGAAAACGGATTTGGCAACCTTAATTTGCAAAGCAAACTCTTTAGCGTATTGCTGCCACCTACTGGATACTCATAGTAACACCAACACATATATTCATATCAGGCAATTTGACGAATAGAATGTTTTCAGTAGCCTACTGGGATATATAAACGTTAAATTAACATTTATTGATCTATTTATTGATTCAAATTAGATAAAGCTACATTGGTAGTGCACCAGCTGTGGGTCTATGCATTTATTTGTTACATTAGTTGTTCAGCATTTCAATCTGATGAAAACTGAGCAAGAGTTAAAGGATTAGTTCACTTTAAAATACATTTTTCCAGATAATTTACTCACCCCCATGTCATTCAAGATGTTCACGTCTTTCTTCAGTCGGAAAGAAATTAAAGTTTTTGATGAAAACATTCCAGGATTATTCTCCTTATAGTGGACTTCAATGGCCTCCAAATGGTTGAAGGTCAAAATTATAGTTTCAGCACAGCTTCAAAGGGCTTTAAACGATACCAGACGAGGAACAAGAGTCTTATCTAGAGAAACGATCGGTCATTTTCGAAAAAAAAAGTGTATATGCTTTATATAAACAAATGATCGCCTTCCAAGTGGTTCCGCCAAAACCGCACTTTCGTATTCTTCAAAAAGCTTACGCTGTATGTCCTTCCCTATTCTACTTACGGAAAAAATGGAACTGGCGCTGCGTTCGTTCCGTAAGTTGAATAGGGAAAGGCGTAGGACATACAGCGAAAGTGCGGTTTTGGCAGAACCATTTTAAGAGCTGTCTCAAACGCAAAATCCTTCCAGTGCACTGAAACATTTGCTCCCTTAAAAGAGGTGCAACATCACAAAATTAACAAGGTGCATGGATGGAAAAAACTTTAATTTTTTGGAACAATACCAGCATCACTTGTAAAATAGAGAGCTCAAAATAATCAGTGTGGCTTAAAAAAATACAGGTTATTACACCACCAACGCATTTCGGCACATAGGCCTTCATCAGGGATAAAACGGGCTAAAATGTGTAGTGAGCCAAGCTCTTTACTGTCTTACCAGTGCCTGAATTTATGTACACAACTGATTCAGGAGCTAGGGAGCTGAGTCACTTCTCAGACTGTTGCAAAGCTCTCTGTCTCGTTCCAAAAGTTCCCTGTTTTCACCTCATTTATTATTGTCATGTCTGAGATCTTCTGAAAATTGAAGTGAAGTGAAGTGACATGTGGCCAAGTATGGTGACCCATACTCGGAATTTGTGCTCTGCATTTAACCCATCCAAGTACACACACACAGCAGTGAACACACACAGCAGTGAACACACACACCCGGAGCAGTGGGCAGCCATTGCTGCGGCGCCCGGGGAGCAGTTGGGGGTACGGTGCCTTGCTCAAGGGTCTCACCTCAGTCGTGGTATTGAGGGTGGGGAGAGCGCTGGACATTCACTCCCCTCACCGACAATCCCTGCCGGACCTGAGACTCGAACCCATGACCTTTGGGTTACAAGTCCAACTCTCTATCCATTAGGCCACGACTGCCCCACTACAAGATCATCACTTGTGAAATAAAATCTATTACCACCTCGTAACAGAATCAAATATCAGACTACAATGTTATAAAGGAAATAACACATAACTTAAAATCACACAAAAACAAACATGTTGTCAGTGAAATGGTCATTTTATTTTTGTTATTATACAGAGCCTATAATTGAAGAGAAATGTGTAGGCTATCTATAAAAAACATGATTCAAAAATTTAAGGAATCGTTTTATACTTATAAATGGCTGTTTGTTTGGTTTTTGTTACATTTGTTTCCGGACTCTTTTAATTTTGGATTAAAGATTACAGTGATCACACACTTTTGCTGCTCTCCAAGATAGAAGCACATCCACAAATCTCCTTGTATTTCACAGCAAGGCTAGTTCAACTACACATTTAATTGAATTTAATAACTTCATATACTGAATCTCAAATGATTTTCTTAAATGCATTCGATCTGAGGATAAAAATGTGCTCAGTGTGACACATGACAATGGTTTTTAATATGAATTCTTAAAGTCGTTGATTGGGTGAAACTCTCTCCGCACTGAGTACAGTAGTTCGGCTTCTCTCCAGTATGAAGTCGCTCATGTGCTTTCAGGTTTCCAGCCTGAGTGAAAGTCTTTTCACAATATGAGCACTTGTAAGGTTTTTCTCCAGTATGAATTCTTCTGTGCCGATTAAGTTGGCCAGCTGCAGTAAAGCTCTTCCCACAGTCAAAGCACACATAATCTCTCACTCCATTATCTGTTTTCTGGTAGAGTTTAAAACTGTTCAGCCATGAAAAACTCTTTCCACAAAAAGTACACAAGTGAGGCCTTTCATCTGAAAAAACTTTGTTCAGATGTGATGATGATCTAAAATCTTTACCACACTGATCACAGTTAAATGGTTTTTCTCCAGAGTGAATGCGCAGATGATTACAGAGACCTCTGGAAGATTTGAAACTCTGCCCACACCAAGTACAGTTGTACAGCTGCTCTCCAGTATGAAGTCGCTCGTGTACTTTCAGGTTTCCAGACACATTGAATCTCTTGTCACAATATGAGCACTTGTAAGGTCTTTCTCCAGTATGAATTAGTTGGTGCCGTTTCAGTTGAGTAGGTGTAGTAAAGCTCTTCCCACACTCCGAACACACATGATCTCTCACTACATTATGCATTTTCTGGTGCTGTTTAAAACCATCCAGTCGTGAAAAACTCTTTCCACAGAGAGAACACACATAAGGCCTTTCATCTGAATGAACTTTCAGGTGACTTTTTAGATTTGATGACGAATTAAAATTTTTACCACACTGATCACAGTTGAATGGTTTTTCTCCAGAGTGATGGAGCAGATGATTATTGAGACCCGATGCTTGAGTAAAACTCTTTCCACACTGAGTGCATGTAAACGGTTTCTCTCCAGTGTGAACTCTCATGTGTGTGTTAAGGTTTCCTTTTTGTCTGAAACTCTTTCCACACTGAGCACATGTGTGCGTCTTTTTGGCAATTGTTCCTTGAGTTTTTAAGTCACATTTCTCCTCCACTTCATTCAGTTTGTGTCTTTGCTCCATCGCTTCCATCCAGTCTAAAATAAACATATTAAGTATTAAGAATCAGTTTAAAATTCAAGTAAACCCTGATTTCAAGGGATAGTTCACCCAAAAGTTAAAATACTGTCATCAATCGCTCACCTTCATGTAGTTTCGAACCCATAAGATTTTTTGTTCATCTTTGAAAACACAAAGATATTTCAATGAAACCTGAGAGGTTTATGTATAAATCTCATAAAGGCATAAAGATGTCATAAAAGAAATCTAAATGAATCCATGCCTTGAGAAGAGATCTAATTGCTTTATATATCAACACATTTAATTTTAAGTTATATATATATATATAAACAAAGTCTCATACATAGACTGCATCAACTATGGTAAACATGGATACGCCAACATTTTCATTTTTTGGAAAAATTACCCCCTAAAAGCAAAAAGCATCGGGTATCTCTCTGTGACCAAGTATCAGATCTATGATGTGTCAACGGTTAGTTCTGTCATTCTCAAAATGTGTTTGACAACTGCTTAATAAGGTTGTGATCATTTAGAGGCATTTCTTTATTCATTTACCATACTATATTGCTCATTATTTCACCAAAGCTGTCATAATGAAGAATCGAGAATGGACACCAACCTGTTTGTTCTTCAGTTTCTTCATGTTTTATTCTGGATGGTTCTGGATCACTCATGTCTTCAATCTCCTCTTTAACAAACTCCATCTTTACCATAATATGTCAGACAGATTGCAGTTATTACTTCTTCGTTCTTCCCTTGTAGAATGAAGGGTTATTATCCCCATATGCTGAATTGTTGTGGCTGGAAGTCAGTAATGAATGACATCCTGTCGCTGTGAGTGTGGCTCGAAGAACCAGACCTGCTGAAGTAAAAAAAAAAACAATAGAT
This sequence comes from Anabarilius grahami, assembly GCA_003731715.1. Classification (NCBI taxonomy): domain Eukaryota; kingdom Metazoa; phylum Chordata; class Actinopteri; order Cypriniformes; family Xenocyprididae; genus Anabarilius; species Anabarilius grahami. The sequence goes on along the minus strand of RJVU01063374.1, from coordinate 1,294,099 downwards.
GTCTAATACTGATCATCTGGATCAACATGCACATTGCACAATTTCTATATCCTGATTATTGTTAATGTAATTCATTTTTCCAGGAGCTCATTGCTTCTACGTTCAGTTAAACTGCTAACAGTGATTGTAAATTAATTGCTTAAATTATTACATTATTAGCTAACTGCATTCTTTAAATTGTAATGTTGACATGCATTCTCTGTAAAGCTGCTTTGAAATGATATGTATCGTGAAAAGCGCTATACAAATAAATGTGAATTGAATTGAATTCACGTTTAGTATTTCTGTTGAATTGATTCCTTTATATTGTGTTTATTTATTTTGTATTTCATAGTTTTATCTGTCTTATGTAATTTTATTAGATTTTTATTAACCTTTTGCATGTCGAAAATAAAATATATGCTGTGCTGAGAGCATCTTTATTTTATCTTTCACTAAAATTAAAGGTGGTACGGAGGATCTTTTCGTCGACTGATTTTTTTAAATGAGCGCATGCGTAAGAACAACCCCCCACCATTTCGAGGGCACGCCTCCCAAAACTCGTGCACGAGTAGGTTTACCACCGGCATTCGCTGTGTTATTAAGCCGGACACACATTTAACGACTAGCTAAAACATTCTGACTGTGCTCAACATACAGTGATTGTTTCCTGCTCCTGAAGCAGATTTATATACTTTCACATGGAATTTGAACACCGACTGTAATCGCAGACTGAACGCAACTGGCTCTGACTGGACGCGTTTGAGCGCGATCAGTCATAAGTATCATTTTACATTCATAATCGGCTTTACAATCCACTTAAAGTCACACACAGACTTAGTGGATACATTATGTCGGACTCACTGCAGGTAACTCATAATCTGCAGTTGTTACTCCTGTCTCCTGACAAAAACATTGCATGCGGCGCCTGTGGAGTGTGGAAAGTTACTGGAGCGCGCAGCCGCGCGTCTCTCACAAGGAACGTCATGGCAGTGATTGACAAGCCAGAGGGCCAATCGTTTACGCGATCATCACCTAATAAATAGTCTTTTATCAGTTAGTAAAGACAGTTTCAAGTAATATTGCAAAAATGTATAAAACAAAACATCCTCTGTAGCACCTTTAAGTAGCTGAACACAGCGAACTGGATTGTAATAAACAGTAACACTTTATTTTAGTGTCCCAATTACATGTACTTATTTATAGTAATAACAGTAAAATATGCATAATTATAAGCAACTAATTATAAATCAAACCCTAACCCTAATTATATATTAAGGGCTCCTTAAAGTGTAACCCAATAAATCCATTCATTCATTCATAGCAGTTCAGTTCATAGTTTAGTTATATAAGTTATATAACTCAAAATAAAATTAGTTTAATAATGATGAAAGAGGACATTCAAAGTTGATGATATTCTGCTAGAAACAAACATTTATAAATACAGAAAATGAAAGAAGTATTAGTGAAGCTCGAAACATTGCCTTTTATTTACAGTTATGCAGTTGGTAACTGCAAAACGGAATGAAATAGAAATAGCTCAGATATTAAGGCACTAAAACCAACTTGCAAACATGTAAACACAACAAAGTGAAAAAAAATAATCACATAGTTGAAAGCATTTGTAAACGGTAAGCATCTCTTTTAGACAACGGGTTTTGTTTGGTTTAGTTATGTGTTATTTAAAGCGTTTATTATTTAAAGTATCGGTTTTACCTAGTTGTAGTTGTTGTTGTTTACATTCCTCGTTCTCTTTCGCTCATCTCGCCTCATCTCACCCTGCCCCAAACGCGCTCTCAACTGTCGTAAACACCTACTGTAGTCACTGTGCAGCAAACGTTACTCCCTTGTTTTCCTCCAGGTGGCGCTCGATGACTCACAAGTCAGGTCACCTGCGCTTTTTACAATGCAGGTTGTGTTTTAGGGTACTGCACACTGAACTTGTGATCGGTATGACATCTCTTCGTTTACTGCTACAAACTGCCCAGGTGAAAACATACTATAGTAATTTATAGTAAATTACCATACTATAGTAAAATTAATAGTATTTACAACACGTTGTTAATGAATGCTACAGCATATTAACTATAGTGAACTGTAAACTGTAATAAATAATGTAATATAGTTTTAGAAAACTTAGTACAGTATTGGGTAAAGTAATTTGTTTATATTACTAAAGTTATGTTACCACAGCATAGAATTACCACAACAAATTAATTAAAGTACTTTACTATAGTATGGTTCAAAAACAATAGTATTTACTATAAATTAATATTGTATTTTTTCATTTTGGGTGATAATGGTCAGATAAGATTTGAACCATGCCAATGCAATTCCACTAATGCCAACATAATTTTTGAGTCTATTCAAAATAATATTGTGATCAATAGTGTCAAATGCAGCACTAAGATCCAGTAACACTAATAGTGAGATACAACCACGATCTGATGATTAGAGCAAATCATTAGTAACTCTAATGAGAGCAGTCTCAGTACTATGATACGGTCTAAATCCTGACTGGAAATCCTCACAGATACCATTTCTTTCTAAAAAAAGGAACATAGTTGTGATGATACTGCCTTTTCTAGTATTTTTGACAGAAAAGGTAGATTTGTGATCTGGCTGTAATTGATTAATTTTCTAGGATTAAGTTGTGTTTTTTTAATAAGAGGTTTAATAACAGCCAGCTTAAAAGTTTTCGGTATCCTAGTCATATGAATTAATGATATTAAGGATGACCTCTGGAAGCATCTCTTTCAATAGCTTAGTCGGCATAGGGTCTAACATACATGTTTTTGATTTTGATGATTTAAAGCTGCTGTAGGGAGTTTTTAGAAAACGTTGACTTAGCCTGAAAATTTGAACAAGCACAACTCACAGGTCACTCCCCCTTGCTCTCTGCTGCGCTACAGCCCTCCCTCCACAGCTCCTCCCCCATCACAACGGAGCCTGCCGTGAACGCGCAGGATAGTAAGCAAGCAGGGCCACCGATGACGGCGGATAAACAGTTATGGCACATTCACTGATACGGACGAAACGTCAACAATATGATTTACATTGACTATGGCCTGCCCATACTTTGACTACAAACTTGGTCCTCAAAACATTTACGTATTTTGCAATACATGTAATGTAACTATATGACGTTGCACTATTTCTATAAGTAATAAATACCTAGTAAGATAATATAACGGTAACTAACGTTACAATATGCAAAGGACCACCCTGAAATCTACAAGAAACCATGCCATACATAATTTGTCAGGCCTGTTTTTAAATTATTTTAGTTGTGTAGTTCTTAAAAAATGAATCAAATCAAGCAGGGATACTTACTTGTCAAGCAGAAATGTGTCAGGACACGTAGCTCCCTCCACCTCGGAAAAGCCGCTCAGATATTTACCCTCCTTTTATTTCGGGCTCTATCTAATTCTTTCTTTTTGGCTTTTTTATCATCGTCATCTGTCTTTTTCCGTTTACCCGTCTTTATTTTATGAGCAGGTGCCACTCAAGGATTTAGCAGTTTGGATTGTTTGTCCGCCATAAGCAAAGCTGCGGCACACCGGTAATCTTGAATTTGAACGCCTGTACGCGCCGTGCATGAGAGGTGTGTGATCAGCGCGCACAAGAGCTTAATTGACACTGCTAAGACACTCCTCCTGGCTCTGATTGGTTGTTTCTTACCGGGAGCGGTGTATTTCTGCAAATGGCAATAGGACCACTGGGAGGAGCCTGAGGAGCTTGATTTTTTTCACAGATTATCTGTCTCATATTCTACTGTCAGGACATAATGACAGGTTTAACAAATATGTAAAAAAAAATTTTTTACAAAAGTTACCTACAGCACCTTTAAGGAGTTTAGACAGTTCTTCCTCTCCTATAGCAACGAATAAATGGAGTTTTTCGTCTGGGATACTATAGCCTATGCACTGTCTGCCGCAATACTGTAGTAGACGGTTGCATAGTTATATTTTCTCTCTGATATTATCAATCTTGCAAGTAAAGAAGTTCATAAACTCATTACTGCTGTGCCGTTTGTAAACATCAGAAGTTGAAGCTTTATTTCTCGTTAATTTTTCCACTGTCTCAAATAAATACCTAGGGTTGTGTTTGTTTTCTTCTAAGGGATTTGAAAAATTAGCAGATCTAGCGGTTTTTAAGGCCTTTCTGTACGCAAAAATGCTTTCTTTCCACAATATGCGAAAAACCTCTAGTTTTGTTTTCTTCCAGCTGCGCTCCATTTTTCTGGCTGGTCTCTTAAAGGGCCCAAGTGTGCTCGTTGTACCACATCATTGGACTATTTTCCTTAATCTTCTTTAAGTACAAAGGAGCAACTATGTCTAATGTCTAATGTGCTGGAAAAAAGAGAGTCAGTAGTTTCTTTTGTAACATCGAGTTCTTTTTAAGTTATCCGGTATGCTAAGGAGATGAAACTGATCTGGAAGATTATTTATAAAGCAATTCTTTAGTGGTAAAATTGATAGTTCTACCATGTGCTGCTTGAACTGAGACACTGTACAGTGAGCTATCATCCTACATTAAAAAAGCAGCAAAAACACATATAGGCCACGTATACACAGCTGTAGAATTTGGTCAGTCCTGTATTTGAGTCCCTAATTCGGTTACGTTCACACACAATACAGTTATATACGGGAGTGACAACCGTATAACCAACCTACTGTATTACTGAAGTCACACACGTATATTTTCAGGACTCACAACTGCATTCTCTGAATATTTGCTCTGTGTGAACGGAAAGACTAGTTGTCTTTCATGTCATACAGGGCCAGAGAGCCGCTCTGCTAAAGTGTCAAAAGTGATAATTTCAGACTCGATTCGTAACGCTCCAAAGCAGTGTTTTGAAATGGGCCCACTACTATATTGTTGAAAAGTCTTCTTTTTTTTTTTGGTGCACAAAAAGTATTCTCGTCGATTTTATAATATTAAGGTACAACCACTGAACTCGCATGAAGTGTTTTAAATATGTTTTTAGTACCATTATGGATCTTGAGATTTTCAATGGCATTGCTGTCTATAGAGGCCACACTGAGCCATCGGATTTAATCAAAATATCTTAATTTGTATTCTGAAGATGAACGAAGGTCTTACGGGTGTAGAACAACATGAGGGCGAGTAATTAATGACATTATTTTCATTTTTGGGTGAACTAACCCTTTAACATACTACTTAGCCTCCTTCCTGAAACAGGCCACAGGACACATTTTTTGTTTTCAGCCATTCTTTAGTTGATTTAACGTGTGATTTGGGTTCTTGTCTTGATGCACTTTTAAGTTGAGTTCCTAAATGTGTTCCCCTGTTTCCTCTGAGCTCACATAAAATAAAATAAATAATGTTTTGCATATGTACAGATTACGCAAGCATGCATGCTGCATCATAGCCTATATCAGTCTCCTCATGTTCATATATTTTCTGTAAACCTTCTTTGGTTGTGTTCATGCTGTTTTTCTTTTTAATGTGGTTATTTACTGAGATCACCTATTCATCTCGGAAACAAATTCTACTGAAATTGGCATGAACATATAGTAGAATTAAAAAATAATATAAATTCTGGGGGAAATAGTGTAATAATTGCTAAAAATAATAATGCTTTTCGTTTGCTAGTGTGAATGTGAATTGTGCAACTTTGATTTCATACAGATGGAGTGACTCACAGGAAGCAGAAAGTTACCGAGTGTTCACTTCACGCCTCTTACTCGATTAGCAACGCTTGGAAATCGACGGATTATTTGCCCTTCATTCAACTAAAGAGTAAAACAAACAACTAATTACCCATTCGCAGGAATTAGAGACGCAGAAGGCGCAGTTTGTGGTGATTTTCTCCAGATAAGGTGAGTATAGTGTCCGACTGAGTCACATGTGTTCATACACAGCTGCGATTTTGTGACTGTATTCTGTTCTTTATTGAGGGTTTAGTGGCATTCTACGAGCTTTTAGAGCCTCATCCTGAATGTTAGTTTCGTTTTTGCTGAAGCCACCACAATTAAAGTAGCCTAGCAGACACAAGAAGTTTTATTTATTATAATATAGAATGTAATTGCTCTATAAATGTTTCGTTTCTCAGTTTAAATTGAAACTACGTTGTAGATTATAAGATGTTATTTTGACGACAATTTATAGCTGCATTTCTACCAATAATATCCAGCTGCAAACCGCAGATCCAGCAGTTTCAGAACGAGAAGTGAGGGGCGGAGCTTAAACAGTCATAGTTTCGCTACCCATACACGTAATTTTCTTTTGTTAAATATAAGCTGTCTTCACGTGGATTTCGATCTATGTCTAAAATATTTAAAGGATTAGTTCACTTTTAAATAAACTTTTCCTGATAATTTACTCACCCCCATGTCATCCAAGATGTTCATGTCTTTCTTTCTTCAGTCGAAAAGAAATTAAGGTTTTTGAGGAAAACATTCCAGGATTTTTCTCCTTATAGTAGACTTCAATGGGCACCAAACAGTTGAAGGTCAAAATTAGTTTCACTGCAGCTTCAAATTGTTCTACACAATACCAGATGAGAAATAAGGGTCTTATCTAGCGAATCGATCGGTCATTTTCGAAAAAAATACAACCGTTTATGCTTTATAAACAAAATATCGCCTTGAACGTACTTTCCGCATTCTTCATAACGCTTACGCTGAATGTCCTACGCCTTCCCTTTTCTACTTACGGAAAAAAACGAAACTGGCGCCGCGTTCGTTCCGTAAGTAGAATAGGGAAGGCGTAGCAGCCCAACCCCTACAAAAAATCCCCTGGGTGCAAAATCTGAAAAACCCAACAGAAAGTGAGATATTTTGAATTTTCTCTGCAAAGTTTTTACAGTTTTTGCCATTTCCAGACGTTGTACTTTAACAAACTCCTCCTAGAGATTTAATCAGATCAACATCATATTTGGTCAGTCTAATCTTAAGGCCTTTGTGACATTAAATTGTGAAGATCTTGAGTTTTTGCTGAAGGGCGTGTCTGTGGCGGCCTGACAAATTTCGATGTTTCGCCATGAAACAGGAAGTTGTTGTAACTCTGGCATACGATGTCCGATCTGCTCCAAACTTCACATGTTTGATAATAGTCCTGACCTAAAGATACAGTTGTGGCCAGAATTATTGGCACCCTTCATAAATATGATCAAAGATGACTCTAAAAATAAATCTGCATTGTTTATCCTTTTGATCTTTAATTTATAAAATTAGCAAAAATCTAACCTTTCATTGAAGGAAAAGATTTGAAAGTGGGGGAAATAACATTATGAAATAAATATTTTTCTCCAAAACACATTGACCACAATTATTGGCACCCTTTTATTCAATTCTTTTTGCAACCTCCTTTTGCCAAGATAACAGCTCTGAGTCTTCTTCTATAATGCCTGATGAGTTTGGAGAGCACCTGACAAGAGATCAGAGACCATTCCTTCATTCAGAATCTCTCCAGATCCTTCAGATTCCCAGCTCCATGTTGGTGCTTTTTCTCTTCAGTTCACTCCACTCATTTACTTTAGGGTTCAGGTCAGGAAACTGGGACGACCATGGCAGAAGCTTCATTTTGTGCTCACTGACACATTTTTGTGCTGGTTTTAATGTTTGTTTTGGATCATTGTCCTGACGGATGATCCAACCACAGCCCATTATAAGATTTCTAGCAGAAGGTCAGGTTTTGATTTTTTGTCTGTTGGTATTTGATAGAATCCATGATACAATACATCTGAACAAGATGTCCAGGACCTCCAGCACAAAAATAGGCCCACAACATTAAAGATCCAGCAGTATATTTAACCGTGGGCATGGGGCACTTTTTATCCATGTGTGCACCAAATCCATCTGGTGGGTTTGCTGCCAAAAAGCTCTTCTTTTAGTTTCATCTGACCATAGAAGCCGGTCCCGTTTGAAGTTCCAGTCTTGTCTGACAACTGAATATGCTGGAGATTGTTTCTGGATGAGAGCAGAGGATTTTTCTTGAAACCTTCCCAAACAACTTGTGGGGATGTAGGTGCTTTTGATAATTTTTTTTAGGCTTTCTGAGATTCAAGACTCAACTAATCTCTGCAATTCTCCAGCTATGATCCTTGGAGAATCTTTGGACACTCAAACTTTCCTCCTCACCGCGCATTAGGACGATTTAGACACACGTCCTCTTCCAGGCAGATTTGTAACATCTTTAGTTGATTGGAACTTCTTAATTATTGCCCTGATAGTGGAAATGGGGATTTTCAATGCTTTAGGTATTTTCTTATAGCCATTTTCTATTTTGTGAAGCTCAACAATCTTTTGTTGCACATCAGAACTATATTCTTTGTTTTTTCTCATTGTGATGAATGATTAAGGGAATTTGGCCTTTGTGTTTCCTCATGTTTATACTCCTGTGAAACAGGAAGTCATGACTGGACAATTTCATGCTCCTAGTCACCCTGGAGAGCTAAAAAAAATGTAAATATAAATGGGAATATACTTCACAGATATTTTACTCATAAAAAATTCTAGGGGTGCCAATAATTGTGGCCAGCGTGTTTTAGAGAAAAACATTTATTTCTTAATGTTATTTTCCCCCCACTTTCAATTCTTTTCCTTCAATGAAAGGTTAGATTTTTGCTAATTTTATGAATTAAAGATCAAAAGGATAAACAATGCAGATTTATTTTTAGAGTCATCTTTGATCATATTTATGAAGGGTGCCAATAATTCTGGCCACAACTGTATCTACATGGCAATATTCAGTCACAGTCAAAGTGCCACCTGCTGGCAGCAGGAAGTGTGGCATATCAAAAAGACTGCCATATTTTTCCAATATTTATCGGCCACTGTTCACTGTTCACTGTTTTCCTAAGGCCACCGGTGGCTCCGGATGTGAGGGCCCTTTCATCGCTGCTTGCAACTTTAATTACTGAATATTGGAACTTTTACTGAACACCTGTCAGTTGTTGTTGTTTTTTTTTTTAAATGATAGAATTTTAATAATTAGTACTAAAATGATCATGAACATCCATTTTTACATTTACCTTGGGGGGGTCTGATTTGCTGAATCAAGGAGAAATCAACCTGGATGTTAAATAGCAAAGCAAATCAATTTACTGTGTCACTTTAATCAAGTCAAAAGAACAACTGGCCACACATGTGATGCCCACTATAGTCTATGATCCCACTCAATGATCACTCCAAAGGAACACTAAATAGCAAACTAATCAAATGATGTGTGTTCTGTCTGTGTATTCATACAGTGAAATGGCAGAAGCCAGTATTTCAGTGGATCGGAATCGGCTCACTTGTCCAGTGTGTTTGGATCTACTGAACGATCCAGTGACGATTCCCTGTGGACACAGTTACTGTATGAGCTGCATCACAACCAGCTGGAATCTAGAGGATCAGAGGGGAATCTGCAAATGTCCATTATGCAATCAGACCTTCACTCCAAGACCAGTTTTACATAAGAATGTGATGTTTGCCGAGATGGTGGAGGAACTAAAGAACACGAGTCTCCAAGCTGCTACTCCTGCTGCAGCTGATCACACTGGATCTGAAGATGTGCCGTGCGACTCCTGCACTGAAAATAAACAGAAAGCAGTGAAATCGTGTCTGGAGTGCCATAGATCCTTCTGTCAAAATCACCTTCAACTACATGAGAGCCTCTTCAGAGGACACAATCTTAAGGAAGCCACTGGACGAATGCAGGAGATGATCTGCCCTCAACATGGCAAAATGTTGGAAATTTACTGCCGCAGTGACCAGCGGTGTATCTGTATGCTGTGTTTGGTGGATGAACACATAAATCATGACACTGTATCAACTGAAGCAGCAAGAATAGAAAAACAGGTATTGCTCTCTATACTGGATCTTGTGATTTTTCTCTCAGTCAGGGAAACTGATGTGGATAATTATGTGTCAGATTTCAGTAATGAACACATACATAGATCATTCACTCTGAAATATAATACGCATTACCGCTCAAAGTTTGGTATCACTACGATTTTAAATTTGTTTTTAATAATTTTATTCAGCACGGATATAATACATTTATGATGTTTTATAAGTCTAGAGGAGCACGTTCAATCAGCTAATATATATATAAGGGCTGAACAATTTTTTGGCAATTAAACCACACATGATTTGGCAAAGGCTGCGATTATTTTATGCGCAGCTTGTCAGAGCTGTACAGCGCTGTGATCAGTAGTAAATGCTTCTCCATCTGAAAGCCAGAGGGCGCTGTTGCACAGAAACTCCAAATAAGCCCTGCCGCAGAAGTAGATAACACACGTCATTCCAGGAAATCCCAATGGGCATCATACTATTGCTGTAGCTGAATAAACAGAACATTGAAATGCTTTGATTAATTAAACATGACTAAGAAACACACGACTGCCTTGTTCTGTATAAGAAGCCACATCATGTCACAGAAGGATGCTCAAGTGTCGTTATGAAGCGAGTTTGGAGTAAAAACATTATTAAATGTTGTCTTTTGTTGGTCAAGTTGTATTCATATATCTTTTTCTGCAGAGGCATTTTGAGGAAACACTGATAGAAACACAGATGATAATCCAGCAGAGACAGAAAAAGCTGAGAGAGGCTGTAGAGTCTTATAAGGTGAGTTTGGAGAAGAAGATAAGTTTGCGTCTCAGTTTGGACTTTCCTCCAGTGCTGGAGCTCTTCTAGTCCCACTGAAGTCACTGTGTGATTGTGATGTAACAGCGCTCTGCACAGACCGCAGTGGAAGACAGTGAGAGGACCTTCATTGAGCTCATCTCCTCCATTGAGAGACGTCGCTCTGAGGTGACGCAGCTGATCAGAGATCAGGAAGGAGCTGCAGTGAGCCGAGCTGAAGAACGACTGGAGCGACTGGAGCAGAAGATCGATGATTTGAGGAGGAGAGATGCAAGGATGAAGCAGCTTTCACACACACAGGATCATGTTCATTTCCTTCAGGTAACATAGATCTTCTCAAACCCTGAGGACTTTAACAGGCTTTTGGAATTACAGTTTGTTTTTTGTCTTTGTGTCTGTAGGGTTTGCCGGCTCTCTATTGCCCTGGATCTACAGACGGCTTCGGTATCAGTTCTCATCTGTGTTTTGACAACATAGTGAGATCATTCTCACAAATCACAGACAAAGTGCAGCAGTTCTCCAGAGAGACTATAGAAAATACTTATGGAATAGGTAAACGCAAGTCTATTCTCAGAGATGAGTTCAGTGTACATGCATATATGGCTGTCTATATACAGTATATATATATATAATTTTTTTTTTCTTTGTGAGAATTAAACTGCATTTGTGTTTTGGTGTCTGTAGAGAAATCCATCCATGTTATTGGAGCTCCTGAATATCAGACCAGAAAGGAGTTCTTACAATGTAAGTTACTATGAAAAATCATATCTAAAATTCAGTCTTGTTGGAGAGTTTGACTATTTTACAGTAAGTTAATGGCCTTTTTACTTTGTGTGTTACATGGGCTGCTACAATTATCATTATAAAAGCAGTCATAAAAATAATCATCAACAAATTGGTTTATTAACTATTTAAATTACTGAAAATGTGTGTCACCAAGATGGAAAGCAAAATGGAGAGGGAATGAGAGAAAACTCTTCATTTTCCTAGAAAATTTGTTGATGGACATGAATAGACAGGTTTTAAACCAAATTGAACTGTATTTGTCGCTAAGTAAATTTGTCATGAAATGGGGTTACTTTTACCCTACAGGAAGAATAATTGATTGTTTATAGGAACATACTATGTTGCCTTTTAAATAATAAGTTTATACTATTTTGCTTTCAGTATAGCATTGATTTTTTGCAGCCCAACATGAAATTTTACTTAATAGGATTGAGGTTTCATTGATGATTTTAGCAGTCTTGTGGCTCATTTCCACCAAGCGGTACGGTTCAGTACAGTTCAGTACATTACACAATTTTTGCCATTTCCATTCAGAAGTTGTGAATGGTACCCTTATTTCTAAACCATACCGTACCACTTTTTTGGGACCCTTCTGTTGGGATACCAAGCACAATAGTACCAATAGTACCAGTACCAAAAGGGTGGAGCTACACTCACTGCAGAACACTGATTGGTTGACAGAGAATTGTCACTTGCGCATGCTACAAGGGAAATGACAACGCAATACAATGTGTATTTTTAGGCTGTTTTTCCTTGCCTTAAGCCTTTGCTCAAACAAAGCTGCTGGATGTCCTCCATTGTTGTTTACTGTCACTTTCTTCTTCACACGAGAATGACATCGATTGCTACTTTCCGGCATACATCACGCCTATCAAGTAAGGGTTCTGTTGGTGATGGAAACGCCATCCCGAATTACCGTCCCGAATTGTCATGTACTGTACCGAACTGAATTGTACCGCTCGGTGGAAACAAGCCATTAGAGACACATTTAAAAAAGTCTAATTTTAGGATTATAAAACTATCTTGGACCCTGCTAAAGAGTTATATTAATGATGGAAGGTCATGATCTCTTTATCTCCATCAGATTCCCGTCTGTTGACTCTGGATCTGAACTCAGTGAGTAGTTGGCTCCGTCCGATTGAGGAAAACACAGTGATCACTTACTCTGACACAAGTCTGCCGTATCCCGATCATCCAGACAGATTTAATTATTGGTGTCAAGCATTGTGTGTCGAGAGTTTGACTGGACGCTGTTATTGGGAGGTGGAGTGGGCTGGTAATAGGACATTAGGAGTGGTTATAGGAGTGGCGTATAAGAGCATCAGCAGGAAGGGAGATGGTCCTGATAGTGTAGCTGGGTTTAATGATCAGTCCTGGAGTTTATACTGCACTCCCACTTTCTGCTCATTCTGTCACAATAACATCGAGACTGTCCTTCCTGTAGTGTCCAGCAGAATAGGAGTGTATGTAGATCACAGCGCAGGGATTTTGTCCTTCTACAGTGTTTCACACACAATGAGCCTCATCCACAGAGTCCAGACCACATTCACTCAGTCGCTCTACGCTGTGTTTGGATTAGATAGACAGGCAGCGATGAAACTGTGTTGTCTGACCAATTAAATCGTGTAGAGGTTGTACCAGTTAATTTGTCGCATCCACTAGTGAACCCTTTGAGAATCTGTATTTCTGCATTGAATCCTTATCAAAAGTGTTTTTATCTCTTTTAACTTAAAATTGTAGACAAACACAATCAGACTACACAAAGTATTGTACATTCACAGTAGGGGTGGGGGAAAAAATCGATTCACACATGAATCGCGATTCTATCTTCCGCTGATTTAAATCGATTCACAAATTTCAAAAATCAATGTTCTAAATGTTTATTAATGACATGATGTCAGGTCAAAGAGGGCAAAAGTCACCCGCAAGAGGCTTGCAATGGAGGAAGCATTATGACTGAAGCTTACTTGACATGACAACACTTCCTATATCAATAACTTGATGAATAGAATATAGCCTTAAGTAATGTTTAGTTACAAGCTTTTCTTGCAATATTTCTGTGTACAGCTACTTCTACCACTTCTGCAATATTATAAAACTCTCCTGATATTAAAGCACAATTACAGAAGAATAAAATAAAGCATATTTCATTACCTTCTGGAGCTTGAAAGGGTTCATTTTGAGCACAGATCACTGTCCTCGTCAGAGATAATTTCCCCAGTACATTTAGCATCTGGCTCATATTCGCGATCGCACACATTTTCTCAAAATTATCGATTTCAACGTCTTCAAAATCAACATGCTTAACAGAAATTCAACCACCAGATAATTAGGACACAAATGTTAAATGCTGATCTTTGTATTTATTCGCTGACATAAAGACTCAGATATTGTATTTCAGCCTAGTAGGATGAAACTGTCACATATCATCTGCAATACTTGAATGAAGGCATTCAAAGTGGCTGATATTCTGATATTCCCTTTAACCATACTGCATTTTTCTTCAACTTGCACCTCTTTAGGTGTGCATTTGCTATGCCTTATTCGCTCTACTATTCTGATATCAAACGTTTATAAATACAGTGAATGAATGAATGAATGAATGAATGAATGTTGGATTAAAGAAACTCATGACATTTACCAATGAAACATTGCCTTTTTATTTGCACAGTTAATGGCTTAATAAAGAAGTTATTATTGATCACTATCAGGATGTGAAGAGAGTTTCAACCAGTATAACACAAAAGTGTTTATGAAAAACATTGCCTAACCTACCTTTAATGACAATCTACAGCCCAATTCCCTACGGACAAAATCAGGTCCCGCTCTACATTTATTCTTGTTCGACAAGCCGTTTCACTCGGAAATACATCAAAATGGAAGAAAAGACTATTGCAACTTCAGTTTCATGCTGACTCAAAAGGGATAGTTCACCCAAAAATGAAAATTGTGTCATTATTTACTCCCCCTTCCAAACCTGAATAAATTTGTTCTGCTGTACACAAAGGTATTTGGAAGAATGTTTGTATCCAAGCAGATATCGTGCCACATTGACTACCATAGTAAGGAAAACAAATATTAGGGTAGTTAATTTGGGGGCGAGATCTGCTTGGTTACAAACATTCTTCCAAGTAAATAATGACAGAATTTTCATTTTTGGGTGAACTATCATTAAATCCTATGATCACTTATGTTTTCACCTCATTCGTTATGGTGATGTCTGAGATCTTCTATAAGTTTTCACATTAAGCACATTTTATGAGACAAACGGCAGGATTATCATTCTTAAATTGATTTTAAAATCTTTTAATGGTTCTTTTAATGGTTTTAGTTCACCCAAAAATGAAAATTCTGTAATTTATTACTCACCCTCATGTCGTTCTACACCCGTAACACTGCTTCATGAAGCTTCGAAGCATTACGAATCTTTTGTTTCGAATCAGTGGTTTTGATCGTGTATCAAACTGCCAAAGACACTTGAGCTATTTAAATCCTGAAACACTTATGACGTAACAAAGCCTCGTTTACTGAAATCACATGATTTTGGCGCTCCGAACCACTGATTCAAAACAAAAGATTCGTCAAGCTTAGGAGCTTCATGAAGCAGTGTTTTGAAATCGCCCATCACTAGATATTGTTGAATAAAGTCATTATTTTGTTATTTTTGGCGCACAAAAAGTATTCTCGTCGCTTCATAACATTAAGGTTGAACCACAGTAGTGACATGAATTGTTTTAAATATGTTAACCTTTCTGGATCTTGAGAGGTTCAGTGACATTGCTCTCAATAGAGGCCTCACTGAGCCATCGGATTTTATCAAAAATATCTTAAAATGCATTCCGAAGATGAACGAAGGTCTTACAGGTGTGGAACGACATGAGGGTGAGTAGTAAATTACATTATTTTAATTTTTTGGGTAAACTAATCATTTAATGCCTCTGTATATGAACAAGTTAAATGCTATAAAGGACCCACGCAGCTTCCAGATTGTCAGTGAAACGTTCATTTTATTGTGTTAGAGCAAACTGATTACTTTTTATATCGCAGAGAATATTTATATTGCAATAGATGTCATTTTACATTAAAAAGTTTCACAGTAGCACAAAATAAAAAACACAAACAAAGCCTCAGCTGAATGACAGTCAAAAACTCTAAATTAAATTGATATCTTTTAATGCAGACAAATGGCTGATTGTTGTTTTAAGGGGGGACATTAGCTGTATTCTTATATTTATTATTTCATTTTGTTTGTTTTTGTTACATTTGTTTGAGTTATATGTAGTTGCCATAGTATGCATTTCAAATCTTAATCCTGTAAGATGCGATATACTCATTGTGACGAGCAGGCGGGCGAGAGCCGTGAGGGAACGGCGCGAGGCCGGTGACGCGAGAGATAACGAGCTCCACCTGCGAGGCGCACCGGCCTCGAGTCCCTCACGGAGGAGCTCCGGGAGCATAAAAGGAGGAGCGACGACAGTGAAGGACGAGAGAGGACCAGGCCTGGACTTTACGTTATGTTTTATTATGTTTGTATTTTTGTATTTTGTATTTGGTTTATTTGTATATATAAGTTGTGTTGAACGTTCGCCGGTTCCCGCCTCCTTCTTCCCGTTTATACGAACTGTATTACATTGGTGCCGAAACCAATGTGTATATGCTGCATATGATGTATCAGGCAATGGGTGTCTGTCTCTACATGCAGGATTGGGACGGAGCAATGAAATATGGCGAGAAAATTATCCATCCCTACAGTGTGCACTACCCTCCTTACTCACTGAATGTGGCATCTATGTACCTGAAACTTGGAAGATTGTACCTAGCACTTGAGAAGAAGGAGGCGGGAACCGGCGAACGTTCAACATAAGTTTTAATTTCAAAATAAACAGAACAAAATGAAAGTAATGCCGGGAGACCCTCGCGGACGTCTGCCGGCCACACAAACATAATAAAACATAACGTAAAGTCCAGGCCTGGTCCTCTCTCGTCCTTCACTGTCGTCGCTCCTCCTTTTATGCTCCCGGAGCTCCTCCGTGAGGGACTCGAGGCCGGTGCGCCTCGCAGGTGGAGCTCGTTATCTCTCGCGTCACCGGCCTCGCGCCGTTCCCTCACGGCTCTCGCCCGCCCTGCTCGTCACACTCATCTTTACATTTCATTCGACATTGCTAAAAATTGACAAACTAAAAACAGAATTATTTAACT
Organism: Anabarilius grahami; assembly: GCA_003731715.1. Classification (NCBI taxonomy): domain Eukaryota; kingdom Metazoa; phylum Chordata; class Actinopteri; order Cypriniformes; family Xenocyprididae; genus Anabarilius; species Anabarilius grahami. The sequence continues at coordinate 1,277,537 of RJVU01063374.1, read as the reverse complement.
TCAATCACTGTGACATCTTTGGACAATGGTTTTTCATGTGAACCCCAACCCAACTTGCTCGGGTGAAATTCTCTCCACACAGAGTACAGAAGTACGGCTTCTCTTTAGTATGAACTCTTAAGTGCCTTTTTAGTTGGGAAGCTGTCGCAAACGTCTTCCCACACTCCAAACACACATGGTCTTTCTCACCGGTATGCATTTTCTCATGCCGTCTAAACGATTCTACCCATGAAAAACTCTTTCCACAATACGAACACACATGAGGCCTCTTATCTGCGTGAATGTTCATGTGGCATTTCAGATGTGTTGATGAAATAAACTTTTTGCCACACTGATCACAGTTAAATGGTCTTTCACCAGTATGAATGCGCAGATGAACTCTGAGAGCTGATCCGCTGGCGAAACTCTTTCCACATTGAGTGCACGGATACGGTTTCTCTCCAGTGTGAACTCTTATGTGCCTGATGAGGTGTACTTTTTGTATGAAACTCTTTCCACATTGAGGACAGGTGTACGGTTTCTCTCCAGTGTGAACTCTCGAGTGTCTCTTAAGTCTGTTTCTATGTGTAAAACTCCTTCCGCACTGTGGGCAAGTGAAAAGCTTTTCTACAGGGTGAGATCTTTTATGACTTTTAAGGCATTTTTTTACTTCACAACTCTTTTCACAGTGATGGCACGCGAAATGCTTTTTGGCTTTTGTTCTTCGAGTTCTGATTCTTGAGACATTCTCTTCAGTCTGTGAGCGATTAAGAGATTCTCCTCCAGCTGAAATATTCTCCTCCACTACATTCAGTTCTTCACTTTCCTCTTTCACCTCCATTATATCTACAAAAATAAGTGATCAAAATCATGAGCAACATAGATTTATATGTGTATATCTTTGAATAGACACATTTAATTCTGTCATTCTGATGTTGAAATAATAAAGACAACTATTACGATCATTTAATCCATTGCATTTTTCATTTTTACCTCTATAATTTCACTGCTCCTATTGTTTACAGATCTAATGAACTGCCTGATGCTGTTATCTTAATGTTGTTCGGCAGTAAACAGTTAAATCATGACAATGTTTTCACTGTGTGATCGCAGTGATGACCAAAACACAACATAAATTATAATATTTCTGTTTTAGTGATTATTTTAATAATGTTTTGCTTGTATTTATTTTCTATTTACATAGACAATATTTCCTAATCATGTCATTTTATAATAATAATAATAAAAAAACATCAAAAACAAACTGGACAGAGAGAATATAAAATATACAAATATATAAAAGAAAACTGTTTCGCGATTAACGGCAACATGTTTGTTTCCATTGAACAATAGGGCAACAATCAACTTTTATATAAAACCAAACACTTACCAGTCAAATCACATATCTTATTTTTTTTTAAAACGTCTTGCCAGCTATTCTATTCGTCCGCATAGTAAAATTAGAAATCAAAACAAAACAAACACACACTCCGCCGTGATTTAGCCGTAAACGTGCTCTTATTGTCGTAAACATCTACTGTACTGCGCCTGCGGGTGTCGCATGTGTTATTCGCTCGTCTTCCTCCAGGAGGCGCTGAATGATTCCTGAAACCATCACAAGTTTGTATAGCGATTGTTAGTCATATGTGATGGTAACAAAGATCAAATGAAATAGACACTGTTGCTTTCTCTGATTAAGCCTTCACTGTTAATTTGTTACTGAAGAAAGCCTGGTCAATGATTACAATATAAAAAAAAAATTTAAGGTAGGTAAAAAATTTGACTAAAATGCTAATAATTAACTAACACATTAGCCTACTAACAGTAATCATACTTAAAGAAAGAAATATGTCAGTGAAATTATTTTTAAAAAAAATGTTACGCTTTATGCGACTAAATCACAATCAATCCTTTATTTTTAATAGTGATAGAATAACCATTTTTGAACCATAAAGCGTTCTTAAAATAACCATTTTTTCCCTTAGAACCATCAATGCCAATGAAGAACCTTTATTTTAAGAATGTATATTCTTGGAACATGAGGATGTGTAAAGACGAAACTAGCTAGTTTACTAAATCAATACTACAAAATCTAACCTTTTTATCTCAATTATGAGCCTAGTACTTACTAAAAAGTTCCATATTTATTACCCGTCTCTTTAATTTAATATCATTAATGTATATAAAACATCATCACACTCAGCAGTTTATCTAGGCTTTATCCTATTTGCATGTTGTTCATGTTTTTATTGTCTTTTATTGACAAGGTGGAAATGTAATTTATTTAAACTTATTAAAAGCTAAGAACAAAATTAAAAACTCAAATTGAGGAAATAGTTTCATAATGGTCAGATCCAGGCAGATGAGCAATGATTGTCAATAACAAATTTATTAAGTAAAAAAGTAAAATTATAAAGACAGCAAATGAATGAAATATGAAAATTGTAATAGTAAAATATAAGTTTAAACGAAATAAATAAGATGGATCTTATTCTATAGTTTATAATAAATTCCAAAATATTGTATCTAGATGAAGATTGTGAAGATCAGAGTACAGAGAAAGAAGGACCTAAAAGAAATTAGATATTTGCAGAATACAAGCAGAGTAAGAAGAGAAGAAGCAACAAAATAAGAGAGAAGAATATAAATGATTGTAGGTTTTTGTTACATTTATTTCTCTAATTTTACATAGGGTATTACAAACAACGAATGCGAATTTATAAATTAAAGGTGCCATAGAATCAAAAATTGAATTTACCTCGGCATAGTTGAATAACAAGAGCTCAGTACATGGAAATGACATACAGTGAGTCTCAAACACCATTGTTTCCTCCTTCTTATGTAAATCTCATTTGTTTAAAAGACCTCCGAAGAACAGACGAATCTCAACTTAACACTGTTACGTAACAGTCGGGATCATTAATATGTACGCCCCCAATATTTGCATATACCAGCTCATGTTCAAGGCATTACACAAGCCAGTATTAACGTCTGGATCTGTGCACAGCTGAAGCATCAGACTACACTCTAAAAAATGCTGGGTTAAAAAAACCCAAGCTGGGTAAAATATGGACAAACCCAGCAGGTTGGGTTAAAAGGCACCTATTATGCCCTCTTTCACATGATGTAATATAAGTCTCTGGTCTGGTCAAGTTTCAGCTTAAAATACCCCACAAATTTGCCCCTATTTGGGGGTGAGCAAAAACACGCCTTTTACTATATTACTATATTGCTGGCTAAAAAAATAAATCCAAAATTGGTTGAAAAAAATGGCTGGGTGAAAACAACCCAATCCCTGGTTTTGTCCATATTTAACCCAGCAGTTTTTAGAGTGTAGGTAAGCAAGCAAGGACAATAGCGAAAAATGGCAGATGGAGCAATAATAACTGACATGATCCATGATATTTTCAGTGATATTTGTAAATTGTCTTTCTAAATGTTTCGTTAGCATGTTGCTAATGTACTGTTAAATGTGGTTAAAGTTACCATCGTTTCTTACTGTATTTACGGAGACAAGAGCCGTCGCTATTTTCATTATTAAACACTTGCAGTCTGTATAATTCATAAACACAACTTCATTCTTTATAAATCTCTCCAACAGTGTGTAATGTTAGCTTTCGTCATGCAGCATGCGATTAGACATGCTGCATGACGAACACTTTGTAAAGATCCATTTTGAGGGTTATATTAGCTGTGTGGACTTTGTTTATGCTGTTTTAAGGAAAGCACGAGCTCCGGGGGCGGGGAGCGGGAGATTTAAAGGGGCCGTAACCTATATATCGGTGCATAGTTAATAATGCCCCAAAATAGGCAGTTAAAAAAATGAATAAAAAAAATCTATGGGGTATTTTGAGCTGAAACTTCACAGACACATTCAGGGGACACCTTAGACTTATATTACATCTTTTGAAAACACGTTCTACGGCACCTTTAAAGGGACAATACATATTCTATTGCCCAACAAAACAACATCTCTATAAATCTTGTGGCATTTCTATACATTTATTTTATCTGAATCTCACATTATTTACCTGAAAGCACTAGATCTGAGGATAAGATTTGTTTCGTAATTTGAATTTTTGATTGATCTCTACGGCTTCTCTTCAGTATGAACTCGCTCATGTGATTTCCGTTGTCCAGAATAAGTAAATCTCTTGTCACAATATGAGCACTTGTAAGGTTTTTCTCCAGTATGAATTCTTTGGTGCTGTTTCAGATGGTCAAATCTAGTAAATCTCTTCCCACAGTCACAACACACATGATCTTTCACTTCATCATGTGTTTTCTGGTGCTGTTTAAAACTGTTCAGCCATGAAAAACCCTTTCCACAGAGAGAACACACATAAGGCTTCTCATCTGAATGAACGTTTAGGTGTTTTTTTAAATGTGATGATGTAATAAACTTTTTATCACACTGATCACAGTTATATGGCTTTTCTCCAGAGTGAATGCGCAGATGATTTTTGAAACCTGTTCCATCTTTGAAACTCTTCTCACACTGAGTACAGTAATACGGCTTCTCTCCTGTATGAAGTCGCTCATGTGATTTCAGTTGTCCAGACACAGTGAAACTCTTGTCACAATATGAGCACTTGTAAGGTCTTTCTCCAGTATGAATTCTTCGGTGCTGTTTCAGATTGCCAGCTGTAATAAAGCTCTTCCCACAGTCACAACACATATGATCTCTCACTTCATCATGTGTTTTCTGGTGCTGTTTACAAGTGATCAGCCTTGAAAAACTCTTTCCACAGAAAGGACACAAGTGCGGCCTCTCATCTGAATGAACTACCATGTGTAGTTTTAGATATGCTGATGTTTTAAACTTTTTATCACAATGATCACAATTAAATGGTTTTTCTCCAGTGTGAATGTACAGATGATATCTGAGACCTTTGGCACTAATGAATCTCTTCTCACACTGAGTACAGTGGTACGGCTTCTCTCCAGTATGAACTCGCTCATGTATTTTCAGGTTTTTAGACTGAGAGAATCTCTTGTCACAGTATGAGCACTTGAAAGGTTTTTCTCCAGTATGAATTCTTTGATGTTGCTTCATATTGTCAGCTGTAGTAAAGCTCTTCCCACAGTCACAACACACATGATCTTTCACTTCATCATGTGTTTTCTGGTGATGTTTACAATGATCCAGACGTGAAAAACTCTTTCCACAGAAAGAACACACATAAGGCTTCTCATCTGAATGAACTTTCAGGTGTTGTTTTAAATGTTTAGATGAAAGAAAATGTTTATCACACTGATCACAGTTAAATGGTTTCACTCCAGTATGAATTTTCATGTGTGCATTGAGGTTTCCTTTTTCTCCGAAACTTTTTCCACACTGAGTGCATGTAAACGGTTTTTCTCCATGGTGAACTGCCATGTGTCTATTAAGGTTTACTTTGTAATGAAAACTCTTTCCACACTGAGAGCAGATGTGCGGCTTATTATCTTTTGAGTTTCTTTGAGTTGTGAAGTTGTGACATTCCTTTTCTGCTTCATTAAGTTCATGTCTTTGTGGTTTCATCTCTATCCAGTCTAAAATAAAAAAAACATTTTGTGGTTAAAATAAGTCCAAGTGAACTCTGATTTTAAAGAAGAAAGCAAAAGAGTATCTTTAATGTACCCAAGTTTAGTTCTGTCATTCTCTTGTTAATACAATTAAACTGTGTTTAACAATTGCTACACATTTAGATGCATTTCTATATAATTTATGAGCTCATTATTTAACATCCACAATATCTGGTGAACCAGACAACGATCAAAAATGGACACCAACCTATTTGTTCCTCAGTATCTTCCAGTTTTATTCTGGATGGATCTGGATCACTCATATCTTCAATCTCCTCTTTAACAAACTCCATCTTTACAATAACACAGCACATAGATTTCAATTGTTTGTTATTGGATTTCTTCTGTTACATCTTCTCAAGACGATCATCTTCTTCTTTTACGTTTTCTGGTAGTTTACAAACCGCTTTAAGGCGCATTTGCGCCACCTATTGGAGTGCAGAGCAATTGCGTTGGAAAAACAGAGAAATAACGTTAGTTCCAATCAGAACAGAAGTGAGCGTGTTATGGGCACTTCAAAATACAGTGAATAATGACTTCAGATTTATTTAGAATTTTAGAATGTATTTTTAGAATTCTTTTCCATCAGACACAACACTGCGAAGAGACATGGCATTAGAATGTAAACAAACTCAACATGCTGAATGAAAATACACACTAGTTGCGTCCCAAATGACGCACTATACACTATGCACTTATACACTATGTACTTGTGCACTCATCCATGTAGTGCGTGAATTGTACAAGGTTATTTTGTCATTTAACAATAGAGTCCGATCCTCCCTTCTCCTCCACTACGTAATTAAAGCTGTGACAGTTGAGTGCACGAAGTGTCCAACTATGGTCCAACATTCCACACTTCGTTTTTTCCGTTAATTTAGTGCATCATCCGGGTATTTAAAGTGCACTTTTTCTTTTTGGAATTTTTTTTCACACAAAAAACCCTATACGGTTAGCGACCCTATACAATTTTTACAAAAAATGAATAAAAAAATAGGCATTCTTTAATAATTTTATGATTTTTTTCTTGTTATATTCTTTATAATGAATTGATTGAGGAATACCAGGAAGGTTGATGTCTAACTTCATAAAATGAACGAGGAGGAGGGTGGTGAATGGTGTCCCGGGTCACTAAAGACCCGAGGTATGCATTTAAGGGTTAAAAGAGGGTATGCATCGACGTCACTTTCCCGCCGGAACGCGATCCCTCAGCTGGACTGAGTGGCAAAAGAACCTGCTGCGTGACTGGATTTAGGACTCGGACTCGGGGGTCACCCACACCGAGAGTGAAGTGAAGTGAAGTGACATGTGGCCAAGTATGGTGACCCATACTCGGAATTTGTGCTCTGCATTTAACCCATCCAAGTGCACACACACAGCAGTGAACACACACACCGTGAACACACACCCGGAGCAGTGGGCAGCCATTGCTGCGGCGCCCCGGGAGCAGTTGGGGGTACGGTGCCTTGCTCAAGGGTCTCACCTCAGTCGTGGTATTGAGGGTGGGGAGAGCGCTGGACATTCACTCCCCTCACCGACAATCCCTGCCGGACCTGAGACTCGAACCCATGACCTTTGGGTTACAAGTCCGACTCTCTATCCATTAGGCCACGACTGCCCCCATCTTAGGCCACGACTGCCCCCATTCTGAAGAAACTGTGAAAACGCGAGTAAAACAAACGAATTACACTAAAGGTTGGACTCGAAAGTGTTTCTTACAACTTGTCAAATAAACCTAATCCATGGATATTGACATGCAGCCAGGAGTCGTGTTTCCTGACATTTATATGTGCCTGATTTAGACGCCGGGGAAATACATAAAGCAAATCTGCCTGTGAATATTTTATATAACTACAATATAGGTAGGTTTAAATCAGAGTAATCACTTATATCATTGTTATATATATCGTCATATTGTCCAGCCCTAAAACTTGTATAGTTTTTGTCAGTGTTTATTTAAAAACACCCAATTATGCAGAATATAAGATGGTTAATATTTAATTGATGAGTTGTCAACACAATATATAACAATACAATATATACGGTATGATTTAACTCAAAATCCAAAAATTTGACACAAAATGATAACTGCAAATACATGTTTCTCTGCTGGAGTCCAGCTGTTTCTGTGAATTGCAGTGATCCATTTGTTTATTTTTTCTGTAGCTTTCGGCAGTCTTTAAAGATATACCTCAGGTTTTGTGTCAAAGCTATTTGTACAGTCAATCACAAAGCTCTTTCCCGTTTTTGATGTGTTTTGTGTGTTTTTTGCGGCATTCACGCTGAAAACCAATGCTGCCGCTCAGTCTTTTGCCACTCAGTGGGCGTGACCGCAGTCGTAACGGTCGACGGTGACGTCACGCGCATACCCTCTATTCAACATTGAGTCTTACCTGTCTATATGAAAAGGTTAAACATTTAACTAAAATACTACTATAATAATGGACAAACGCATTACCTAAAATCACAAAGTCAGTGAAACACTCATTTCATTTTTTACACAGTCTATAGATGACATAATTTGTCGAACATGATGAACATCACAAGCTATTTGGCAAAACTGACAAAATTAAAGCAGAGGTGAGAAATGTTTGAATTTATAAATAAGTCTAAGTGTTTTCTTGTGATGTTGTTTTTAAGCCATTCTTTCCACAAAAAGAGCATGAGGCCTGTCGTTAAATCGAGTTCTCTTGATCAAACAGTGAAACAGAATTATACCAAAATGTCCGTTTGTCCTCATAGAGTTAAATGAGTCAAATAACATCTTAAAGGGTTAGTTCACCCAAAAATGAAAATTCTGTCATTAATTACTCACCCTCATGTTGTTCCTCACCCGTAAGACCTTCGTTCATCTTCAGAACACAAATTAAGATATTCTGATTTAAATCTGAGGTTTTTTTTATCCTCCATTGAAAGCAACGAAATTACATTCAAAGCCCAGATAAGTAGTAAAAACAATGTTAAAATACCCAACGTGACTGCAGTGGATCAACCTTAATATTGTGAAGCGACAAGAATACTTTTTGTGCACAAAAACATAAAAAAGAAAAAATTTTAAGCCTAAAAATGTTGAAATTGATAGCTTTCAGTTATACTAATGTTGAATGTCTATAATTAATAATAAGAAAAAAAAAATCAACATCAGTAGCAGTATTTGTATCAGTGATACTGGCCTTCATTCATAAAAAGATACCATAAAATAAATATTTAAGTTATTTCTACATTAATTTGGAAATTAACTATGAGATTATTACAGTATTAAAATATTAAAAACTGCAATGTTTTTAATGGCGATTTACTACAGAAAAAGTTAGTTAATAGATTGACAGCACTAATTGTGTGTGTGTGTGTATATATATATATACATATAAAAAACAAATTTTCTGTTTTGATACAACCGTACATCACTTTATCACTTCTGATGGAAAATACACCCACTCGATCTTTCAGCACAGAAGAGAAACATTTGGAAATAAACACATCAGAGCATATAGTAAAATCTATAAATGTACAAACATGAAAAAATAATTATGCAGCATAAGGAATATAACGATTAATGATGATTACATCAGAATTACTTAGAATTTATAAAGATTAATAAGACTAATAAAAAAGACATTTATCAAAAGAGTAAATTTTAATATGAATAATTTTGTATACACCAATGACAAATGATTGATTGTATGTTTATGTTACATTTATTTCCAGTCTCTAAATTTACATAGATAAATTAAGAATTAAAATTCATAAATTAAATTAAAGTGATGAATTCATATGTTGTTCCTCAACATAACAGTGTACAACAAAACAGAAAAAACATCTCTACAAATGTTGTGGCATTTCTATTAATTTTATCTGAATCTCACATTATTTACCTGAAAGCATTAAATCTGAGGATAACACTTATTCAGTGTAACAATGTTTTTTAATATGAATCACTAGAGTTTTTGATTGGGAGAAATTCTCTCCTGAGTGCAGCAATGTGGCTTCTCTCCAGTATGAACTCGCTCATGTGTTTTCAGGTTTCCAGAATGAGTGAAACTCTTGTCACAATATGAGCACTTGTAAGGTTTTTCTCCAGTATGAATTCTTTGGTGCAGTTTACAAGTGATCAGCCTTGAAAAACTCTTTCCACAAAAAGGACACAAGTGAGGCCTCTCATCTGAATGAACTTTAAGGTGTAGTTTTAGATTGGATATCGTATTAAATTTTTTATCACAGTGATCACAGTTAAATGATTTTTCTCCAGTGTGAATGTACAGATGATATCTGAGACCTTTGGCACTTATGAAACTCTTCTCACACTGAGTACAGTGGTACGGCTTCTCTCCGGTATGAACTCGCTCATGTATTTTCAGGCGTCCAGTCAGAGTGAAACTCTTCTCACAGTATGAGCACTTGTAAGGTTTTTCTCCAGTATGAATTCTTTTGTGCTGTTTCAGATTTTCAGCTCTAGTAAAGCTCTTCCCACAGTCACAACACACATGATCTTTCACTTCATCATGTGTTTTCTGGTGCTGTTTACAATTATCCAGTCGTGAAAATCTCTTTCCACAGAAAGAACACACATAAGGCCTCTCATCTGAATGAACCTTCAGGTGTTGTTTTAAATGTTTAGATAATTGAAAATGTTTACCACACTGATCACAGTTAAATGGTTTCACTCCAGTGTGAATTCTCATGTGTGCATTAAGGTTTCCTCTTTGTCTGAAACTCTTTCCACACTGAGTGCATGTATACGGTTTCTCTCCAGTGTGAACTCTTGTGTGTTTGTTCAGGTTTCCTTTATTTTGGAAACGCTTTCCACACTGAGTGCATGCATACGGTTTCTCTCCAGTGTGAACTCTCATGTGTACATTTAGGTCTCCTTTATTTTGGAAACTCTTTCCACACTGAGAGCAGGTGTGCTTATTAGCTTTTGTTCTTTGAGTTGTGAAGTTGTGACATTCCTTTTCCGCTTCATTAAGTTTGTGTCTTTGTGGTTTCATCTCTATCCAGTCTAAAATAAAAACATTTTTTGGTTAAAATAAGTCCAAGTGAACTCTGATTTTAAAGAAGAAAGCAACAGAGTATCATTAAAGGATTAGTTCACTTTGAAATGAAAATTAGCCCAAGCTTTCCTTGCCCTCAAGCCATCCTAGGTGTATATGACTTTCTTCTTTCTGATTAACACAATCTGAGAAATATTAATAAATATCCTGAAGCATCCAAGCTTTATACTGGCAGATATCATAACCATATCATAAACATATTCGACACGGCTCTGGGAGGGGTGGGGGGTTAATAAAGGCCTTCTGAAGTGGAGCGTTTGTGTAAAAAAAAAAAATCAATCCATATATTTAACAAGTTATGAAGTTAATATCTAGCATTCACCAGACCGCATTTCGTAATCAAATTACGAAAAAAAAGAAGGCCTTTATTAACCCTCCGGAGCCGTGTCGAATACGTTTATGATGGATTGAGACACTTCAGCTCATACTCGTGTGGTAACGCCTACTGCCATTATAAAGCTCTGATGCGTCATGTATTTATTAATATATCTCTGATTGTGTTCGTCAGAAAGAAGAAAGTCATATACAACTAGGATGGCTTGAGGGTGAGTGAAGCTTGGGGTAATTTTCTTTTGAAAGTGAATTAATCCTTTAATATTGCAAATTTTAGTTTTGTCATTCTCTTGTTAATACAATCAAACGGTGTTTAAAGCTGCTGTCCGTAACTTTTGCCTCTTTGTCGCCATCTCTGTTTGCAACCTGCAATTGCAGTGATATGCGGAATTATCTTTACCATTGTGCATCGGCACGGCTCCTCAGCACAGATTAATCTAATGTTTGCTATCAGTCACCATACCGGTGTGGATACTGTACTTCGGAATCATAGATTGTAGTCTTGAAGTATGACCAAAGTCGGAATTTTCACCGGAAAATGTCATCTGAACAAGCAAGTAACATGTCTTTCACTTTTGTTCTGACCAACTGAGGGGAAAAGCATTAGCCTAAAATAAATCGCTGCCAATGGTGATTAAATCTAACAATCACTTAGCTCATATCGCATCAAACCTTGCAAATTATTATTGTTGTTGTTACTTTCTCAAATTGATAATGTTAACAACATCAGCATTGCATGACTAGTATGCATTTAGTGTGTATTAGCGTTGCCTGTAGATTTCAATTTATGAATTGATCTATGCCTGAATCTCCAGTTGTCACTGATGATTGTCATTTGGACCTTTCTGGATTACAATCCGCCATTAAAATGATAAATGTAATTATTTCAGCATCCTATATGCATAGTCTAGCTGGGTCTCCTTTTATGTTTACAGTCGTGATGTAATGACGCAAAGACGAACTGCTGCATGCTCCAATTTCCCGCGGAAATCCACCAGTATAATTGTATTTTAAAACATTATTACAAGCTTACTGTTGTGAATCGGGCTAATGTAAGGAGATAGTTTTGAATACTGGCTGGTTATGTACTTGCTCAAAAATTAAGTTACAGACTGCAGCTTTAACAATTGCCATGCAAGATTATGATCATAAATGTATTTCTATATAATTTATCAGCTCATTATTTCACATCCACCAAAGCTTTGTAGTCAGCAATCAAAAACGGACACCAACCTGTTTGTTCCTCAGTATCTTCATGTTTTATTCTGGATGGCTCTGGATCACTCATGTCTTCAGTCTCCTCTTTAAACTCCGTCTTTATGGCACATAGATTTCCATTGTTTTCAACTGGATTTCTCCTGTTACTTCTTCTCAAGACGATCATCTTCTTTTACGTTTTCTGGTAGTTTGTAAACCGCTTTACGGCGCATTGCGCCACCTTTTGGAGAGCTGAACGTTGCATTGGTAAAAGAGGAGGAACTAACGTTATTATCAGAACAGACTTGAGCACGAATTGCTATCGTGGGCACTTAAAAATACATTATTATACATAATTCCTTATTACGAATTTTTTTTAAAGAATATTTTTTCCATCAACCGGTTATGTAAAACACTTTAAATAAAACGGGTTAAATAAAACATTTCGTTAGAATACTGTAATAAGGACAAATGCATTGCTTAAAAATCACACAAAGTCAGTGAAATAGGCTACTAATTAAAAAAAAAACATACAGAGTGTATAGATAACATTTAATTTCAGTTGATCTGTTCTTTCAGTAATAACATACAAGGGATTTTTAATAAAACATTGTTTCCAGATTTGAAATCCTGTTGTCCTGTGAATCCTCTTTTCCCCCCCAAGCTTAAAACTTTAAAACCATAGTAAATAATGCAAAAGGTCAACAGTTTGTTTATTGTTTAATATTAGCTTTTTTCAATTTTATTTTTCTGTTGTAATGAAGCTTTGTTACTTTGTTCTTAAGCAGTCAACAATAAAGGATAAAATGAACCTCTTTACATACCTAGTAATTTGGGTTGATTTTACAGTAATGCTGTACATCCCAAACATTATCACAGTATTAAGATAGAATGATTAAAGCATTAATGTGATTGAAACTACATAACTCCTTCTCTGTGTTCATTAAATAGATCAAGACAATATCACACAACTGTATGAAAAAAAATGGACTCAAATGCAGAAGGAATTTAATTAACAGTTTATTAAATGTTAAGAGAACAGAAAGATGTACAGAAGTAGAAAGGTGCCAGAGTCCACTGAAAAATCCAAAAACAGGTAAGCCCAAAAGGCAAAAAACAAAACAAAAAACTCTTACTAAGAAACAAAAGTAGAAAAAACTTTGTGAGAACATCAAACTGACAGAGAGCTGTAACAAACCAGCACCACAAAGAACAATCTGGCAAAGGTCTGTTTTTTGTACATCGTTGTCGTGTAGAAAACAACCTTGCAAAAAACTCACGGGAAGGCCAGTGGACAGCTTTAATCTAGATGATACTGTGCTTTTAGGACAAACTCAATATTTTATCTCACAGAAATTACTTGAATGTATTTGACATGAAAACGAATGTTGATCACTTGCAACATTTATTAATATGAGCGTGAAGACTTGATAAATGTCTAAAACTCTTCTCACACTGAGAACAGCAGTACGGCTTCTCTCCAGTATGAAGTCGCTCATGTGATTTCATGTTTCCAGAAAGGGCGAAACTCTTGTCACAATATGAGCACTTGTAAGGTTTTTCTCCAGAATGAATTCTTTGGTGCTGTTTCAGATTGTCAGCTGTTGTAAAGCTCTTCCCACATTCACAACATAAATGATCTTTCACGTCATTGTGCGATTTCTGGTGCAGTTTGAAATGATCCAGCCTTGAATAACTCTTTCCACACAAAGAACATAAGTGAGGCCTCTCATCTGAATGACCTTTCAGGTGTTTTTTTAAATGTGATGACGAAATGAACTTTCTATCACACTGATCACAGTTAAACGGTTTTTCTCCAGAGTGAATGCGCAGATGAATTTTTAAACCTGTTGCATCTTTGAAACGCTTTCCACACTGAGTACAGTGGTACGGCTTCTCTCCAGTATGAACTCGCTCATGTATTTTCAGTTGTCCAGACCGAGTGAAACTCTTGTCACAAGATGAGCACTTGTAAGGTTTTTCTCCAGTATGAATTATTTGGTGCTGTTTCAGATGGCTCGATGTAGTAAAGCTCTTCCCACACTCCGAACATACATGATCTCTCACTTCATTATGTGTTTTCTGGTGCAAATTAAAACTGTTTAGTCGTGAAAAACTCTTTCCACAGACAGAACACACATGAGGTCTCTCATCTGAATGAATTTTCAGGTGTTTTTTTAGATTTGATGATGAAATAAAATCTTTACCACACTGATCACAGTTAAATGGTTTTTCTCCAGAGTGAAGCAACAGATGATTACTGAGACTTGATGATTGAGTAAAACTCTTTCCACACTGAGTGCATGTAAACGGTTTTTCTCCAGTGTGAACTCTCATGTGTCTGTTAAAGTTTCTTTTATCTTGGAAACTCTTTCCACACTGTGAGCAGGTGTGCAGCTTATTGGCTTTTGTTCCTTGAGTTTTGAAGTCATGTTTCTCCTCCCCTTCGTTCGGTTTGTGTTTTTGCTCCATCACTTCCATCTGGTCTAAAATAAATGTATAAGGTAGTTTGAATTAGTTTAAGGAAAATAAATGTGAAAAGTCAAGTTAACATTATAAACACAAAGACAACAAGAGATCAGGGGTGTATCCCAGAAAGCAGGTTACTTGACAAACCCAGGTATGTTTAAGGGTAAGTAAGTGGATAACCTCAACTTTCGGTTCCAAAAACGGAGGTAATTTTCAGAGTATATAAGTAGCCATAGCAGCTCCAGAGCAGGATTCGTTCCAAGGTTAGTTACTTCAGAGGTGTTCAGTGCATGCATGACCTATTGATAGGGGCAGTCGTGGCCTAATGGATAGAGAGTCGGACTTGTAACCCAAAGGTCACGGGTTCGAGTCTCAGGTCCGGCAGGGATTGTCGGTGAGGGGAGTGAATGTCCAGCGCTCTCCCCACCTTCAATACCACGACTGAGGTGAGACCCTTGAGCAAGGCACCGTACCCCCAACTGCTCCCCGGGCGCCGCAGCAATGGCTGCCCACTGCTCCGGGTGTGTGTTCACGGTGTGTGTGTTCACTGCTGTGTGTGTGCACTTGGATGGGTTAAATGCAGAGCACAAATTCCGAGTATGGGTCACCATACTTGGCCACATGTCACTTCACTTTTCACTTTCTTTCACTTTCACTTGATGAGGCTCAGTGGGCAGGGCTGAGCCTGCCCACTGCCCACCACATTGCCCAACTGATAAGATCTGCCATTTCTGTTGCATATGAGAAACATCAAACGGCAAACTAAACGAAAGAGAATCGAAACCGCGGTACTAGTTTGAGCTGCGCCGCATGAACCACAGATCAAACAGCACTGTTGTGGGAAACCAAGGGAAACTGTGCCATGATGAACGAAGTTATATAAGGTGTTTCAGTCCACAAATCACCAACATTCACCATGTAGTAACACTAACTGTAACCATGGTTTTGTGGCAGAAATAGTCAAATGTTGTTTTGTTTTTTTACATTTTTTCATCTCAGGTTTCCATCTGTAGAACTTAGTAGCACTGGTGCTACTGCTCTCAAATGTTATTTAAATTTGCATCTCACACGTCATAGATCTGCATTCAGATGTTTTTATTTTTTTTCAACAGGACATTTTCTATGCTACAATGTTTTTCTATAATAAAAACATATGATATATCGTACCTTTTCAAGTTATGTGGAAGCAAAATGACAACTTTTACAGCCATGTTATCTTCGCAAGCACTGACTGTTATTTAGTTTAAACAGTCTTTTTTTATTATATAATTAGCATCAAACAAACAACATAGTTCTTATTCAGCATGATTAATAGGTGGCGATATGCACCAAGTATGTAAACAGCCATTAAACAAAAGAAGTAGTTTGGCATGTTTTTTCTTAGCGTCAGTTTCAATAGTGACTCTTTGATTCATCGCTCTGTTGAAAATACCCTGAACTTACTCCCGGACGCGTTTTTGGAACCAGCATTCCTCGAGTAAGCAAAGTTTGGGTTAATCAACTGAGAGTTCAGGATATGTTTGACGATAATATAACCTAACCTTACTTTAAAATAACCCCTCATAACAAGGTTATGATTTAGATGCATTCCTGTGTCATTTATCATTCAAACAGCTTATTATTTCACAGCTACTAAAGCAGTCAACCCGATCACTTTATTTAGTGTTCATGGAAACACTTTGTTCGGATTCATCAATCAGAAAGAAGTAATTTCAATTGAAACAAAATGTGTCTATGTGAATGTAGCTAACGAAGAATCAAGAACGGACACCAACCTATTTGCTCCTCAGTGTCTTCATGTTTTATTCTGGATGGTTCTGGATCTTCAATCTCCTCTTTAATAAACTCCATCTTCACACAGATTTCAGNAGTCTTCCTCCAGACTCTGGCACCTTGATTTCCTAATGACTTTGGACCACTGAGCAACAGTCCAGTGCTGCTTCTCTGTAGCCCAGGTCAGGCGCTTCTGCCGCTGTTTCTGGTTCAAAAGTGGCTTGACCTGGGGAATGCGGCACCTGTAGCCCACTTCCTGCACACGCCTGTGCACGGTGGCTCTGGATGTTTCTACTCCAGACTCAGTCCACTGCTTCCGCAGGTCCCCCAAGGTCTGGAATCGGTCCTTCTCCACAATCTTCCTCAGGGTCCGGTCATCTCTTCTCGTTGTGCAGCGTTTTTTGCCACACTTTTTCTTTCCCACAGACTTCCCACTGAGGTGCCTTGATACAGCACTCTGGGAACAGCCTATTCGTTCAGAAATTTCTTTCTGTGTCTTACCCTCTCGCTTGAGGGTGTCAATGATGGCCTTCTGGACAGCAGTCAGGTCGGCAGTCTTACCCATGATTGCGGTTTTGAGTAATGAACCAGGCTGGGAGTTTTTAAAAGCCTCAGGAATCTTTTGCAGGTGTTTAGAGTTAATTAGTTGATTCAGATGATTAGGTTAATAGCTTGTTTAGAGAACCTTTTCATGATATGCTAATTTTTTGAGATAGGAATTTTGGGTTTTCATGAGCTGTATGCCAAAATCATCAGTATTAAAACAATAAAAGACCTGAAATATTTCAGTTGGTGTGCAATGAATCTAAAATATATGAAAGTTTAATTTTTATCATTACATTATGGAAAATAATGAACTTTATCACAATATGCTAATTTTTTGAGAAGGACCTGTATGTAAACAGCCATTAAACAAAAGAAGTAGTTTGGCATGTTTTTTCTTAGCGTCAGTTTCAATAGTGACTCTTTGATTCATCGCTCTGTTGAAAATGTCTTGTATCTAAACCCTGAACTTACTCCCGGACACGTTTTTGGAATCAGCATTGCTCGAGTAAGCAAAGTTTGGGTTAATCAACTGAGAGTTCAGGATATGTTTTGACGGTAATATAACCTAACCTTACTTCAAAATAACCCCTCATAACAAGGTTATGATTTAGATGCATTCCTGTGTCATTTATCATTCAAATACAGCTTATTATTTCACAGCTACTAAAGCAGTCAACCCGATCACTTTATTTAGTGTTCATGGAAACACTTTGTTCGGATTCATCAATCAGAAAGAATTAATTTCAATTGAAACAAAAGGTGTCTATGTGAATGTAGCTAACGAAGAATCAAGAACGGACACCAACCTATTTGCTCCTCAGTGTCTTCATGTTTTATTCTGGATGGTTCTGGATCTTCAATCTCCTCTTTAATAAACTCCATCTTCACACAGATTTCAGATGCTACACCTGGAGTTTGTCCTTCTCTTGTAGGATGAGGTGAATATTCCCAGTATTTATTGGTGAATTGTTGTGGGAGGGACACCAGATCTGCTAAATTCAAAAAGCAGATACTGGATTTATACTGAAATTCTTGTTTTCACCTCATTCATTATGGTGTTGTCTGAGATCTTCTGTAAAGTGGCACATTAAACACATTTTATTGGTGTGAACAGGCTGAAACAGAGTCTCTTTGCCAACATATTATTACACTCTTATAACACACAATGCATTTCATTACACTACTACAAACATAAACTCTGGAGCTGGTTAATCTGTGAAAATCTCTCACCTGCAGACTTGAAATATATGCTAACTTGGACACAAGCACTGATAACTTTTTTCCTATTCAGCCATATATTTGGAGAGCCTCGCGCGAGCTAACTTGGGCTCGACATGCTTATGTCGCGTGATCTCACACTCCGTCGCTAGGGAAACAAAGACGCTAAAATGCACACAAATAAGCTTCTCTACTACTTACTGTTAAGTTTTCTCCACACTGCACACCACAATCCTTGAGTTTATATGTGTAGGCCTATTTAAAATACAAATTCCCCCCCAAAAAACGCTAATTTTATTTACATATTGGCCTTGCCAAAATAGCTCCTTGTCACAAAACATTAATAAAAGTCGCAGCAGCAATAAGAGAGTCGATAAATATGGCGACAAAATGTTAAAATTGGTAACACTTTAAGCTTTAACTGTTGAAAGTTTCAGCTACAATGTTTTTTCAGCACTCGTCGCTCGCCTTTCTCTCTTCTGCGCATGCTCAGTACGCGCGGTGTCCTGCTTCTTAAAGGGGCCGCGTATTTTTAAGTAAACCACATTAGTTGCTGCGTCCCAATTCGCCTACTTATACTACGCCCTAAAAGTATGTACTCTTTCTGTGAACAAAAAGTACATACTTTTGAGTGTGTAGCAAAATAGCAGACAAGCTTTGGGACATACTATCACGTCATACAATCGCGTCTTTGCTCTCTGTCACCGTAAACTGGCCTGTCAATCATCTTATATCCTCCACATTTCATTTAGTTAAATTTCTACTGTACCGGAGAGAAATGCAGCAGCACGTTGATCTGCAGTCGCGGGTCTTTCATGTGGAGAGCTCTCCTCATATTAATGCATAATGATGCATTTAAAAGTGAATGGACATTCGGATATTTATAAAAGTCCACATTGGTATTTGCAGATGAAAAACAACACGGATAATATTAAATATATATTTTCCATCAGGTTGAACTGATTATTAGTCACTCAAACCTCTCAGCGTCGATCGCGCATATCCGCCATGTTTTGTAGTTTTTTAACACTTTTTACTCGTGTTTGTAGTTCTGAACTGAATCCTCGTCCAACGCGCAATGGGTTGTGGGCAATATTAGCCTTTATAGTGTGCACGGATCCACACTTCGAAAATCTACCGGAAATAAGTAGACCATCCGGGGACTTTTGGCACACTCTTTTCAACATACTATGCTTTGGGACACACTTATTTTGATCTCACATACTATTTAGGATGGATAGTATGGACGCAGGGAGTGTTTTTCCCCCTCAATGCGCCTGCGCGATAAATTAAATAATTTCACCTTTAAAAAGAAAATGAAAAGTGGGAGATCTATAAGTTATAGCTATCAAACTAGCTGCAGTAGTAAACTGTTGCTTACCTCCAAAATTTATATTATCCACGTCTTCCAAGCCACCTGCGCTTCCATTTACACTCTTTTATTAATTTAGCCTACTTGTTTAACTTTTTACTTAATTATTTAATAATTTTATTAACACAGGAAATGTGTACCATTGTCCATCATTTTGCAATTAAATTTCACATAATCAATGTTCAAACTTTGCGCAATTTATGCCTGGGAAGAAGTCTTAAACCACAGTCAATTATTCACAACAGAAAGTGAAACTAAAAAAATGATGATCTTTCATTGCGTTTTCTCTCAAGAGACAAATCCTTCAACAAATGCTAATATTTAACTGTTTATAACCATCTTAATATTTCTCTTGTGTCCCATATACATAGATAAACATTGTTTAATTTATCTAATGTTTTTAAATCATTTTCAGTGAGGAGTAATCTAATCCATCTAATCTTTTATTATCCTCAAAGTGCGTCAGTGATGCACTCTGAAATTATTGCAGGGAAAATTAAGTGTAATGAATTTAATAATAAAAGCTGGACCGATTGGACCGTAGCCTAGAGTGCGAGCAATATGAATCATAAGCTTTGGCTTTATATTCCATGCGATCTACTCACAGTGTGAGTTGGTAACCTTGCTGAAATGCCCAGCCTTACAAAGAAAATACACAATAATCAAACGTGAATTCAACAGTCTATGCTGTTTAATCAAATGTTATCAATAACACAGAAAATCTCCTATCGTTGACAGACTTGTATAGTGTCCAAAATTAAAGTTACCCATAAATAACTTGTTGATGAACCCATTTCACATTTCAAATTCACATCTGCTCGCATAATCAGGAAAACAGCACTCTTGTTTGTATGTTGCTTGATTTGTATTGATCATCAAAACAAAAAAAAACTACATTAAACATTTTTTATATTTTTGGCATTTCTGCTTTACTGTGACAGGGAACAGTAAGAGTATAGTGAGACGGGAGAGAGATAAATTACACTACGACTCGATTTCACAGACAGGGCTTAGCATATACCAGGATTAGGCCTTAGTTCAATTAGGGCATTTAAGTAGCTTTTATAAACATGCCTTGGGAAAAAACATTACTGATGTGCATCTTGAGACAAAACAATGGCACTAACATATTTTAAGATATGTCAGTACAAGTTGCTTTCAGTTAAAAAGCTCAAACATGCATTTTAGTCTAGGACTAGCTTAAGCCTTGTTTGTGAAACCGGGGGTACATTAATTATTTTAGAGCATAACAGAAATTATCATTCTTACTAAAGTAATGTGACAAACATAAAATGGATCAATTCTCTTCTAAATGTTCACTCTTTTTAAATTATGGACTGAAAGAGTTGTTTTGTGCAGTCATGTGACCACGAATAAACAGTAGCAAATGCAATTGAATAAGTACATGACATGATTTTTTTTTTTTTTGTGAACAATGATCTCTACAAATCCGGTAGAATTTCTATTAATTTAAATGTAACGTTTAGATGTAAATGTTCTATACATTTATTTGATCAGAATCTCAAATTATTTACCTGAAAATAATTTTTTCAGTATGACAATGGTTTTTAATATGAATTACTAGAGTTTTAGATTAGGTGAAACTCTGTCCTGAATGCAGTGGTTCGGCTTCTCTCCAGTATGAACACGCTCATGTGATTTCAGGTGACCAGAATGAGTAAAAGTCTCGTCACAATATAGGCACTTGTAAAGTTTTTCTCCAGTATGAGCTCTCTTTCCACAGAAAGAACACAAGTGAGGCTTTTCATCTGAATGAACTTTCAGGTGTTGTTTTAGATGTGATGATGAGTTAAACTTCTTACCACACTGATCACAGTTAAATGGTTTATCTTCAGTGTGAATGTACAGATGATAACTGAGACTTTTGGCACTTATGAAACTCTTCCCACATTGAGTACAGTGGTACGGCTTCTCTCCAGTATGAACTCGCTCATGTATTTTCAGGTTTCCAGACACAGTGAAACTCTTGTCACAATACGAGCACTTGAAAGGTTTTTCTCCAGTATGAATTCTTTGGTGCTGTTTCAGATTGTCAGGTGTTGTAAAGCTCTTCCCACAGTCAAAGCACACATGATCTCGCACATTATTGTGTGTTTTCTCGTGCCGTTTAAAATGATCCAGCCTTGAAAAACTTTTTTCACAGAGAGAACACGCATAAGGCTTCTCATCTGAGTGAACTATCAGGTGTTGCTTTAGATTTGATGACGAAAAAAAATCTTTACCACACTGATCACAGTTAAATGGCTTTTCTCCGGAGTGAACGCGCAGATGATGACCAAGCGCTCTGGTACATTTAAAACTCTTTCCACACTGAGTGCATGTAAACGGTTTCTCTCCAGTGTGAATTCTCATGTGTGTCTTAAGGTGTGCTTTTTGTCTGAAACTCTTTCCACACTGAGAGCAGGTGTGCAGCTTATTAGCTTTTCTTTGAGTTTTGATGCTCTGCTTTTCAACCTCTGCTTCATTCAGTTTCAATTTCATCCAGTCTAAAACAAAAATGTGATTAAAATAAGTTCAAGTGAACTGAGCGTATAAAGTATCAGATCTTTGATGTACCCAAGTTTAGTTCTGTCATTCTATTAATGCAATCAAAAATGTTCTATACAAGGTTATGATAATTTAGATGCATTTCTGTATCCTTTATCAGCTTGTTATTTCACATACACCAAATAGAGTGAACTAAAGCTTTGTAGTCAACAAACACCAACCTATTTGTTCCTCAGTATCTTCATGTTTTATTCTGGATGGTTCTGGATCACTCATGTCTTCAATCTCCTCTTTAATAAACTCCATCTTTACAATAGTAGGGCACATAGATGTCAATTGTTTGCTTTTGTATTTCTTCTCAGGACGATCGTCTTCTTTTACGTTTTCTGGTAGTTTGTAAATCGCTTTAAAGGCGCATTTGCGCCATCTATTGGAGTGCAGCGTTGAAAAATAGCGTAGCAAATTTCCAGTCAGAACATAAGTGAGCGTGTTGTTATCATAGGTACTTCAAAATACAGTTAATAATTCCGTATTACAAGTTATTTAGTTTAGAATGCATTTTAGAAGAAGAATTACTAGAATACTTTTCTATCAGCCGGTTAAATGTACAGCACTGCGCGTGTGCTGCGTCACAGACATGCGCACTCGGATGTAAACAAACTCAACACTGAATGAAAAGGCGCATTTACTTTGTCAATAGATGGCGCTTTTGAAACAGCAGAAATCCAGCCTTTATGCCGGTAAAGTTGTGAGTGATTTAGGACAATTATTCACTACGTGCCACTGTAAAGACTACATATCTCTCAGAGCAATGATTCAAATACCTGAATAAGATCAATAGTATCGATTAAAGAAAAGTCAGTGAAATAAGCTACTCATTTGATCACACAGAGCCTATTAGATAATTTTTAATATCAGCTGATCTGTTTCCCTTTACTAACAACATAAAACACTATTATAATTAGGTTTCTGCAGGTTTGAAAGCCTGTTGTCCTGTAAATCCTGTTTATTTCCAAGCTTTTGACTTAGTGCAGCTGGACTTTAAAACCAATAGTAAATAATGCAAATGATCAACAGTTTGTTTATATAGTTGAATATTAGCTTCTATTTTTTTTCCTGGCGAACTGAAGCTTAGGTACTTTGTTTTTAGGCAGTCAAAAATAAAGGATAAAATGAACTCCAACCTCTTTGTATGATTACATACCTGGTAATTTGTGTTGATTTTACAGTAATGCTGTACATCCCAAACATTATCACAGTTTTAAGATAGAATGTTAAAAGCATTAATGTGATTGAAACTACATAACTCATTCTCTGTGCTCATTAAATCTATCAATCAAGACAATGTCACACAACTGTATGAAAAAAAAAATTTGACTCAAATGCAGAGGGAATTGATTTAATAGTTTATTAAATGTCCATACAGACAAATCTGTTCAACAGAAATGATCAAGTCCAGTTGATTTGCAACTGAAGAAAAGCAAGAGTTGGAAATGACCTGGGCTGGAGAATTAATCTGCAGAAAGATGATGGAGCCGGAGTCCACTGAAAAATCCAAAACAGGTAAGTCCAAAAGACAAAAAACACTTAATAAAAAAAACTAAAAGTAGAAAAAACAGAGAGAGCTGTAACAAACCAGCACCACAAAGAACAATGGCAAAGAACAAGACAAAAAGAGGA
>RJVU01063374.1:1204878-1253803 GCA_003731715.1 Anabarilius grahami | reverse complement strand
GAGCAGGTAATGTGTAACAGGTGAAGGCAATGAGCCTGTGAGCTGAACAATTAGTGTTCCTATGGAAACACCAAACCAGAAACAAGCAAACAAACAAAAGACAAAAAACTCACAGGAAGGCTAGTGGACAGTCAAAATATTGTTTCGGTTCTCCAAGCATTTAACTAAATTCACAAAATTAAAGGTGTGGTAAGCAATTTCTGAGAGCCTAACAATAGCAAGCTAGATTTGAAAGCATGAGATCCCACCCTCCCTTCAGAGTGTTCTCCAAAGATATGCCTCCTTCAAAACACCTGAACGAGCACAACATTCGGATAGAAAATCATGGGTTGCCATCTCGTAATTATGGCTATGACATGATGTGAACACAGAATAATCTGGCTGACTCAGTGACTTTTAGAACAAACTCATCTTGTCTCACAGAATTTACTTGAATGTATCTGACATGAAAACAAATGTTGATCACTTGCAACATTTATTCCTGCTTGATGAATGGCTAAAACTCTTTCCACACTGAGTACAGTGATACGGCTTCTCTCCGGTATGAACTCGCTCATGTGATTTCAGGTGTCCGTACTGATTGAAACTCTTGTCACAATATGAGCACTTGTAAGGTTTTTCTCCAGTATGAATTCTTTGGTGCAGTTTCAGACAGTCAGATCTAGTAAAACTCTTCCCACAGTCCAAACATACATGATCTCTTCCTTTATTATGTGTTTTCTTGTGCTGTTTAAAATTCATCAGCCCAAAAACAGTCATTCCACAGAAAGAACACACATAAGGCCTCTCATCTGAATGAACTTTCAGGTGTCGTTTTAGATGTGATGGTAAAATAAACTTTGCACCACACTTATCACATTTAAATGGCTTTTCTCCAGAGTGACGGAGCAGATGATTTTTGAAACCTGTTCCATCTTTAAAAGTCTTCCCACACTGAGTACAGTGATACGGCCTCTCTCCAGTATGAACTCGGTCATGTCTTTTCAGGCGTCCAGACTGAGTGAAACTCTTGTCACAATATGAGCACTTGTAAGGTTTTTCTCCAGTATGAATTCTTTGGTGCTGTTTCAAACTGTCAGCAGTAATAAAGCTCTTCCCACAGTCACAACACACATGATCTTTCACTCCATCATGTGATTTCTGGTGCAGTTTAAAATAGTCCAACCGTGAAAAACTCTTTCCACAGAGAGAACACACAAAAGGCTTCTCATCTGAATGAACTTTCATGTGTTTTTTTAGCTGTGATGATGAAATAAAATCTTTACCACACTGATCACAGTTAAATTGCTTTTTTCCATTGTGATGGAGCAGATGATATCTGAGACCTGGTTCACCAGCATAACTCTTTCCACACCAAGTGCATGTATATGGTTTCTCTCCAGTGTGAACTCTTATGTGTATATTAAGGGTTGCTTTATTTGTGAAACTCTTTCCACACTGAGTGCATGTAAACGGTTTTTCTCCAGTGTGAATTCTCATGTGTGTCTTTAGATTTCCTTTTTGTCTGAAACTCTTTCCACACTGTGAGCAGGTGTGCAGATTTTTGGCTTTTGTTCCTTGAGTTTTTAAGTCGTGTTTCTCCTCTTTAACTTCATTCAGTTTGTGCTTTTGCTCCATCACCTCCATCTGGTCTAAAATAAACGTATTAGGTAAACCTGATTAGGAATCAGGAAACATGAAATTTCAAGTAAGCATTTCTAATGCTAGGACAAGAGATCAGGGATGTATTCCAGAAAACAGGTTATGTGACATACCCAGGTAAATTTAATGGCAAGTAAGCGGATAACTTCAACTTTCAGATCCAGAGCAGGATCTGTTCCAGAGTTAATTTACTTTAAAGCTATCAGCACATGCGTGACCTGGTGATGAGGCTCCAGTGGGCGTAGGGCTGGACAATGAATTGAAAAGTAATCGAAACCAAAATTCAGAACCTCTAACTGACATAATTTTCCCATGTCGGTTATT
Organism: Anabarilius grahami; assembly: GCA_003731715.1. Classification (NCBI taxonomy): domain Eukaryota; kingdom Metazoa; phylum Chordata; class Actinopteri; order Cypriniformes; family Xenocyprididae; genus Anabarilius; species Anabarilius grahami. Next base: position 1,251,838 of record RJVU01063374.1, on the reverse strand, counting down.
TCATTTTTTTAATCCTGTTAATTCTTTCCCCTTAAAAACATACCGCAAGTCACGTGACTCTGCCCTGTCCAGTCAGCGGCATGGAAGCAACACGGAGGTGAACTCAAAAGCCAACACACACGCACACACACAGACAGCGAACGAGTGGCGATCCCTGAAGTGAGATGACTTTCACTTGCGTCTTAACTAAACCTTGTCAATTGTATGTGTTTTAAGGCTTACCAGTTTGGACATTTAAGCGATTTTGGACCATCAGATGTGTATCATTATGTTAAAGGTGCCCTAGAATGCTTTTTCGCAAGATGTAATATAAGTCTAAGGTGTCCACTGAATGTGTCTGTGAAGTTTCAGCTCAAAATACCCCATAGATTTTTAAAATTAATTTTAGTAACTGCCTGTTTTGGGGCATCATTAAATATGCGCCGATGCAGGCTGCTTCCCCTTTAAATCCTTGCGTTCCCCGCCCCCGAGCTCGCGACTCTATAATACATTGCATAAACAAAGTTTACACAGCTAATATAACCCTCAAAATGGATCTTTACAAAATGTTCATCATAGGGCTGCACGATATATCGCATGCGATTGTCACGCGCATTTCGTCAGTAAAGCCGGTTCCCTGATTACCGCTAAATCACCATCACCTGCTGTCAAATGGAGCGGCATTTAATAGACAGAACCGTAGATCTTTGACAAGCTACGCAATATCGCGTTCATATCGCAGATGAATCGCCTTCGATAATGAACGCGATATTGCATGGCTTGTCAGTGATTTACGGCTCTGTCTATTAAATGGCGCTCCATTTGAAAGCAGGTGATGGCGATTTAGCGGTAATCAGGGAACCGGCTTTACTGACGAAATGCGCGTGACAATTGCATGCGATATATCGCCCAGCCCTAGTTCGTCATGCATGCATCAGATCATGTCAGTATAGTATTTATTTGGATGTTTACATTTGATTCTGAATGAGTTTGAGGCTATGCTCCGTGGCTAAAGGGCTAAAGCTAACATTACACACTGTTGGAGAGATTTGTAAAGAATGAAGTTGTGTTTATGAATTATACAGACTGCAAGTGTTTAATAATGAAAGTAACGACAGTCTTGACTCCGTGAATACAGTAATAAACGATGGTACTTTAACCACATTTAATAGTACATTAGCAACATGCTAACGAAACATTTAGAAAGACAATTTACAAATATCACTAAAAATATCATTATCATGGATAATGTCAGTTATTATTGCTCCATCTGCCATTTTTCGCCATTGTCCTTGCTTGCTTACCTAGTCTGATGATTCAGCTGTGCACAGATCCAGACGTTAATACTGCCTTGTCTAATGCCTTGAACATGGGCTGGCATATGCAAATATTGGGGGCGTACATATTAATGATCCCGACTGTTACGTAACAGTCGGTGTTATGTTGAGATTCGCCTGTTCTTCGGAGGTCTTTTAAACAAATTAGATTTATATAAGAAGGAGGAAACAATGGAGTTTGAGACTCACTGTATGTCATTTCCATGTACTGAACTCTTGTTATTCAACTATGCCAAGGTAATTTCAATTTTCAATTCTATGTCACCTTTAAGCATGGATGTAGAATACACAGGGGACGGGGAAGACCTGTCCCCCGCACTTTTAATAAAACCTAAATTCGTCCCCCGCACTTTTTTCGGGCAAGATAGTCTATGCATGACCTGTTGTTTTATTCTTAACTAAAATGAGGCGATCTAAACATTATGGAGCGCTCACACTCGTGTAATATATGTTTCACTCATACTGGAAGCTGGAGGGCGATCTCTCGCAGAAAGTCCACAACGGTTTTGTAGAAGTAATTCAGCTATTCGCTCTAGCAGCAGCTGAATAAATCTATGCTCTTTGATAAAATGTAGAAATGTATTGACTGATGAAACGTCAAGACAATAAACACACGAATGCGACAAGATATGGATTATTATGTGTGCTTTTCAAGCCATCTCAAGGTATTTATTGATAATAAAGTATAATGCAGTGCTAACTGACAACCTTTTTAATGTTTTTGAAAGAAGACTTTATGCTTGCCTAGGCATATTATTATTAATTATTAATTCACAGCTACCAAAGCAGTCAACAATGAAGAATCAAGAATGGACACCAACCTATTTGTTCCTCGGTATCTTCTTGTTTTATTCTGGATGGTTCTGAAATACTCATGTCTTCAATCTCCTCTTTAATAAACTCCATCTTTAACAGTCACACAGATTTCAGCTGCTACACCTGGAGTTTGTCCTTCTCTTGTAGGATGATGTGAATATTCACAGTATTTATGGGCAGAGATCTTCTGTAAAGTGGAACATTAAACTCATTTTATTGGGGTAAACAGCTGAAACGGAGCCTGTGAAAAACCCTCTGCCAACATATAATATTACACTCTAATAATAAACCAGGACACACAACGATTTTCATTACATTAATACTAAATATAGACTCTGGAGCTGGTTACTGTTAATCTGTAAATATATCTCACCTGCAGACTTAAAATATATGTCAAAAATATTCCATATTTGCCCTTCATTCATTAACAAAAAGTACATATAGGTCTGCATATGTTGTTCAAAGATTCCCCACTCATAGTCATATAGCATATGAAGGGGTGTCCCTCATTCCCTTATTTTGCCACCTCCATATATATATATATATAAATATGCAAATACCTGCTTATTTCCAGTGAACAATGGGGCAACTATAACCTTTTATATAAAAACCGAATTTTAAAATCCAAACACTTATCAGACATATCTTCATATTTTTACAGAACTTATGTCTTGCCAGATGTTCTATTTGTCCGCACAATATAATTTGAACAAATCAAATCAAAACAAAACTCACACAACACTCCGTGGTGATACAGCCGTAAACGCGCTCCTATTGTCGTGAACATCTACCGTACTGCGCCTGCGGGTGTCGCATGTGTTATTCGCTCATCTTCCTCCAGGAGGCGCTGAATGATTCTGAGATTCCTGAAACCATCAAAGTCAAAGTCAATTTTATTGTCACATCACCACAGCACATGTGCCTTGGAGAGTGAAATTCTTGTGAGCGTGTTCCAAAAATTGCAGAAACAGTTNGAGCACCAGTGTTGAGGGTCAGCGGGGATGATGTGTTGTTTCCCATCCTGACCACCTGACTTCTGCCTGTCAGGAAGTCCAGGATCCAGCTGCACAGAGGTCTGTTTAGTCCCAGAGTCTGGAGCTTCGCAACAAGTGTGGCAGGCACTATGGTGTTAAATGCTGAGCTGTAGTCCACAAACAGCATTCTCACATAGGTGTTCTTATTATCCAGGTGGGAGAGAGCAGTGTGTAGGGTGAAAGCAATGTTGAAACAACCACAAGTTTGTATAGCTATTGTCAGTCATATGTGATGGTAACATTAGAGCATGAAAAATGAAATATAAACACAACTTCTGTTGCTTTCTCTGATTAGGTCTACACTGTTAATTTGTTAATGAACCTGATGAAAGTGAAAGAAGTAGTAAAGAACATCATGACTTCATACTAAAAAAGCCTGGTCAATGTATACAATATTTAAATCTATTTTAATGTAGGTAAATAAAATTCTAATAATGAACTGACACTTTATTCACAGTAATCATATAAAGAAAGAAATACATCAGTGATATTTTTAAATTTTTACACTTTATGCGACTTACACAAGGAGCATTGCAATCAATTTGGCATAAGAGTCAACAAATGTAGGCTACTTTGTAGTGCAAATGTGGCAAGTAAGGCCAAAAATGTTTGAAAGCACCTCAAAGAGATCCTGATGTTTGTAATTAATGTGGCAATTTACAACAAAGAAATAAGAACTCAAAATTAAACTCAAAGTGAGGAAATAGTTTCATAATGACTGATGCGGTGAGATCCAGGCAGACGAGCAATGATTATGTCAGACATCAATAACAAATTTATTAAGTAAAATTGTACATTTATAAAGACAACAATTGAATCAAATATGGATATTGTACAAATATGTTTATAATGGCGATAATGTCATAATGAGCATGACCAGTCAAAATGCTACGGTTGCAAAGATAGATGAAAATAGATGAGGTGTGGTTTGGACACCTTTAAAACCTTTAAGAGAATATCACCGATCTTACATTATCTCATGTCTGCAGAGATGGAAACAGACACCAACTCCATCTTTCAGCACACGAGGGACACATTTGAACATATCAGAGCATATAGTAAAATATATATAAATGATTAAAGAAATCAATAACATGTAAAAGAGTAACAAGACAGCATAACAAATATAATGATTAATGATGATTAAATGAATACATAGCTATCAATGACTAGAATTCAAAAAGAAGAGATGAATAAGACTTATTAAAAGTAATAATTATTAATAGAAATAAAAGACATTAATCAAAAGAATACATTTGAATATTAATAATTTTGCTTACGCCAATGACAGATGACTGATTGTAGGATTTTTTACACTTATTCTCTAATTTTATAGAGGGTTTCAAATGAAGTATTCAAATAAATAAATTAAATGGAAAAGTCTGAATACATATGTTGTTCCCCAACAAAACAGGAAAAATGCCTCCACAAATCTCGTGGCATTTCTAATGTGACATAGATACATACAATTTATCAATATTCTTCTTTATGTTCACTCTTTTTAACTAAAAGACTGAAAGAGAGTTGTTTTGTGCAGACCTGTGACCACGAATAACTGGGAACAAATGCAATTGAATAAGTACATGATTTTTTTTTTTTTTACGTGAACAATGATAATTTCTATACATTTATTTTATTTGAATCTCACATTATTTACCTGAAAGAACTAGATTTAAGGATAACATTTTTTCAGTGTGTTTTTAAATATGAATTATTTATATGAGTTTTTGATCAGGTGAAACTCCCTCCTGAGTACAGTACGGCTTCTCTCCAGAATGAACTCGCTCATGTGATTTCAGGTGTGCAGACTGAGTGAAACTCTTGTCACAAGAATAATAAACCTTTATATAAAACAGAGTTAAAATTATGTTTCTCCGCTTTTGAAATCCTGTTGTCCTGTAAGTCCTATTTTTTCCAAGCTCATGATTTAGTGCTGCAGGACTTTAAAACCACCAACAGTTTGTTTATAGTTGAATATTAGCATCTATTTTTTTCTGATGAACAGAAGCTTTGGTGCTTTATTGTTCTTAAGCAGTCAACAATAAAGGATAAAATGAACTCCAACCTCATTGTATGATTACATACCTGTTAATTTGGGTTGATTTTACAGTAATGCTGTACATCCCAAACATATTTATCACAGTATTAAGATAGAATGTTTAAACACATTAATGTGATTGAAACTACATAACTCATTTTCTGTGTTCATTAAATCTATCAATCAAGACAACGTCACACAACTGTATGAAAAAATTGACTCAAATGCAGAGGGAATTGATTTAATAGTTTATTAAATGTCCGTAGAGACAAATCTGTTCAACAGAAATTATCAAGTTGATTTGCAGCTGAGTTACCTGGGCTGAAGAATAAAATGATGGAATTGCAGAAAGGTGCCAGAGCCAGAGTCTATAGCTTTGAAAGCATGAGATCCCACCCTCCCTTCAGAGTGCTCTCCAAAGATACGCCTCCTTCAAAACACATAAACATGCACAACGTTCGGATAGAAAGTCATGGGTTGCCATCTTGTAATTATGGCTGAAATGGCGTGAATGCAGAATAATCTTGTTTTGGTTTAGGAGCAACTGTAAAAGGTGGCTGCTGTTTGTTTGTGGAGTTCAGTGACTGTCTGTCTACATCTCTGCACAGCCTGAGGAACACACTGATGACGTGATGTCTGCACAAGCAGTTGCGCGGAGGTATGGAAAAACATATGTTGGCCGGCAGATAGGGCATCGTATCATTGCATTCGGACCGACTGGAAGAACATTTTTTGGTCCTGAGACTTCTACAGAAGATATATATATATATATGTTTTAATATTTAGAGCATTTCTATTATTGATTGTTATCAGGATGTGAAGAGAGTTTCAAACAGTAGAATTGTCAAAAGTACCGACTTCGGTACCAAGTTGTTACTGAAATTTTAAAAATGTGATGCTTTGAGCGCTGTTGAGCGGATTCGTAAACACATCTGATTGGCCATTGTGTTGACGTGCTCATTAGATATCTGTGATTGGCTTCAGTGATCAATGTTTCAAAAACGCTGCAATCATTGCATCTTCACCGAGCGCTTACACAGATACACACGGGATAAATTAATAAAGCAGAGTAGTGACACGTAACCTGACAAGTATTTTCATTCACCAACTTGCAACACAGACCGCCTTGCTAAAACACACATATGTGGGAGATGCGGAATGGATAAAAATAACTTGAATAAGCCCATTAATGGCATGTTTGAGTCATGCTCTTAACGAACTGTTTTATTTCCTCTTTCCATATTGTGAATAATAAATGTGTAACATTTAAATTTGCTTGTTACACAATGGAGCCTAACTTATAGTAATAATTATTTGACGTAGCCCACTTTTATACTCAAAATTATTCCATGGCATCCTCACGTACTAAACTGCATTTTTTAATTGTTTGCATGCTGGAGGAACGCTATTATGTTGTGTGCAGAGTGTTGTTAACATTGAAGCTAGCTGGTGAGAGAAAATAGCACTTTCAAAGAGTCTAAAGAGGAAAGTTGATAGTGAAAATAGGGCATACAAAAAAGAATGGAAAGACAACAATGCGTTTATCCTACCTAGCTTTGTGAATGCAAAGCCGGTGTGTCTTATCGGCAACGAAGTTGTCGCGGTTTTCAAAGAATATAACACCGATACTGGACGCGAGTGGCGTGACGCTACAAAACATAATAGAACCCATTATAATGATATTGTCTACACTGGATGCGGCACGGCGCGGTGCGACACAACACATTACATTCCTGACAGTAAACGGATTCCCCGTTATATTTCTGATGTAGTCCAAGTGCTTTGCAATGGCCGGTTTGTCGCGTTCAGTGCATCTGGTGTAGACATGGCGATAATATTAGATGGCACCACAAGACGAAGATCTATTTCAGAACCGGCTGCAATTAAAATAATCTGGCTGCGGGCACGGGCCAGACGTTATTGCTGGCGGGCCACTTTTGGCCCGCGGGCCGCCTATTGCCTACCACTGATCTAGATGATATTGTGCTTTTAGGAAAAACTAATTTTATCTCACAGAATTTACTTGAATGTATTTGACATAAAAAGCGAATGTTGATCACTTGTAACATTTTTTCATATGAGTGTGAAGGCCTGATAAATGTCTAAAACTCTTCCCGCACTGAGTACAGTAGTACGGCTTCTCCCCAGTATGAACTCGCTCATGTGATTTCAGGTTTCCAGACAGAGTGAAACTCTTGTCACAATATGAGCACTTGTAAGGTTTTTCTCCAGTATGAATTCTTTGGTGCTGTTTCAAATTGTCAGCTGTAGTAAAGCTCTTCCCACAGTCCAAACACACATGATCTTTCACTTTATTGTGTGCTTTCTGGTGCAGTTTAAAATGATCCAGCCTGGAATAACCCTTTCCACAGAAAGAACACACATAAGGCCTCTCATCTGAATGAACTTTCAGGTGTGCTTTTAAATTGGATGATGAAATAAAATCTTTACCACACTGATCACAGTTAAATGGTTTTTCTCCAGAGTGAAGGAGCAGATGATATCTGAGACCTGATTCACCAGCATAACTCTTTCCACACTGAGTGCATGTATACGGTTTTTCTCCAGTGTGAATTCTCATGTGTCTGTTAAGGTTTCGTTCATTTTGGAATCTCTTTCCACACTGTGAGCAGGTGTGCAGCTTTTTGGCTTTTGTTCCTTGAGTTTTGAAGTCATGTTTCTCCTCCACTTCAGTCAGTTTGTGTTTTTGCTCCATCACCTCCATCTGGTCTAAAATAAACATATTAGGTAGTTAGAATCAGTTCAAAACTTAAAAATTCAAATTAGCATTTCTAATGCAAAGACAAGCAAGCGATCAGGGGTGTATTCCAGAAAACAGGTTATGTGACATACCTGGATATGTTTAAGGGTAAGTAAGTGGATAACCTCAACTTTCAGATCCAGAGCAGGATCTGTTCCAGGGTTAGTTTACTTTAGAGCTATGAGCACATGCGTTACCTTGTGATGAGGCTCCAGTGGGCATGACAGATTGCTCACAATATTTTATATGGATATTTATACTAGGGGGCTGTTGAATGCTCAAATCTGATTGATTGATTAACGTTCTAAGGTGTGCAATTATTTTCAGGGAAACGCACTGCTAAAGTAGTTCTAGGCAGGTCTTGACCGTATTACAGTTCCATATCACTTCGCCAAAGTATTTCAGTTATTTCAAAAGGTCCTTACAGCCTATAACAGCAAAAGAAATGACACCAACCAAGCAAATAAATATAGTAAACTATAGGATGAAAACGTCAAATTAGTGTCATAGTTTTTTCCACAAAATACGTTTTGTGTCCTGAAAGCGCATCCTCTCTCTCGTGCACGCTCTCGCTCTCTCTCTCGAACGTACACATGCACTGTATAACGTTAGTACGCACAGAAAAGTTTTGTCTTGAAATACACCATCGAAACAGTGTCTTGAGGTGTGGTAACCGTAGTAAAAGCGGAATAATTGACTCCGGGCCATTAAATTCTTAGAAAATAATGCATACCCGAGGTGTTTCTAAGAATTTAACGGCCCGGAGTCAATTATTCCTTACATGTAGCACTATTAAAACAAAGTAATATTTTTTTTTTTTCAAGGTATATTTGTATATATAAAATTTGCATTTCACACATTGTTGATCTGCATTCAGATGTTTTTATTTTTGCAACATGATGTTTTATATGCTACAATGTACTTATATAATAAAAAAAAAGATATGATATATCTTACCTTTCAAGCAATGTTGAAGCAAAATGACTAAACTTATACAGCCATGTTATCTTTGCAAGCACAGACTGCTATGTAGTTTAATTAGTCTTTCTTTTATTATATAATTAGCATCCAACAAATAATATAGTTCTTATTCACCATGATTAAAGATCATTAAATGAAAAGATTGAAAAATTATTGCACAACCACCAAATAGGTGGCGATATGGACTATATATAAATAGCCATTAAACAAAAGAAGAAAGAAGGTACGCTTTTTCTTAGCATCCTTTTCAATGGTGACTCGTCACTTCGTCACTCTGTTAAGAATGTCTTGTGTGTTAACTCTGAACATATTCTGGGTTGGCTAAACTTACTCCTGGACGTTTTTTTTTGCAACCAGCATACCTCGAGTAAACAAGGTTTGGGTTAATCGACCGAGAGTTCAGGGTTTGTTTGACTGTAAGATAATCTTGCTTTCTGGAAAACCCCCAGGTAACGGTTAGTATCAAATATCAGATCTTTGATGTGGCAAAGGTTAGTTCTGTCATTCACTTGTTAATATGATTAAAATTTAGATGAAAAATACTTGAAACAAGGTTATGATTTAGATGCATTACTGTATCATTTATCAATCATTTACTGCTTATTAATTCACAGCCACGAAAGCAGTCAACAATGAAGAATCAAGAATGGACACCAACCTATTTGTTCCTCAATATCTTCATGTTTTATTCTGGATGGTTCTGGATCACTCATGTCTTCAATCTCCACTTTAATAAACTCCATCTTTAACAGTCACACAGATTTCAGCTGCTACACCTGGAGTTTGTCCTTCTCTTGTAGGATGACGTGAATATTCCCAGTATTTATGGGCAAATTTTTGTGGGAGGGACATCAGATCTGCGAAATTCAAAAAGAAGTTACTGAATTTATACTGGAACACTTGTTTTAATACTTGTTTTCTTAGTTTTCACCTAACTCATTTTATTGTGGTAAACAGCTGAAACGGAGCCTGTGAAAAACCCTCTGCCAACATATAATATTACACTCTAATAATACACCAGGACACACAACGATTTTCATTACGTTAATACTAAATATAAACTCTGGAGCTGGTTACTGTTAATCTGTAAATATCTCTCACCTGCAGACTTAAAATATGTGTCAAAAATATTCCATATTTGCCCTTCATTCATGAACAAAAAGTACATATAGGTCTGCATATGTTGTTAAAAAAATTCCCTACTCATAGTCATATAGCATTAGGGTTGACACCTTCAGTGTGGCAAAATAAGGGACACCCATTTATATAACTGCCTATAGTTTAAACACACACACTGCAAAAAATGCTGATCTTACTTAGAGTTTTTGTCTTGTTTCCAGTCTAAATATCAAAAAATTCTTAGATCAAGAAGCATTTTCTTGACAAGTATAAATTATTTTCTTGATTTTAGGAAAAATAAGTCAAAATTAAGTGAGTTTTTCCTTAAAACAAGCAAAATAATCTGCCAGTGGGGTAAGTAAAATAATCTTGTTTTCAGTTTGGACTAAGATTATTTTACTTACCCCACTGGCAGATTATTTTGCTTGTTTTAAGGAAAAACTCACTTAATTTTGACTTATTTTTCCTAAAATCAAGAAAATAATTTATACTTGTCAAGAAAATGCTTCTTGATCTAAGAATTTTTTGATATTTAGACTGGAAACAAGACAAAAATTCTAAGTAAGAACAGCATTTTTTGCAGTGCACACAAATATATATATCGTCCCCTTGGAATTATAAGGTTCTATCTTTTGTCAAAATTGAGTTATTCACATATTCTTATTCTGTGACAAATTATTTACATTATGTGATGTTTTTGGTATGTTGAGTACATTTGGGGACTTTTTATTTAGAAAACAATCAGGTTATATCTACAAAGTCCAATGGAATGCAAAAACTTTGAAGCTCAATATCTCAGAACTGCTCAGAATGCAGATAGAACCTTATAATTCCAAGGGGACGATATATATATATATACCTGTTTGTTTTCAGTGAACAATGGGGCAACAATAAACTTTTATATAAAAACCGAATTTTAAAATCCAAACACTTATCAGACATATCTTCATATTTTTACAGAACTTATGTCTTGCCAGATGTTCTATTTGTCCGCACAATATAATTTGAACAAATCAAATCAAAACAAACTCACACAACACTCCGTGGTGATACAGCCGTAAACGAGGTCCTATTGTCGTGAACATCTACCGTACTGCGCCTGCGGGTGTCACATGTGTTATTCGCTCATCTTCCTCCAGGAGGCGCTGAATGATTCTGAGATTCCTGAAACCATCACAAGTTTGTATAGCTATTGTCAGTCATATGTGATGGTAACATTAGAGCATGAAAGATGGAATAGAAACACAACTTCTGTTGCTTTCTCTGATTAGGTCTAAACTGTTAATTTGTTAATGAACCTGATGAAAGTGAAAGAAGTAGTCAAACACATCATGAATTCATAAAGAAAGCCTGGTCAATGTTTATAATATTTAAATCTATTTTAATGTAAGTAAAACATTTGAATAAAATGCTAATAATGAACTGACACATTACTCACAGTAATCATATAAAGAAAGAAATACGTCAGTCAAATGTTTTTATTTTATTTTACACTTTATGCGACTTGCACAAGGAGAATCGCAATCAATTTGGCATAAGAGTCAACAAATGTAGGCTACTTTGTAGTGTAAATGTGGCAAGTAAGGCCAAAAAAGTTTGAAACCACCTCAAAGAGATCCTGAAGTTTGTGGCAATTTACAACAAAGAAATCGAAGAATACACACAATTAAAAACTCAAATTGAGGAAATAGTTTCATAAAGACTGATGCGGTGAGATCCAGGCAGACGAGCAATGATTATGTCAGATATCAATAGCAAATTTATAAAGTAAAAATGTACAATTATAAACAACAACCGAATCAAATATGAAAATTGTACATATATGTTTAAACATAAATGTTTATAATGGTGATTATATCATAATCAACATGATCGGTGAAATGCTACGGTTACAGATAGATAGATAGATAGATGAGGTGTGGTTTTAACACCTTTAAAACCTTCAAGAGAATATCACAGATCTTACATTATCTCATATCTGCAGAGATGGAAACAGACATATTTTGATACAAAGGTACGTCATGTAATCAATTCTGATGGAAAAAACACCAACTCGATCTTTCAGCACAGAAGAGACACATTTGGAAATAATCAAACATATATATAGAAAAATAAATGATTAAAGAAATCAATAACATGTAAAAAAGAATAATAAGGCAGCATAACGAATATAATGATTAATGATGATTAAATGAATAGCAATTCATGACTAGAATTCATAAAGAAGAGATTAATAAGACTCATAAAAAGTAATAATTATTAATAGAAATAAAAGACATTAATCAAAAGAATACATTTGAATATTAATCATTTCACATACACTAACGACAAATGACTGATTGTTGGTTTTTGTTACAGTTATTTCTCTAATTTTATATAGGGGGTTTCAAAAAAACAAACACAAAAACTTAAATTCATAGATTAAATTAAAGTGACTGAATACATAATAATGTTGTTGCCCAACATAGTGTATAAACAAAACAGAAAATCTTTTTAACTAAAATATTGAAAGAGAGTTGTTTTGTGCAGTCCTGTGAGCACAAACAAATGGGAGCAAATGCAATTGAATAAGTGCATGATGTTTTTTTGTTTTTTTTTATGTGAACAATGATCTCTACAATTCCTGTGGCATGTCTATACATTTATTTGATCTAAATCTCACTTTATTTACCTGAAAGAACTAGATCTGAGGATAACATTTGTTCAGTGTGTTTTAAAATATGAACTACTAGAGTTTTTGATCAGGTGAAACTCCCTCCTGAGTACAGTGCGCCTTCACTCCAGTATGAAGTCGCTCATGTGATTTCAGGTGTGCAGACTGAGAGAAACTCCTGTCACAAGATGAGCACTTGTAAGGTTTTTCTCCAGTGTGAATTCTTTGGTGCCGTTTCAGACTGTCAGCTGTTGTAAAGCTCTTCCCACAGTCCAAACACACATGATCTCTTATTTCATTATGTGTTTTCTGGTGCTTTTTACATAGATCCAGCCTTGAAAAACTCTTTCCACACAAAGAACACTCATAAGGCTTCTCATATAAATGAACTTTCAGGTGTTTTTTTAGATTTGATGATGAAATAAAATCTTTACCACACTGATCACAGTTAAATGGTTTTTCTCCAGAGTGAAGGAGCAGATGATATCTGAGACCTGATTCACCGAGAAAACTCTTTCCACACTGAGCGCATGTAAACGGTTTTTCTCCAGTGTGAATTCTCATGTGTCTGTTAAGGTTTCCTCTTTTATTTGGGAATCTCTTTCCACACTGTGAGCAGATGTGCAGCTTTTTTGCTTCTGTCCCTTGGGTTTGTAAGTCGTGTTTCTCCTCTTTAACTTCATTCAGTTTGTGTTTTTGCTCCATCACCTCCATCTGGTCTAAAATAAACGTATTAGGTAGTTAGAATCAGTTCAAGGAGAAAAACTTGAAAATTCAAGTTAACTTTTCTAACGCAAAGACAACAAGAGATCAGGGGTGTATTCCAGAAAACAGGTTATGTGACATACCTGGGTATATTTAAGGGTCAGTAAGCAGATAACCTCAACTTTCAGATCCAGAGCAGGATCTGTTGCAGGGTTAGTTTACTTAAGAGCTATCATATAAAGCATTATTAAAACAAGGTATAGCTTATTTTATTCAAGGTAATGTTATATATAAATAAGTTAGGACACCCTATTGAATTCCATGGTTTTCCATATCAGAACATAATAAAAAAAATCATCTAGTGCTTGGCAGGTCTTAAAATTTGGAAAATAAAACCTCTGATGATCAACAACACATTAGAAATCACACTACATCATTATTTATTTAGCAAAAATAAAGCCAAGATGGAAAAAAACATTGGTGACAAAGTTAGGACACCCTATGATTCAATTGCCTGCAGGTCCAATTTTATCAGCAATAATTTTCTGTAAGACTTTATCAGTCTCTCACATCATTATGGAGGAATTTTGGCCCATTCTTCTCCACAACGTTGCTTACGTTTCTTGAGGTTTGTAGTCTGGATGAGGTCTGGACTTGACTGGGCCATGGCAACACCTTTATTCTTTTCTTTTTCAGCCATTCTGGTGTAGATTTGATGGTGTTCTTCAGATCATTGTCCAGTTGCATGACTAAACTGCTCCGGGTGTGTGTTCACTGCTGTGTGTGTGCACTTGGATGGGTTAAATGCAGAGCACAAATTCCAAGTATGGGTCACCATACTTGGCCACATGTCACGTCACTAATTCACTAATTCACTAAGTCACACTCACACTAAATTTTGGCCAAGCTCTAGGCTTAACATTTGACTCTAGAATAGTTCATGGTCGACTCAATGACTGTGAGGTGCACAAGGCCTGTGTGTACAAAACAAGCCCAAAATCATCACCCCTCCACCAGCATGCTTGACGTTTGGTATGAGGTGTTAGTGCTGATATGCTCTTTTGGTTTTCACCAAACTTGGCACTGTGCATAATGGCCAAACATCTCCACTTTGGTCTCGTCTATCCAAAGGACATTGTTCTAAAAGCCTTATGGTTTGTTCAGAAGCAACTTTGCACACCTAAACTGTGCTGCCTTGTTTTTTTTTTCTAGAGAGAAGAGGCTTTCTCCTGGAAACCCTTCCAAACATGCCATACTCGTACCGTCTTTTTCTAATTGTACTGTCATGAACTTTATCATGTAACATGTTAACTGAGTTCTGTTGAGTCTGAGGTGTAGCTCTTGGGTTGTCTGCAATTTCTCTGAGCATTACACAGTCTGATCTTGGGGTGAATTTGCTAAGGTGTCCATGGGAAGATTGGTGTTTTGAATGTCTTCTTCATTATAGAACGATGGACTTCAAATAGTTTGGAAATAGGTGTATAACCCTTCCCAGATTGATGGCAGCAACAATTGCTTCTCTAAGATCATTGCTGATGTCTTTCCTCTTTGGCATTGTGCTGACACACATCTGAAGGTCCCAGACCAGCAAACTGCCAAAACTACTTCTTCCATTGCTCCGTGGTCCAGTTCTGATGCTCACGTGTCCACTGTTGGCGCTTTCGGCGGTGGACAGGGGTCAGCATGGGCACCCTGACTGGTCTGCGGCTATGCAGCCCCATACGCAACAAACTGTGATGCCCTGTGTATTCTGACACCTTTCTATCAGAACCAGCATTAACTTCTTGAGCAATTTGAGCTACAGTAGCTTGTCTGTTGGATTGGACCGCACGGGCCAGCCTTCGCTCCCCACGTGCATCAATGAGCCTTGGCCGTCCATGATCCTGTCGCCGGTTCACCACTGTTCCTTCCTTGGACCACTTTTGATAGATATTGACCACTGCAGACCGAACCATTGCCACATTCTACACAAATAAAACAAAAACCATCAGCGGCCTGACAATCACATCTTAATGGAAAACACACATGTTCTCCCCTCCTTCTTTTCGCTCTCGGAGGAAGATGTTTCCGAACTCCTCCTTTGCAATCATCCTACTACCGGTCTGCTTGACCCTATCCCCACTCATCTTCTTCAGGCCATCTCCTCCTCAAGTGTACCTGCACTCACCCACATTATTAATACTTCTCTTCACACTAGTACATATCCCACAGCATTTAAGCAGACTAGGATTACTCCACTGCTTAAGAAACCCACTCTAAAACCAGCACTTTTACAAAATTACAGACCTTCTTCCATTCATTGCAAAGACACTTGAGAGAGTTGTGTTCAACCAACTGTCTACTTATCTCACACAAAACAACCTCCTTAACAACAACCACTCTGGCTTCAAGAGTGGCCACTCAACTGAGACTTCCCTGCTCTCAGTCACTGAAGCCCTGAGACTGGCACAAGCAACTTCAAAATCATCAGTACTCATCTTGCTGGATCTGTCTGCTGCTTTTGACACAGTTAACCACCAGATCCTCCTGTCGACCCTTATGAAAAAGGGTATCCCAGGAACCGTACCCCAGTGGTTCAAGTCTTACCTCTCAGGTAGGTCCTTCAGGGTATCTTGGAGTGGTGAGATACTCTGGGGTACCTCAGGGCTCTGTGCTTGGACCACTTCTCTTCTCCATCTACATGTCATCACTAGGATTTGTCATTCAGGAACATGGTTTTTCCTATCACTGCTATGCTGATGACACACAACTCTGCCTCTAATTCCAGATGATCCGACAGTTGCTACTCGCATCGCAGCCTGCCTGACAGCCATTTCCGCCTGGATGAAGGACCACCACCTTCAACTCAACCTAGCTAAGACGGAACTGCTCGTGGTTGGTGCCAACTCAACACTTCATCATAACCTCTCCATTCAACTTTGTTCATCAACCATAACTCCTTCCAGGACTAAACTTATACAGCCATGTTATCTTTGCAAACATAGACTGTTATTTAGTTGAACTAGGCTTTCATTTTATTATATAATTAGCATCAAACAAACAATATAGTTCCTATTCACAGGGATTATAGATTATTAAATGAAACGATTGAAAATGATTGCACAACTACCAAGTAGGTGGTGTTATACACTATATGTAAATAGCCATTAAACAAAAGAAGAAAGAAGGCACGCTTTTTCTTAACGTCCATTTCCATGGTGACTCGTCGATTCATCTCTTTGTTAAGAATGTCTTGTGTGTTAACTCTGAATATATTCTGGGTTGGCTGAACTTACTCCTAGACGCGTTTTGGAACCAGCATACCTCGAGTAAGCAAGGTTTGGGTTAATCGACCAAGAGTTCAGGGTTTGTTTGACTGTAAGATAATCTTGCTTTCTGGAAAACCCCCAGGTAACTGTTAGTATCAAATATCAGATCTTTGATGAGTCAAAGGTTAGTTCTGTCATTCACTTGTTAATATGATTAAAATTTAGATAAAAAATGCTAGAAACAAGGTTATGATTTAGTTGCATTACTGTATCATTTATCATCCATATACCGCTTATTAATTCACAGAATGATTGAAGAATCAAGAATGGACACCAACCTATTTGTTCCTCAGTATCTTCATGTT
The DNA here is from genome assembly GCA_003731715.1 of Anabarilius grahami. Lineage (NCBI taxonomy): Eukaryota > Metazoa > Chordata > Actinopteri > Cypriniformes > Xenocyprididae > Anabarilius > Anabarilius grahami. The sequence continues at coordinate 1,234,802 of RJVU01063374.1, read as the reverse complement.
TTATTCTGGATGGTTCTGGATCACTCATGTCCTCAATCTCCACTTTAATAAACTCCATCTTCACACAGATTTCAGCTGCTACACCTGGAGTTTATCCTTCGCTTCTAAAATTATGTGAATATTCCCAGTATTTATTGGTGATCTGTTGTGGGAGAGATCTGCCAAATTCAAAGAGAAGTTACTGAATTTATACTGAAATACTTTAATTACATTTAGATAACTTGAACATGCTTTTTTTCTGATATAGAGAAATGTAGAGAATTTTGATGTGGTTACATATTAGTTGCATTCAACACAAAGTTTGTTTAATTCTTGTCTAAAGTCTGAGAGAAACAACCATAAATTTTAACTGAGATGCTGAAAAGTCTTTTTGTCTCCAAAAGTTCCCTGTTTTCACCTCAATATCTTTCACTGGCAGATTTGAAATATATGGCAAAAATATTCCACATTTTCCCTTCATTCATGAACAAAAAGTACATACAGGTTTGCATATGTATGTTAAAAAATTCCCCACTCATAGTCATATAGCATTAAGGCCCATTCACACCAAGAACGATAACTATAAAGATAGCGATAAAGATATAGTTCTGAAAATCATTCTAAATGTAAAAGAATAGCACTGTCCACACCAGCTATAACAATAACGATATAGAGAAACAATATCGTTGGGATCCCTTTCAGAAAGATTTTTTCCATCTGTTGAACGATAAAACACTGGCAGCCAATCAGAATCCATTCTAATTCAAGGGCTCGCGCATTAAAATGGCAGACGACATTGTGGAGAAGTTAATCGCTGAGGTCCAGGAAAAGCCACCACTATTTGACAAGTCAAACTCCCTTTTCAAGGATACTTTAAAGAAAATGGATACATAGAAAACAATCGGCTATACCCTCAGAATAAATGGTGAAAGTGTTAACAATGAGATCATAATGCCAGGCTAGCAAACAGTGTAACATAAAATTACCTCAGGTATCCAGCGCTAGTATCGACAACACTGTCTTGCTTCCTTTTGAAGTTGCAGTGAAAAAGACTAGATATTGGTTTTATTCCACTATATTGACTTTGTCAGCCAAATTCACTGTTAGATTAGATCGATTACACTAGCTATTCACTTGAAACAGCATGCTGAGGACATCTGCTGGTTAAAGCCATGTAAATGCAACAAGAACAGCAAAAACATGTTTAAAACCACAGCACGTAAGCTTAGAATAAACAGACAAGTTAATGTTCGTTGGTGTGGATGCATATAGTTATCGTTATAGTTACACTCTAAAAAATGCTGGGTTAAAAACAACCCAAGTTGGGTTGAAAATGGACAAACCCAGCGATTGGGTTGTTTTAACCCAGCGGCTGGGTTAAATGTTTGCCCAACCTGCTGGGTAGTTTTATTTAACCCAAATATTGTTTAAAAATTACTGTATTTCTTGCTTAAAATGAACCCAAAATGTGTTGGAAATTAAAATTTATGAATATGTTTAATAAACAAACATTTATTAATACTTTTTTGAATAATATTTAAACAATACAAATTTATTAAATTGCTTATTAATAAATGCTCATCTTTTTGATTATTATTGTTGCCTCTAGTAATTATGAGTCAGATTTTTAATTTCCAACCTATTTTGGGTTCATTTTAAGCCAGACATATAGTAATTTGTAAACAATTGTTGGGTTAAATAAAACTACCCAGCAGGTTGGGCAAACATTTAACCCAACTGCTGGGTCAAAACAACCCAATCGCTGGGTTTGTCCATTTTCAACCCAACTTGGGTTGTTTTTAACCCAGCATTTTTTAGAGTGTACCTTTATAGTTATCGTTCTTGGTGTGAACGGGCCTTAAGAGTTGGAACCTTCAGTGTGGCAAAATAAGGGACACCCATTCATGTCCCCCAACCCATCTGCCCCTGATGACAGCGTTTAAGGACACACATAAAGAATAAGACTTGAACTGATTTTTTTTTTTCAATAAAACTTGACAGCCCAACTATAAAATATAAGATCATGTTAAAATTTTAAATATAATAGACCTAAATACATTTTTCAATTGTAGCCTTTTAAAAGGGCATCTGAAATGATGAACTAAGTGCAATGTAGTGTTGTCAAAAATATCTGTTTTCATACACAACTATACTGAAATGTAATATTGTTAATGTAAAAATGTTATTTTTATATATATATATATATATAACAAGAACAAACTGAAATAATAAAATTNAGAACAAACTGCAACAATAAAATTTATATAAAAACCGAATTTAACAATCCATTCACTTATCAGACGCCATATCACATATCTTCATATTTTTAAAGCACTGATGTCTTACCAGATGTTCTATTCGTCCGCACAGTAAAATCAGAAATCAAAGCAAAACAAACTCACACAACACTCCGCCGTGATACAGCCGTAAACGTGCTCCTATTGTCGTGAACATTTGGCGTCGCATTATTCGCTCGTCTTCCTCTAGAGGCGCTGAATGATTCTGAGATCACTGAAACCATCACAAGATTGTAATATAAGAGCATGAAAGATAAAATGAAACAGACACACCACTTTCATTACTGTCTCTGATTAGGTCTACACTGTTAATTTGTTAATGAACCTGATGAAAAGTAAAAGAAGTAGTCAAAACATCATTCATTCAAACTAAAGAAAGCCTGGTCAATGTATACAATATTTAAATCTATTTTAAGGTAAATAAAACATTTGACTTAAATGCCAATAATTACTAATTACAGTAATCATATAAAGAAAGAAATATGTAAATAATGTAACATTTTTACACGTTATGTGACTTGCACAAGGACCACTGAAATCAATCTGGCATGAGAATCAACAAATGTAGACTACTTTGTAGTGTAAATGTGTCCAAAAAAACAAAGACTTGAAAGCATCTCTAAGAGATCCTGAAGTAATGTGGTAATTTACAACAAATAAATTGAAGACATCAGAATAAAAAAGTCAAATTGAGGAAATAGTTTAATGACTGATGTAGTGAGATCCAGGCAGACGAGCAATGATTATGTCGGATACAAATTTATTAAGTAAAAATGTACAATTATAAAGACAACAATTGAATCAAATATGGAAATTGTACAAATATGTTTAAACAAAATAAAAAAGAATTAAATTAATGTGACTAAAGATATATTCGGTATCCCAACAAAACATACCTTGTGGCATTTCTATACATTTATTTTTATCTGAATCTCACATTATTTACCTGAAGACACAAGTTTGGGAGCTCGAGCCCCTGCTCTTTTTCGAAATTAATCAAAAGTGCTCCTCTCAGACAAATAGCAATGATAATATTGTGGTCAATAAAACAAAATGCACTTAAAGGTGCTAAATAGGATGTTTTGTTTTATAAATTTTTGCAATATTACTTGAAACTGTCTTTACTAACTGATAAAAGACTATTTATTAGGTGCACTGAAAGGAATATTATTAATATACATCATCTGTGCACGAGGTAGGGCCTTAAAAACATCAGCCAAAGGATTGGCCCTCTGGCTTGTCAATCACTGCCATGACGTTCCTTGTGAGAGACGCGCGGCTGCGCGCTCCAGTAACTTTCCACACTCCACAGGCGCCGCATGCAATGTTTTTGTCAGGAGACAGGAGTAACAACTGCAGATTATGAATGTAAATTGATACTTATGACTGATTGCGCTCAAACGCGTCCAGTCAGAGCCAGTTGCGTTCAGTCTGCGATTACAGTCGGTGTTCAGATTCCATGTGAAAGTATATTAATCTGCTTCAGGAGCAGGAAACAATCGCTGTATGTTGAGCATAGTCTTAGAATGTTTTAGCTAGTCGTTAAATGTGTGTCCGGCTTAATAACACAGCGAATGCCGGTGGTAAACACTCGTGTTCCAATACTCCTGCACGAGTTTTGGGAGGCGTTCACTCGAAGTGGAGGGGGGTTGTTCTTACGCATGCGCTCATTTCAAAAACTCAGTCGACGAAAAGATCCTCTGTACCACCTAATTTACATTACAAAGTGTACAATAGTAACAAATTGAGAGCGTTACCTGATTTCCCCACGTCAGAGTGTGGGTGGGGTTTAGGGGTGGGGTCGGGTGAAGGGGATCATTTTCATTGCATGATTTATAAACACCCACAAATTCAGAAACGCCCACTTTTGTTCCGCAGAGACCTCGTACTTAAAAATTCCTGTTTATTTTTACATATCCGTCAGTCTTAGGCGTTGCCATAACGCATTGCTTTGGGTTATGTGCGTTTTGATTGGCTGACTGATTTTCCACAGTCTGTTCGAAACATTCGAAAGAGGCTCTCGAGCCATATATGGCGAGTGCCTACATGGTTCGATGGAAGAAAAAAATAAAACCAAACAGAATTTTTTTTTTTTCATCAATAATCAAAGCTAGTGTGTAGATTTAATTAAAAAACTCTATATTACATATTTTAAAATATTACATAATTCATCAATGCCCTTTTGTCATACACCAACCCATCGTGATATGGCACAAGATGTTCAAATTTCATTGGACAATGTGAAGTAGAGCGGTAATTTTCCATTCTAATTTATTAATCGGTTGAAAATTACATGGACAGACAAGCTTTTTATGCGGTTTGTCTCATTCTAAATCAAGTTGCATCGTTGACAAAATGGATGTTAACTGACTGCACAAAACCATGCAGCACCAAAAGGCGCATTAATGGTAAGTAGTGTTATATTAATTTAGTGTACTTATGTATATTGATACACCGTTTACCATGTGATGAAACTATCATAGTTAATGAAGCCCAAATGCCACCTACAGGCCTATTATGTGAAGTGAAGGCTGGCGAAATGGGGACGCGAAAGGGCTTTATTATATTACCATTTTTGATAATTATGCAGCATTATGAAAAAAGTCTCTTAAGCTCATCCATTTATTTGATCAAAAACAGCAATATTGTGAAATATTATTACAATTTAAAATAATGGTTTTCTATTTTAATATAGTTTGTAATATAATTTATTCCTATAATTTCCCAGGTGAAAAAAGTACATTTCTATAATGTACTTAAAGTGCTCTATTTTTGCGCACTAATTTTGTACTTAACATACTAAACAATTTTCTTTAGTACTAATTAAGATCATCTTAAGAACATCTAAGTGTACTCAACTGTGCTATTTTGAGACAGCATGAAATATGAACTAAAATATGCTTTTAATATACTATCTCTGTATTTAAAAAATAATTTAGATAGTACTTATAGTACATTTGATCTCATAGTGTACTACAAGTGGTAACTAAATATTTTTAAATACAGATATAGTATATCAAAAGCACATTTTAGTTCATATTTCATGCTGTCTCAAAATAGCACAGTTGAGTACACTTAGATGTTCTTAATTAGTACTAAAGAAGAATTTTTAGTAAATTAAGTAAAAAATTAGTACGCAAAAATAGAGCACTTTAAGTGCATTATAGAAATTTACTTTTTTTTCACCTGGGTTATGCTGTTCTTTTTTAACATCAAAGAATCCTGGGTGAAAAAAGTATCACAGGTTATAAAAAATATTAAGCAGCAGAACTGTTTCCAACATTGATAATAAATCAGCATATTAGAATGATTTCTGAAGGATCATGTGACACTGAAGACTGGAGTAATGATGCTGAAAAATTCAGTTTTGCTTCACAGAAATAAATTATATTTTGAAGTATATTAAAATAGAAAACCATTATTTTAACTGTAATAATATTTCACAATATTACAGTTTTTTCTGTATTTTTGATCAAATAAATGCAGGCTTGATGAGACTTCTTGCAAAAACACAAAACAGCAATGTATCCAAACTTTTGTCACACACACATTTATTTATTTACATGAATTGCCACTTTTTTACATTTGAGCCCCTGCGAAACTCTCTGCACATCCATGCTCCTAAGTGTCTTTGAAGTGTACTGTATGTGGAGAGCAAATGGTACAGAAGGGTGATAGCGCTCAGTGGGGAACCTAGACATTATGGAGCCTGCATGGGTGATTGTGTTTGATCACTCCAGAAGCTATAACGGTTTCTCTCCAGTGTGAATTCTCATGTGTTCATTAAGGTTTCCTTTATTTGTGAAACTCTTTCCACACTGAGTGCATGTATACGGTTTCTCTCCAGTGTGAATTCTCGTGTGTTTATCAAGGTCTCCTTTTTGTTTGAAACTCTTTCCACACTGAGTGCATGTATACGGTTTCTCTCCAGAGTGAATTCTCATGTGTCTGTTAAGGTCTCCTTTTTGTCTGAAACTCTTTCCACACTGAGTGCATGTAAACGGTTTCTCTCCAGTGTGAACTCTCATGTGTTCATTAAGGTTTCCTTTATTTGTGAAACTCTTTCCACACTGAATGCATGTATATGGTTTCTCTCCAGTGTGAATTCTTCTGTGTTTATCAAGGTCTCCTTTTTGTTTGAAACTCTTTCCACACTGAGTGCATGTATACGGTTTCTCTCCAGTGTGAACACTTTGGTGCAGTTTCAGATTACTTGATGTTGTAAAGCTCTTCCCACACTCCGAACACACATGATCTTTCACATTATTGTGTGCTTTCTGGTGCTGTTTACATATATCCAGCCTTGAAAAACTCTTTCCACAGAAGGAACACACATAAGGCTTCTCATCTGAATGAACTTTCAAGTGATAACGGAAACTTGCTACTTGAGAAAAACTCTTTCCACACTGAGCACATGTATACGGTTTTTCTCCAGTGTGAACTCTCATGTGTACATTAAGGGTTCCTTTTTTTGTGAAACTCTTTCCACACTGAGTGCATGTATACGGTTTTTCTCCAGTGTGAATTCTCATGTGTGTGCTAAGGTTTCTTTTATCTGCGAATTTCTTTCCACACTGAGTGCATGTAAACGGTTTTTCTCCAGTGTGAACTCTCGTGTGTTTATTAAGCTCTCCTTTTTGTATGAAACGCTTTCCACACTGAGTGCATGTATACGGTTTTTCTCCAGTGTGAATTCTTATGTGTCCATTAAGGTTTGATTTATTTTGGAATGTCTTTCCACACGGTGAGCAGATGTGCAGCTTCTTGGCTTTTGTTTCTTGAGTTTTGAAGTCATGTTTCTCCTCTTTAACTTTCAGTTTGTGTTTTTGCTCCATCACCTCCATCTGGTCTAAAATAAACATAATAAGTAGTTTGAATCAGTTCAAGAAGAAAAACTTGAGAATTCAAGTTAACATTGCTTAAGCAGAGACAACAAGAGATTAGGGGTGTATTCCAGGAAGCAGGTTATGTGACATACCCGTGTATGCTTAAAGGATTAGTTCACTTTAATATGAAAATTAGCCCAAGATTTACTAACCCTCAAGTCATCCTAGGTGTATATGTCTGCAGTTCTTGAGGTAAATAAACTTACAGTTTCTCTATTTGTAGACACACTGCTGCCGTGAGAGAGGCTGATTTACAAATGCTTATTCTCTCTCAACTGTATTAGTCTGCTATCAATGGCTCAAGCTTCCGTTACTAGTTCTGAAATGAAGTTTCAGAATTAGCAACGGAGGCTTGGGATGAGATGCGTAAGAAATTAGTGTTTTAAGGACAAAAACCAGACAAATGTCTTGAAATACGACATCTGAACAGTGTCTTGAGGTGTGGTAACCGTAGTATAAGCATAATAATTGACTCGGGGGCATTGAATTATAAAAATAATACATACCTGAGGTGTAACGGCATTACCACATCGGGTGTGCATTATTCTCTAACAATTCAACAGCTCATCCTCAATTATTCATTACGTTATTTGCATCTCACATCGTTGATCTGCATTCAGACCTTTTTTAGTAAAAGGATGTTTTTTATACTACAATGTTCTTCTATAATAAAAATCATATATAATATATCATACCTTTCAAGCAACGTGCAAGCAAAATCACTAAACATATACTGCCATATTAACTTTGCAAGCACAGACTATTATTTAGTTGAACTTTATTTTTATTATATAATTAGAATCAAACAAACAATGTACTTCTTATTCACCATGATTAAAGATTATTAAACGAAGCAATTGAAAAATAATTGCACAACCACCAAATAGGTGGCGATATGCACTAAGTATGTAAATAGCCATAAAAAAAAAGAAGAAAGTAGAACATATTCTGGGTTGGCTGAACTTACTCCTGGACTTGTTTTTGGAATCAGCATACCTCGAGTAAACAAGGTTTGGGTTAATCGACCGAGAGTTCAGGGTTTGTTTGACTGTAAAATAATCTTGCTTTCTGGAAATTCCCCAGGTAACTGTTAGTATCAGATCTTTGATGTGGCAAAGGTTAGTTCTGTGATTCACGTGTTAATATTATTAAAATTTAGATGAAAAATGCTAGAAACAAGGTTATGATTTAGATGCATTACTGTATCATTTATCATCCATATACAGCTTATTAATTCACAGAATTATTGAAGAATCAAGAATGGACACCAACCTATTTGTTCCTCAGTATCTTCATCTTTTACTCTGGATGGTTCTGAAATACTCATGTCTTCAATCTCCTCTTTAATAAACTCCATCTTCACACAGATTTCAGCTGCTACACCTGGAGTTTGTCCTTCTCTTGTAGGATGATGTGAATATTCCCAATTTATTGATGAATTGTGGGAGGAGCTTCACTGCAGGTGTGAACTGTGATCACTGTGATACTGACGCCCACAGGACCAGATCTGGAAAAATCAAGTTACGTAAACACAGTCAGATATGTTTTAAATGAACATAAACAGTGGAGAAAGGAAACACATGTGTAACAGTATAATGGATCTGTGTGTTAGGTCTTAAAGTGACAGCAGCCTAATATACCTGCCAAATTATGAAATAATATTAAAAATATCTCTATGGAAGTTGTTTTCCTCATGGTATCAATGTCAAAACTGTTGCCAGTGAAAATGTCTAGTAACTTTGGAAAACCACTCGCTACAGTGGCTGATGAGCAAAAAAAGTTGTCACGCCCTGAACAGAACACATTTTATTTTATAAGATTTGACATTTGATTATTTTATTTATTTCTAAAGAACTCCTGTTCTGTCTGTGTGCATTTGAGTCGCTCTGCAAATAAACTAACCTAAATCATTTTTAAAACTCCTTTTTAAAATGTCACAAATTGTGTATGAGTAATTATATATATATTTTATATATTACTATACATACAGTACTATATATAATCAATACTGCATTTATTTGACCAAAAATACAGAAAAAAATAGTAATATTGTGAAAGATTGGTACAATTTAAAATAGCCGTTTTCTATACGAATATATTTTTAAATTTCATTTATTCCTGTGAAACAAAGCTGAATTTTCAGCATCATTACTCCAGTCTTCAGTGTCACATGATCCTTCACAAATAAATCTAATATGCTAATATGCTGTGCTTTATATTTATTATCAATGTTGGAAACCGTTGTGCTGCGTAATATTTTTTGGATCCCGTGATACTCGTTTCAGGATTCATTGATTAATAAAAAGAACAGCATTTACTTTAAAAAATAAATCTTTTCGAACAATAAAAAAACTTTACAATCACTTTTTATCAATTCGACACATCCTTGCTGAATAAAAGTAATAATTTATTTCAAATAAAGAAGGAAAAAAAGTACTAACCCCAAACTCTGTGAAATTTTAACTTTAATCACAGGAATAAATAATATTTAAAGTATATAAAGATAAATACCTGTTTGTTTCCAGTTCACAATGGGGCAACAATAAACTTTCATTCAATTCAATTCATATTTATTTGTACAGCGCTTTTCACAATACATATCGTTTCAAAGCAGCTTTACAGAGAATGCATGTCAACATTACAATTTAATAATGCAGTTAGCTAATAATGTAATAACTTAGGCAATTAATTTACAATTTTTTTTATAAAAACCGAATTTTAAAATCCAAACACTTGTCAGCCATAATTAGCCTCGTTCTGACTTGTTAGTCCAAATCCGAATTTTGTGCATATCCGATTTAAATCCGAATTTTGTGCATATCCGATTTAAATCCGGTTTTTGTGCATATCCGATTTAAATCCGATCCGATATAGCAAGCCTGATTGAACGGCCAAAAATCACATGAAATGCTATTTTTTTAAAATCCGGAATAAAGCCGTTCATACCTGCCTCCTGTTTCCGCCGTTGCCTCATCATAACGCAGTCTAGCGCCGATGGCTACACGTTGTCATGATGTAAATAAGCCAAAATCTGTATTGAAAACCCCTCCATGTTGCGGTTGCTGTTGTTATTTTTGGCGTATACCTACGAACGCAACGTCATTGCCATAGAAACCAATGCGGATCTGAACACTTGCTATAAACAGTGTGGACATTCAATTTGTTTGTTTTTTTTAGATCAGATTCCAATCGGATACAAAGTAATCAGATTTGGACTGACAGTCTGAACGAGGCTAATATCACATATTTTAAATAACTGATGTCTTACCAGATATTCTATTCATCCGCACAGTATAATTTGAACAAATCAAATAAAAACAAAAAGCAGGCTCCGCCGTGATACAGCCGTAAACGTGCTCTTATTGTCGTAAACATACCGTACCGAGCCTGAGGGTGTCGCATGTGTTATTCGCTCGTCTTCCTCCAGGAGGCGCTGAACGATTCTGAGATTCCTGAAACCATCACAAGTTGACTGTCAGTGTTATTTGATAGTAATATTAGTGCATGAAAGATCTAATGAAATAAACACACTTCTTTTGCTTTCTCTGATTCTACACTGTTAAATTATTGAGTCAGGTCAATCTAAAAAATAATACATTTACAAAACAAAATTCTTAAATACACAAGTAAAATTCACGTTTACAAAACCCGATTCGCAAATTCAAAACACACAAGTCAAAAGCATCAATATTTCCCTAAATGTTCACACAAATGCATCTTACCTAAATACATTTCAAATGTTTACACATGTGTAGGGGAGAGTGGGGTAAGATGAGCCATTTTTTAAAACATATGTGGTCCTCAAGATAAGGGAAAATGATGCAGAAGTACAATGAAAGTATTTAAACTAGTTTCAGGATGTTTCCTATCAATTAAATGATCAGAATACATCTGTGAAAAAGAGTTCTAAAAGCTTCTTATAAAAAACTGTTTCTTTGGCTCAAATTACCCCAGGTTAGGGGTAAGTTGAGCCGAGTCAGTAGGTGGGTGTAAACTGAACATCTAACTGAATCTGAATCAAACCCATGTGAAATTTTAAAGATAATGTACCTATTTTAAAAACTAATTTAATAATCAATTTTCCTTTTACTTTGTAAAAATATTTTTCAAATACTTATTTTTTTAAAGTTAAATTAAACAACATAAAACCAACCAAATGAAGTTGAAATTTCAGTATTTTTGTTTGCATTTCTGAAACACAATATGTTGAACATCAAAGTTGTAACCTTCCCATAAATAGACTAAACAGAGTGTTTGTTGAGTAAAATTAAATAAAAACTAAATAAGAATGAATAAATGTCACTTAAACTAATAAACATTTTAGTCAAATGTTCTTGACATGGTAGTTTTTCTGCAAGGTCGACCATGTTAAGCCATTAGAGACTACAGGTGGAAAGATATAAATGATTAAACATCCTCTGGTTTCTATCAGAGAAGGATTTGGTGTACTTGTACTCTGTTCGTATCAAATAAACTCGAAAATAAAAGATAAACTAAACCAAAAACTGTTTTNGAGAACCTTTTCATGATATGCTAATTTTTTGAGATAGGAATTTGGGGTTTTCATGAGCTGTATGCCAAAATCATCAGTATTAAAACAATAAAAGACCTGAAATATTTCAGTTGGTGTGCAATGAATCTAAAATATATGAAAGTTTAATTTTTATCATTACATTATGGAAAATAATGAACTTTATTACAATATGCTAATTTTTTGAGAAGGACCTGTATATAAAGTTATGAAACATCACTTTGCCCTCAGCCAAAACTATTTGCCACAAAACAAATTATAGATTTATGAGACCAAAGATCACCTGTTAGATATACAAAAGATGAATTATGTCATGTTTAACCACTACAGAGACATCATATGTCAAATGTCAGAAGGTCTAGCCGAGGTAAGGCTGTTCTCGGCGGGGCACATGAGCGCTGAGCGTCCGGTGATCGCCTGGATCTCACAACTCCAAAAACTTCTGATCAAATTTTCAGAAAGGCACTATAATAAACCACAAATTTGAGCTTTAAACCAGAACATTCTCACCTGAAAAACTCTTGAAACTACATATCATGACATAACAACAGTAATATGTTTAAATTATGCTGGTTTTCTCCTTTACTATTGACGCTTGCTGGTTAGTGCGAGATGCATTATGGGATACCTGGCTGTCTCAAGTCCGCACAAGTCACCTCTCAATGCATCCTCGATAAAGGGGCGGATCAAGAACACATCCGGGGATTTGAACTGTACTTGGTTAGATGTGAACTTTGAATTGGAACAGAACTTGGGCAGCGACTGATGATGAAAAAATGTTTTTACCACACTGATCACAGTTAAATGGTTTTTCTCCAGAGTGACAGAGCAGATGATTCCTTAAACTTGATGGATATTTGTAACTCTTCTCACGCCGAGTAGTGGTACGGCTTCTCTCCAGTATGAACTCGCTCATGTGATTTCAGTGATCCTGAGTCAGTGAAACTCTTGTCACAAGATGAGCACTTGTGAGGTTTTTCTCCAGTATGAATTCTTTGGTGCTGTTTCAGATGATGAGATCTTGTAAAGATCTTCCCACACTCCAAACACACACGATCTCTCACTTTGTGTTTTTTCTGGTGCCGTTTAAAACAATCCAGCCTTAAAAAACCCTTTCCACAGAAGGAACACACAAAAGGCATTTCATCTAAATGAATTTTCAGGTGAAAACTAAGACCTGATGATTGAGAAAAACTCTTTCCACACTGAGTGCATGTGTATGGTTTTTCTCCAGTGTGAACTCTTGTGTGTTTCGTAAGGTCTCCTATTTTTCTGAAACTCTTTTCACATTGAGTGCATGTAAACGGTTTTTCTCCAGTGTGAACTCTCTTGTGCATATCAAGGTCTCCTTTTTGTCTGAAACTTTTTTCACATTGAGTGCATGTATATGGTTTTCCTCCAGTGTGAATTGTTGTATGTTTATTAAGGCCTCCTTTATTTGTGAAAGTCTTTCCGCACTGAGTGCATGTAAACGGTTTTTCTCCCGTGTGAATTCTTATGTGTACATTAAAGTTTCCTTTATGCTGGAAACTCTTTCCACATTGTGAGCATGTGTACGGCTTTTTGGCTTTTGTTCCTTGAATTTTGAAGTCATGGTTCTCCTCTTTAACTTCATTAAGTTCGTGTTTTTGCTCCATCACCTCCATCTTGCCTAAAATAAACATTAGGTAGGTAAGTCAGTTCAAGGAGAAAAACTTGAAAATGAAAGTTAAAGTTAACATTGCTTAAGGAAAGTCAATAAGACATCAGGGGTGTATTCCAGAAAGCAGGTTATGTGACATACCTGGGTATGTTTAAAGGATTAGTTCACTTTAAAATGAAAATCAGCCCAAGCTTTACACGCTCTCAAGCCATCCTAGGTGTATATGACTTTCTTCTTTCTGATGAACACAATCTGAGATATATTAATAAATATCCTGACACATCCAAGCTTTATAATATCAGTGAATCGGACCAACGAGTGCGAAGCTCAAGAATGTGCATTCATCCATCATAAATGTACTCCAGGGGTTTAATAAAGGCCTTCTGGAGTGAAGCGATGTGTTTGTATGAAAAATATCCACATTTAACAAGTTATAAAGTAAAATATCTAGCTTCCGCCAGACCACATCGGTATTCAACTTAGGAAAAAAAGTGTAAAACTCTTGCAATTAAAAATGCTTATCCTATGCTACATCCTACACCTTCCGTATTCAAACTACGGAAAAAGCATTTTTACTTTATTACTTGTTAAATATGGATATTTTTCTTACAAAAACACATCACTTCACTTCAGGTCTTTATTAACCCCCAGAGCCATGTAGAATATGTTTATGATGGATGGAGGCACTTTCTTGAGCTTCATACTCATTGGTACAGTTCACTAGCATTATAAAGCTCAGATGTCATGTCAAGTCATGTACACTTAGGATGGCTTTAGGGTGAGTAAATCTAAATCTTGGGGTAATTTTCATCTTAAAATGAATTAATCCTTTAAGAGTAAGTAAATAACCTCAACTTTCGCTCAACACAAGAGGTGCCAATTTTTTAAAATAAAGTTGAATCACAATACTGTTTCTTCTTGTGACAAACAGCCACATGCCGATAAGCTAGAACAAGATCTCCTGGATGTCCTACATTGTTGTTTACCGTGTCGCTTTCTTCTTTGCGCGAGAAGGATATCGATCACTACTTTCCAGCATACACCACACCTATCAAGTAAGTGTACTCTTGGTGATGGAAACGCAAGCCGGATCAGAGTTTAGCATCCCGAATTGTACTTAACTGTCCTGTACTGCTCGGTGGAAACGAGGCATAAGTAGCCATACCAACTTACTCTCTGAACATAATCAGTTCCAGGGTTAGTTTACTATAGAGCTGTGTGACCTATTGATGAAGCTACAGTAGGTGTGAAATTTTAAACATGTAGTTACAGTATATTGATATATAAAACATTAAAACAAAAACATTTTTATTTTATTCAAGGTAATGGATATATATATATATATATATATATAAATAACAGTANNTAAATAACAGTACCAGTCAAAAGTTTGGAAACGTTACTATTTTTAATGTTTTGTAATGAACGAAGTCTCTTATGCTCATTAAGGCTGCATTTATTTCATAATAAATACAGAAAAAACAATAATATTGTTACAATTTAAAATTATGGTTTTCTATTTTAATATACTTTAAAATATAAATTATTTCTGTAATGCAAAGCTGAATTGTCTGCATCATTACTCTAGTATTCAGTGTCACATGATCCTTCGGAAATCATTCTATTATGCTGATTTATTATTAATGTTGGAAAACAGTTGTGCTGCTTAATATTATTTTATAACTTTTCAGGATTCTTTGATGAAGCTAAAAAATATCAGCATTTATTTTCAATAAATATCTTTTGTAACAATATACACTACCGTTCAAAAGTTTGGGGTCAGTAAATTTTTTCTTTCTTTTTTTTTGAAAGAAATTAATACTTTTGTTCAGCACGGATGTGTTAAATTGATAAAGAGTGAAATTAAAGATTTATATTTTGAATAAATGCTTTTTTTTTTTTTTTACCTTTTATTCATCACAGAATCCTGAAAAAAGTATTACAGGTTCCAAAAAAATATTAAGCAACACAATGTTTCCAACATTAATAATAACGGAGCATCAAATCAGCATATTAGAATGATTTCTGAAGGATCATGTGACACTGAAGACTGGAGTAATGACGCTGAAAATTCAGATTTGCATCACAAAAAAATCAATAATATTTAAAGTATATTAAAATATAAAACCATAATTTTAAATTGTAATAATATTTCACAATATTATTGTTTTTTTCTGTATTTATTATGAAATAAATGCAGCCTTAATGACTTTGTTCAAACACATTAAACATTTTTCCATGTATTTTATAAGCAAATAAATAGTAAACAATAGAATAATAACGACAAATTACTGTCATGGTTTTTGCCACAAAACACCGCATCTCTTGGACAGCACACCAAATACGCTTATTTTTTTTAAATTTTTTACTCTATTCAATCATTTGTAAATGTGAACTCATGAAAACCACTGGCACAGGTAATTGGAAAATATATATTTATTTGTTAAAGATTTATTTTTGGCGTCTCATCGTAGATTTAAATCTATAAATCAAAATGTATTGCATTTATGAAGAAAAGTTTCAGCACCCAAGGCTTTATCGCTATTGCCTCAATGGTGTTCAGTGTCTTTGGGTGGATTAGGATTGTTTGTGATTTGGTCTTAGTGATTTAGGAGTCCTCTTGACTACTTGTAATGTTTCACAGATTTAGGAGCTAGTTTTAGCGTTAAAATGCTTTGTGAAATACTCAGAGCAAAAATTTAGGACTCCTAAAATTAGGACTGACACGCCCATTATTTTTAAGAGTTTCTCCTAAATCGGCAAGTTAGGAGCTACTTTTAGCCTTAAGATGTTTTGTGAATACGGCCCCAGATCTTTGATGTGGCAAAGGTTAGTTCTGTCATTCACTTGTTAATATGGTTAAAATTAAGATGAAAAATGCTTGAAACAAGGTTATGATTTAGATGTGTTAGTGTATAATATATCATCCATATACTGCTTATTATTTCACAGCCACCAAAGCAGTCAACAATGAAGAATCAAGAATGGACACCAACCTATTTGTTCCTCAGTATCTTCATGTTTTATTCTGGATGGTTCTGGATCACTCATGTCTTCAATCTCCTCTTTAATAAACTCCATCTTTAACAGTCACACAGATTTCAGCTGCTACACCTGGAGTTTGTCCTTCTCTTGTAGGATGATGTGAATATTCCCAGTATTTATTGGTGAATTGTTGTGGGAGGAGCTTCACTGCAGGTGTGAACTGTGATACTGACGCCCACAGGACCAGATCTGGAAAAAAGTTACTGAATTTATAAAGAAATTACTTTTAGATTACTTTAACATGTTTGTCAAAATAGAGAATTTTGATGTGGTTATATATTAGTTACATTTAACACAAGGTTTGTTTAATTCTTGTCCAAAGTCTGAGAGAAACAACAGGACCATCATGTTTAAAGGAGCTTCTGAAAAGCCTCTTTGTCTCCAAAGTTCCCTGTTTTTATGGCGTTATATTACTATCAAATGAGAGTGAGAGTGAACTGAAAATGGAATTCTTTTGATAAAAATGGATATGTAATTTCTTTACAATTTAATAATATTTAATAATATTAATCAAAATGTAGGTCATATCTTAGAAATGGCTTGGAATGAGGTGCTTGGATGTTTTCTATAAGCTTGTTTGTGTTACTCCATCACATTCCAGATCAAACCCCACTGAACGATTTATCAAAAACCATCATATTTGCCAATATCATGGACCAAAACAATA
This sequence comes from Anabarilius grahami, assembly GCA_003731715.1. Taxonomy (NCBI): domain Eukaryota; kingdom Metazoa; phylum Chordata; class Actinopteri; order Cypriniformes; family Xenocyprididae; genus Anabarilius; species Anabarilius grahami. The sequence goes on along the minus strand of RJVU01063374.1, from coordinate 1,217,755 downwards.
ATCTTTTGTTTTAAATTAATGTTTAATTTAAACAACTAATAATGTTATAAAGCAGTCTATTTAGAAATGTGTAATATGTTAAATTAGCCTATTAAAAAATATGAATTTAAATGAATTATTTACAATATGGTTTGCAATTAATGATGACATGTTTCGTCCAGTGTTTTTAAACAAATCTCTTGAATGAATGATTCTGATACATCAAATACATTTTAACGGTCACTGGTCACCACCTACTGGCAGAACAGTGTAATAAAATTAGTTTCAAAGGTCATTTAGCTACTCATTTTTATTACTGAAATCAGTGTATATTCAGACTATAAATTGTTAATGCAATACTTGCGTTATTATTTAATGTTCGCACCACAGAAGTAGCAACAGTGTGTTGTTGAAAACACTTTGTGAAGCGGTTTAAAACATATAGCTTACATGACCACTGCTTTCAGCGGCAATGCAAAAGCAGGTTTAAATATTCCGGTATGATCGTAATTTCAAAGGTTTAATAGACATAACCGAATCGTTGTCATTTAGGAATAAGATCGCGTTCTTTTGATTAATCGTACATGCACAAGAGCTTAAGTATTTTTGTCATGTTTAACCAGACCTCAAAACTACGGAAGAGGATTAGGGCCAAGCAATAATAAAAAAATAAAACCATCTCGAGATTAAAGTTGTTAAATTTCGAGAAAAAAACTCGTTAAATTTTGAGAAAAAAGTCGAGATAAAATGTTTAGAATAAACTCGTTAAATTTAGAAAAAAAAGTTGAGATAAAATGTTGAGAACAAATTTGTTAAATTATGAGAAAAATGTCGTTAAATTGAGAAAAAATTCGAGATAAAATGTTGAGAATAAACTCGTTAAATTACGAGAAAAAAACTCGTTAAATTTCGAGAAAAAGTTTAGATAAAATGTTGAGAATAAAGTCTTTAAATTATGAGTTTCTTCTCAACATTTTATCTCGACTTTTTTCTCGAAATTTAACGACATTTTTCTCATAATTTAACGAGTTTATTCTCTTAATTTAATGACTTTATTCTCAACATTTTATCTCGACTTTTCTCGAAATTTAACAAGTTTTTTTCTCGTAATTTAACAAGTATATTCTCGTAATTTAACAAGTTTATTCTCAACATTTTATCTCGACTTTTTTCTCGTAATTTAACGCGTTTTTTTCTCGTAATTTAACGAGTTTATTCTCAACATTTTATCTCGACTTTTTTCTCGAAATTTAACGAGTTTTTTCTCGTAATTTAACGACTTTATTCTCAACATTTTATCTCGACTTTTTTCTCGAAATTTAACGAGTTTTTTCTCGCAATTTAACGAGTTTATTCTCAACATTTTATCTCGACTTTTTTCTCGAAATTTAACGAGTTTTTTCTCGTAATTTAACGAGTTTATTCTCAACATTTTATCTCGACTTTTTTCTCGAAATTTAACGAGTTTTTTCTCGTAATTTAACGAGTTTATTCTCAACATTTTATCTCGACTTTTTTCTCGAAATTTAACGAGTTTTTTCTCGAAATTTAACAACTTTAATCTCGAGATGGTTTTATTTTTTTATTATTGCTTGGCCCTAATCCTCTTCCGTACGTATGACCACAATAACTTTAAGAAACATTTTTTGTTTGTTTGTTTAGATAAATTGGGGTTTGTCCTGTAATGTGATGCAGTTAGACTAGGTTATATTTGATTAATATTATTAAATTGTAAAAAAATTAAATATCCATCTTTATCAAAAGAATTCTATGTGCAGTTCACTCTCAGCCAATAAGATTCCACGTTGCATTTTCATGGATCAGTCCTCTCTTCTGATTGGTTGATAAATTGACGTTTAATCCAGAAGCAAATTAATTTCTGCAAGAGCACGGAGAGATTCGCGAGCGCACAGCACACAGCTTGAGCGTGCACGCGCAATATCTGAGCGAGAGGGAGTTCATAAGAGAGCACTGAATATTTGAGAGCGCGCGTCCAGTTTTGAGCGAGAGCAAAGGAAATCCGCGCTCGAGCATTACATTGATGTGCTCTCGACATTTGATAGTAAAATAATGCCATATTGTTTTCACCTCATTCATTATGGTGTTGTCTTGAGATCTTCTGTAAAGTGGCACATTAAACACATTTTATTGGTGTGAACAGCTGAAACAGATTCTGTGAAAAACTCTCTTCCAACATATTTTTACACAATAATTAATTTTAAAAAACAGGACACACAACGCTGAATTAAATTATCAATTTCTTTCAAATAAAGAAATAAATTACTAACCCCAAACTTGAAAATTTGCAAATTAAACAGGAATTAATATTTTCTAAAGTATACAAAAATAAATACGTTTGTTTTCAGTGAACAGTGGTGCAACAATAAACTTTTATAAAAACCGAATTTTAAAATCCAAACACTTATCAGACATAATATCACATATCTTCATATATTTAAAGAACTGATGTCTTACCAGATGTTTTATTCGTCCACACAGTATAATTTGAACAAATCAAAACAAAACTCACACAACTCTGGCGTGATTCTTCTTCTTCTTCTATTGTATTTAATGGCGGTTGGCAAACCAGCTTAAGGTGCATTTCCGCCACCTACTGGGATGGAGTGTGAGGCCTCGACGAACAAAAGTATTATATATATATATATATATACAGTACAGTCCAAAAGTTTGGAACCACTAAGATTTTTAATGTTTTTAAAAGAAGTTTCGTCTGCTCACCAAGGCTACATTTATTTAATTAAAAATACAGTAAAAAACAGTAATATTGTGAAATATTATTACAATTTAAAATAACTGTGTACTATTTAAATATATTTGACAAAGTAATTTATTCCTGTGATGCAAAGCTGAATTTTCAGCATCATTACTCCAGTCTTCAGTGTCACATGATCCTTCAGAAATCATTCTAATATGCTGATTTGCTGCTCAATAAACATTTATGATTATTTTCAATGTTGAAAACAGTTGTGTACTTTTTTTTTCAGGATTCCTTGATGAATAGAAAGTTCAAAAGAACAGCATTTATCTGAAATACAAAGCTTCTGTAGCATTATACACTACCGTTCAAAAGTTTGGGGTCAGTAAGAATTTTTATTTTTATTTTTTTGAAAAGAAATTAAAGAAATGAATACTTTTATTCAGCAAGGATGCATTAAATCAATCAAAAGTGGCAGTAAAGACATTTATAATGTTACAAAAGATTAGATTTCAGATAAACACTGTTCTTTTGAACTTTCTATTCATCAAATAATCCTGAAAAAAAATATTGTACACAAATATTTTGTACAATTGTACACATTAAATGTTTCTTGAGCAGCAGATCAGCATATTAGAATGATTTCTGAAGGATCATGTGACACTGAAGACTGGAGTAATGATGCTGAAAATTCAGCTTTTCCATCACAGGAATAAATTACTTTGTGAAATATATTCAAATAGAACACAGTTATTTTAAATTGTAATAATATTTCACAATATTACTGTTTTTTACTGTATTTTTAATTAAATAAATGTAGCCTTGGTGAGCAGACGAAACTTATTTTAAAAACATTAAAAATCTTAGTGGTTCCAAACTTTTGGACTGTACTGTATATATATATATAAAGATTGATTAAGATTTGATTCTTCTTATCGCTCAAATATTCTAACAGAAATCCCTTAACTGTTTCTGTGCTTTCTGAAATATATTCTTAACTGAAATGTCAGTTTTTCAACAAGCTGCTTTATTTGTCTTCTTCTTCTAATAACTTTTTATGGCGGATGGCAAACCAACTTTTGGTGCATTTACCGCCACCAACTGGACTGGAGTGTAAAGCACTAATAAGCAGCTACCAAACACACACACACACACACAAAATTAGATTCTATTAATTATTCCTATTTCTTTAATATATTTTACAATAGCACCATAGATTCTACTTTGTTCTGCATGTTCTTTCAAGAGGCTTATCAAATTAAATGATTCAACACCCACTTCATTAATGAATTTTAATCTATCTATTTCATATTTTTTGCATTTTATTAAAACATGTTCAATTGTTTCTGCCTGATTACAATAAAATACATTGTCCTGATTCATGTTTTCCCATTTTAAACAGAGAATGATTTAATCTAGTATGCCCTATTCGGATGCGTGAAATAATAATGCATTCTTTCCTTATTCCTAAAAACACTTCTTCCATTTCCTACTTGATTCTGAATATTATACATAAATCTGCCCTTGCTATCACAGTTCCATGCTTCTTGCCATTTGTTATTAATAAATTCTTTAATTTTCCCTTTAACTTCATTTTTACTCAGAGTTACTTTAATATCTATATCTGTATGGAGCTTGCTTAGCTAGCTTATCAGCCATTAGCCTCCACTCCCACATGAGCAGGAACCCACAAAAATGTTAAGCTTACTCTACTTCTTCTAAACAATGATTGAAGTGGACTTGATTATTTTAGTCCACTTGCAAGGCTTGATAATGCTGCGTAAGAATCAGAACAAATTACAACTAAGCTTGGTTTTACATCCTCAACCCATTGGAGTGCAACCAGAGCAATTAATTCTGCTGCAAACACAGATACATGATCAGTTATTCTTTTCTTCATACTAGTTTGAAACTTAGGAATATATACGGCAGCAGCAGTTCTACCAGAGATAGGGTCTTTAGAACCCTATCTGTTCAATTGACAATTGTACAAATATTTTTTAAACAAAATAAATAAGATCCATCTTATAGATTATAAAAAGTTTCAAAGTATTGTCTCTAAAAGATGAAGATTGACAAGATCAGAGTATAAGAGGGAGAAAAATCCAAAAGTGAGATATTTGAATGATTCAAGCAGAAGATACAGAACAAAATAACGGCAAAGAATATATGTATATATACAGGTCCTTCTCAAAAAATTAGCATATTGTGATAAAGTTCATTATTTTCCATAATGTAATGATAAAAATTAAACTTTCATATATTTTAGATTCATTGCACACCAACTGAAATATTTCAGGTCTTTTATTGTTTTAATACTGATGATTTTGGCATACAGCTCATGAAAACCCAAAATTCCTATCTCAAAAAATTAGCATATTTCATCCGACCAATAAAAGAAAAGTGTTTTTAATACAAAAAAAGTCAACCTTCAAATAATTATGTTCAGTTATGCACTCAATACTTGGTCGGGAATCCTTTTGCAGAAATGACTGCTTCAATGCGGCGTGGCATGGAGGCAATCAGCCTGTGGCACTGCTGAGGTGTTATGGAGGCCCAGGATGCTTCGATAGCGGCCTTAAGCTCATCCAGAGTGTTGGGTCTTGCGTCTCTCAACTTTCTCTTCACAATATCCCACAGATTCTCTATGGGGTTCAGGTCAGGAGAGTTGGCAGGCCAATTGAGCACAGTAATACCATGGTCAGTAAACCATTTACCAGTGGTTTTGGCACTGTGAGCAGGTGCCAGGTCGTGCTGAAAAACGAAATCTTCATCTCCATAAAGCTTTTCAGCAGATGGAAGCATGAAGTGCTCCAAAATCTCCTGATAGCTAGCTGCATTGACCCTGCCCTTGATAAAACACAGTGGACCAACACCAGCAGCTGACATGGCACCCCAGACCATCACTGACTGTGGGAACTTGACACTGGACTTCAGGCATTTTGGCATTTCCTTCTCCCCAGTCTTCCTCCAGACTCTGGCACCTTGATTTCCGAATGACTTTGGACCACTGAGCAACAGTCCAGTGCTGCTTCTCTGTAGCCCAGGTCAGGCGCTTCTGCCGCTGTTTCTGGTTCAAAAGTGGCTTGACCTGGGGAATGCGGCACCTGTAGCCCATTTCCTGCACACGCCTGTGCACGGTGGCTCTGGATGTTTCTACTCCAGACTCAGTCCACTGCTTCCGCAGGTCCCCCAAGGTCTGGAATCGGTCCTTCTCCACAATCTTCCTCAGGGTCCGGTCACCTCTTCTCGTTGTGCAGCGTTTTTTGCCACACTTTTTCCTTCCCACAGACTTCCCACTGAGGTGCCTTGATACAGCACTCTGGGAACAGCCTATTCGTTCAGAAATTTCTTTCTGTGTCTTACCCTCTCGCTTGAGGGTGTCAATGATGGCCTTCTGGACAGCAGTCAGGTCGGCAGTCTTACCCATGATTGCGGTTTTGAGTAATGAACCAGGCTGGGAGTTTTTAAAAGCCTCAGGAATCTTTTGCAGGTGTTTAGAGTTAATTAGTTGATTCAGATGATTAGGTTAATAGCTTGTTTAGAGAACCTTTTCATGATATGCTAATTTTTTGAGATAGGAATTTTGGGTTTTCATGAGCTGTATGCCAAAATCATCAGTATTAAAACAATAAAAGACCTGAAATATTTCAGTTGGTGTGCAATGAATCTAAAATATATGAAAGTTTAATTTTTATCATTACATTATGGAAAATAATGAACTTTATCACAATATGCTAATTTTTTGAGAAGGACCTGTATATATGTATACATGCAGGAAACTTACATCCTCCTGAACTTGTGTTTTGGTCTGATAAGAAAAGGTCAAAAAGACTTATCCATTATTTCATATTCGGCATGACCGGTCAAATGCTACAGTTGCCAAAATAGAAGAAAATAGATAGACAAGATGTAAACCTGTCTCCTACAACAGGTTTACATGCATCAAAGGTCAAAAACACTTTTCTCATAATATTCATTGCACATCACCACATTTTTAATGATTCTCAACAGCTTTTACCATATAAATACTAGCGCAAGTCCAATGATTAAATTATTGGAAGAACTAGTTATTCAACCTGAACCTCCATCACAAGGACAACTTGAGTAGGATGATCGTTAGCTGGAGTATAAAGGAACCTGCAGTGGCAGTCCAGAGAAAGAGGCTGAGGTGTTCTGTCCTTGCAACTGCCATCTTCCAATCCCAGTGCTGTTGTTCAGCACTAGGGGAGAGTGGGGTAAGATGAGCCACTTTTTAAATTATGCGGTCCTCAAGATAAGGGAAAATTAGGCAGAAGTACAATAAAAGCATTTCAAGTTTTTTTAATGTTTCCTATCATTTTAAATGATCAGAGTACATCTATGACAAAAGGTTCTAAAAATATGGCTTCTTTCTTATAAAAGTGTTACTCTGGCTCAATTTACCCCAACGTATTGTGGGGTAAGTTGAGCCGAGTCAGTAGGTGGGTGTAAACTCACCATCTACCTGAATTTGAATCAAACCCATGTGAAATTTTAAAGATAAATGTACCTATTTTAAAAACTAATTTTAATATTGAAATTTCCTTTTACAAATATTCTATGTAAAAATATTTGTAAAATGTTTTTTTAGCTTTTTTAAAGCTAAATTAAACAACAAAAAACAACTAAATTAAGTTGAAATTTCAGTATCTTTAATTGTTTGCATTTCTGAAACACAATATGTTGAACATCAAAGTTGTAACCTTCCCATAAATAGACTAAACAGAGAGTTTGTTGAGTAAAATTAAATAAAAACTAAGTACGAATGAATAAATGTCACTGAAACTAATAAACATTTTAGACAAAATGTTCTTGACATGGTAGTTTTTCTGCAAGGTCGACCATGTTAAGCCATTAGAGACTACAGGTGGAAAGATATAAATGATTAAACATCCTCTGGTTTGTATCGGATAAGGATTTGGTGTACTTGTACTCTGTTCGTATCAAATAAACTCAAAAATAAAGATAAACTGAACCAAAAACAGTTTTTAAAGTAAACAAACCCTGCCTCTTTTCGTTTACATTTCAAAAATATTAAACATAGTAATATATGTGCATACTCTGATCATCTTCACTGTAATAAAATGAAATAATAAAACACAATCCTGTATTTTTGTTAAATGTCCGTTTCAATGATTAACAATAGCCATTATATAAAGTGTTGTGGAAATTCTCAATACAAATCTGACTTCACCGCTGATAATTTAAACAACTCCTAGTTGTTAATATAATACTACCGTATCTCGAGGTAATTCCCTTACAATACAATACAATACTTCCCTGAAGTATGGTGACGGCGTCCCGTCAAGAAGCTACTATCACTACCTCAATCACACTTGGCTGTTAAAGCTGGTTCACACTGTGCGATTTTTGGCCACGATTTGGTCGTCTGAGACAAATTTTGCAAATCCTAAAAGATTCCTATAATCCTCGCCTAAAATCTGTAGTCTTTGATCGCTAGTTTGACATGTTCACCGACAGCCGGTTAATGACCGTTGCGATCAAATTTTACCTCCGACGAAATTCTGGCAGTGTCAGAAGATTCGGCGCACAATCCTTCAGTGTGACTTCTCCTACGAGGAACGTCAAATTGTCTTCGTTTTTCAAGACAAGCCGTGATCAAAATTAATGATAGATATGTCGTTGTTAGCCACCATTTCAGTCCTGTGTGTAATGCAGCTCACTGTCATCGAATGTGTATGTTTTATTGATATAAGGCAGTCTGACATTAATGACAGCCGAGATCCCAGTGTGCCATGAGGATCATGTTCGTACAGTCTGTACGGTGCGATTTATAACAGTCCTTTACGATGGTTGCTTGTCAGACTGTACGAACATGATCCTCGTGTCACACTGTGGGATCTCGGCTGTCATTAATGTCAGACTGCACGACATTCAAGACGCGTTAAAAACAGATGCGCGCATAACTTGTCCGGAGTTTTATATCATTAAAACATACACATTCGATGACAGTGAGCTGCGTTACACACAGGACTGAAATGGTGGCTAACAAAGACATCTCTAGCATTAATTTTGATCAAGGCTTGTCTTGAAAAACGAAGACAATTTGACGTTCGTCGTAGGAGAAGTCACACTGAAGGATTGTGCGGCAAATCTTCTGACACTGCCAGAACTTCGTCTGAGGTAAAATTTGATCGCAACGGTCATTAATCGGCTGTCTGTGAACATGTCAAACTAGCGGTCAAAGACTACAGATTTCAGGCTAGGATTATAGGAATCTTTTAGGATTTGCAAAATTTGTCTCAGACGATCAAATCGTGGCCAAAATCGCACAGTGTGAACCAGCCATTAGCTGTGCAGCATAAACCTGACACGACTTCCAAGTTGCTCTTTGTAGAAATGAAGTTTTATTTACGGCCGGGAGGTCACTCGTCACAACAACAGAGTCTCAATGAATGGAAAGATACATGCACATTTAAGTCTTACAGTTGAGTTAAAATCAATGTCTTCTTCACTGTGATTTGGTCTGGTGATTGGTTTGTAATGATCTAAGCTAATCATATGACTGGTCTTTGATCTGAGCATCCTTAGTCTGCATTTTCTGTACATTTCATGTTGACAAAATATTTCTATCACAAAGGATATACAATAAGAAATAAAGCAAACAATTCAATGGGGCAGTCGTGGCCTAATGGATAGAGAGTCGGACTTGTAACCCAAAGGTCATGGGTTCGAGTCTCAGGTCCGGCAGGGATTGTCGGTGAGGGGAGTGAATGTCCAGCGCTCTCCCCACCCTCAATACCACGACTGAGGTGAGACCCTTGAGCAAGGCACCGTACCCCCAACTGCTCCCCGGGCACCGCAACAAAGCTCCGGTTGTGTGTTCACGGTGTGTGTGTTCACTGCTGTGTGTGTGCACTTGGATGGGTTAAATGCAGAGCACAAATTCCGAGTATGGGTCACCATACTTGGCCACATGTCACTTCACTTTCACTTTCTTTTTCAATCGAGCATACAAAATCAGCGCTTTAGTAGGCTACAACGGTAAAGTTCAATAGCTTAAATATATAAAGTTATGAAATGTCACTTTGCCCTCAGCCAAAACGATTTGCCACAAAACAAATTATAGATTGATGAGATGAAAGATCACCTGTTAGATATACAAAAGACGAATTATGTCATGTTTAACCACTACAGAGACATCAGATGTCAAATGTCAGAAGGTCTAGCCGAGGTAAGGCTGTTCTCTGCGAGGCACATGAGCGCTGAGCGTCCGGTGATCGCCTGGATCTCACAACTCCAACAATGTCCAATCAAATTTTCTTAAAAGCTTGAAATTATGCTGGTTTTCTCCTTTACTATTGACTCCTTTACTTGCTGGTTAGTGCGAGATGCATTATGGGATACCTGGCTGTCTCAAGTCCGCACAAGTCACCTCTCAATGCATCCTCAATAAAAGGGCAGATCAAGAACACATCCGGGGATTTGAACTGTATTTGGTTAGATGTGAACTTTGAATTGGAATAGTACTTGGGCAGCGACTGATGACGTTTCACAAGTCCACAAGAAGACAAGTACAGGCAAGAACACATATTGAGAAACGGCTAATGCGAGTGACGCGTCTTGTGTTATTCTATAGTCTTTGATGTGACATGATGCATTGCCATGGAAACAATAAGGGCGAAAGTTCTAAAAAAAAACTCACTCTGCGGGGTCAGCTAGAATATTTTAAACTCGCGCTTGAAAGGGTTAAATGAATACGTAGCTATCAATGACTAGAATTCATTAATAAATTATTTTAAAAAATAAAAGACAAATCAAAAAGAATAAATCTGAATACAAATATTTTTGCATACGCCAATGACAAAAGACTGATTGAGTTTATTTCTCTAATTTTACAAGGGGGATTTCAAACAAAACAATTCAAGTTCATAAATTAAGTTGTGACTGAATACATATTCTGTTCACCAACAAAACAGAAAAAACAAATCTTGTGGCATTTCTATACATCTATCTAATGTGAGATTCATTTCTGAATCTTACATTGGTTACCTGAAAGCACTATATCTGAGGAGAACATTTGTTCAGTGTAACAATATTTTTTTTTTTAAACAATGAATCAGTTTTTGATCAGGTGAAACTCTCTCCTGAGTACAGTACGGTTTCTCTCCAGTATGAAGTCGCTCATGTGATTTCAGGTGTCCTGACGGAGCAAAACTCTTGTCACAATATGAACACTTGTAAGGTCTTTCTCCAGTATGAATTCTTTGGTGCTGTTTACAAGTTTTCAGCCTTGAAAAACTCTTTCCACAGAGAGAACACACATAAGGCCTCTCATCTGAATGAACTTTTAGGTGATCTTTTAAACGTGATGATGAGAAATTTTTTTTACCACACTGATCACAGTTAAATGTTTTTTCTCCAGAGTGACAGAGCAGATGATTCCTTAAACTTGATGGATATTTGTAACTCTTCTCACACTGAGTACAGTGGTACGGCTTCTCTCCAGTATGAACTCGCTCATGTGATTTCAGTGATCCTGAGTTAGTGTAACTCTTGTCACAAGATGAGCACTTGTGAGGTTTTTCTTCAGTATGAATTATTTGGTGCTGTTTCAGATGATGAGATTTTGTAAATATCTTCCCACACTCCAAACACACATGATCTCTCACTTTATTGTGTTTTTTTTGGTGCTGTTTAAAATGATCCAGCCTTAAAAAACCCTTTCCACAGAAGGAACACACAAAAGGCATTTTATCTAAATGAATTTTCAGGTGAAACCTAAGACCTGATGATTGAGAAAAACTCTTTCCACACTGAGTGCATGTGTATGGTTTCTCTCCAGTGTGAACTCTTGTGTGTTTCGTAAGGTTTCCTTTATGTGTGAAACTTTTTCCACACTGATCACAATTAAATGTTTTTTCTCCAGAGTGAATGCGTAGATGATAACTGAGACTTGATTCAACAGCATAACTCTTTCCACACTGAGTGCATGTATACGGTTTTTCTCCAGTGTGAACTCGTGTGTGTTTATCAAGGTCTCCTTTTTGTCTGAAACTCTTTCCACACTGAGTGCATGTATACGGATCCTCTCCAGTGTGAACTCTCTTGTGGATGTCAAGGTTTCCTTTTTGTCTGAAACTCTTTCCACACTGAGTGCATGTAAACGGTTTTTCTCCAGTGTGAATTCTCATGTGAACATTAAGGTTTCTTTTATTTGTGAAACTCTTTCCACATTGTGAGCATGTGTACGGCTTTTTGGCTTTTGTTCCTTGAGATTTGAAGTCATGTTTCTCCTCTTTAACTTCATTCAGTTTGTGTTTTTGCTCCATCGCCCCCATCTGGTCTAAAATATACATTAGGTAATATAAATCATTTCAAGCAGAAAAACTTGAAAATTAAAGTTAACATTGTTTAAGCAAAGACAAGAAATCATCAGGGGTGTATTCCAGAAAGCAGGTTATGTGACATACCCAGGTATGTTTAAAGAATTAGTTCACTTTAAAATAAAATTTAACCAAAGCTTCACATGCTCTCAAGCCATCCTAGGTGTATATGACTTTCTTCTTTCTGATGAACACAATCTGATATATATTAATAAATATCCTGACATATCCAAGCTTTATAATATCAGTGAATAGGACCAACGAGTATCATAAATGTACTCCAGGGGTTTAATAAAGGCCTTCTGGAGTGAAGCAATGTGTTTGTATAAAAAAAAATATCCACATTTAACAAGTTATGAAGTAAAATATCTAGCTTCCGCCAGACCACATCCGTATTCACCTTAGGAAAAAGTTTGCTCAACACAAAATGTGCCTTTTTTTAAAAAATAAAATTGAAACAATACCGTTTCTTCTTGTGACAAACAGCCACATGCCGAGAAGCTAGAACAAGATCTGCTGGATGTCCTACATTGTTGTTTACCGAGTCACTTTCTTCTTCGTGCGAGAATGACATCGATCGCTACTTTACAGCATACAGTGGGTACGGAAAGTATTCAGACCCCCTTAAATCTTTCACTCTTTGTTATATTGCAGCCATTTGCTAAAATCATTTAAGTTCTTTTTTTTTTCCTCATTAATGTACACACAGCACCCCATATTGACAGAAAAACACAGAATTGTTGACATTTTTGCAGATTTATTAAAAAAGAAAAACTGAAATATCACATGGTCCTAAGTATTCAGACCCTTTGCT